>CM044001.1:32322450-32364950 GCA_024085815.1 Flaveria linearis | reverse complement strand
CACGTATGGGCCACAAGTCACGTATTGCAACACCCTATACGCCGCGTATATATCTATACGCCGCGTATAGAATACCCACCGATGTGTCTTCGTCCCCAACCATAGAACTATACGCTGCGTATAGCCCTATACGCGGGGCTGTACCAGCGAATAGTTCTATATACCAGTTTTTAAATCACGCATTATAGGGCATAAAACACTACTTTAACGTTTAAATCAATGAACGATTAACATAATAATGATGTATGAACAATAACACGTACCTGGATGTAGAAAAATCGAAGATCAATACGTGTAGTATAGTGCTATACGAGAGTGTTTTTTTTCGAAGTGTGTGTAAAAATGAGAAAGTTTGAAAGATATAGCGGGACGATGATCTATACGCCGCGTATGGGTCCATACGCGGCGTATACACTATATTCTTTTTTAAATCGACACCGACCTATACGTGGCGTATGGGCCTATACGCCCCATATAGGTATACTAATGTGACGTCGGGTGTCAGTCATTAATGTCGCATTAATGGTCGATACCTATACGCCGGGCATGGGCCGCGTATGGACCCGTACGCGGCGTATAGGGGGGTGTCGATTTAAATTTTTGGGTGTCTATTTATTAGCACCCTTTTAATATCTCAATATTACAGGATTTGATGTGTCTAATTATAATGCTTTTCGTACATGTACTTTATATTTATTAAAATAAATGCCTAATTTATAAAGAGTTTGGTTAAATAGATACCCCATTATTTTATATCAACACCTCAAAATTTCTATACGGGTCGTATAGCCCCGTACGCGTCGTATAGGGGGGTCGTATAGCCCTATACGGGGCGTATAACCCCCTGATAGCCTCCTGAATTTTCCTCGTAGTCAGTGTCGAAATTAGCTATACGCGTCGTATAGCCCTATATGTGTCGTATAGGGGGGTCGTATAGGGCTATATGGGGCGTAGCTCTCTGACACCCCTCCTGAATTTTCCTTGTTTTCAGTGCATTCGACCCTATACGCCGCGTATGGACCCATACGCGGCGTATATGGGGGTGTCGATTTATCTGGGTGGGTGTCTAGATATTAGGACCCTTTATAAAATTCTGTAAACTTTTCTTTATATCTATTAAAAAATTAATAATTTGAACAAATGTTTTTATATCTAAGAAAAAAAATAGTTCTTTTTAAGAAAACGTTTCTAAAAGTTAAAGCAAAAAGGTTTAGCATCAAATAACATAAAATAAAATTCAAAATATTCAAACTACACCATTTTAGTAAGCACTATTTTGGTAATATTTTTTGAACTACACTATTTTAGTAAATAAAATTTCAACTACACCATCTTTAGGAAAAAAAAACTCTATTTAACTTATTGTATTAGTCGACAGAAATTATCTAAAAATTCAAATAACATCAATAAATTCTAAAATAATCACATATTATGGAATAAAAACAAATACATTTAAGTCCCATATCCGGGTCGTATTATATTTCCGTGGTTGTATTCATCTTTGCATTTATTGATGGGGTTAATTGTTTTCTGTTAAGGAGTCGGTTAATTTTGAGTATTTTTCTCGTTTTGGGTGTTTCAATCATCGTAACTCATTTGGAGGCTCAAGTCTAAATCATCAAACCGAGGTCATTGGTAATAACTTTGATTTCGATGGGCAAAATAATGATTGAGGATTGTTAGGCCTAATAAAAAATAATTTATAATGGTCCAAACTCACCTGGGATAACTAGGGTAAGTCGGAACAATCCGCAGGGAATACGTAGAAAGTGTGGTTCAATTAATAAATGTAACACTCGGATATTTTTTTAGACGAGAAAGAAATAATAAACGCGAATAAAAAAGGGAGAAAATGCAATTTAACCCAAGTGGAGGGGTTAAAAGTGTCAAAATGATAAAAATAATAAAAAAGCGGTGCATAAAAGAGATATGGCCACCCATAACCTCCTGCACACTTCATTTCATTCGGTTTTAGAGAGAGAAATAGCAGAGAGTTCGGGTTCTAGAGAGAAGAAGAAGAAGAATTCGAATTCAAGATAAGAATTCTTTGTTTTGAGTTGTTCTTCGTCGGCCTATGCCTCGGTTGTGTGCTTATTTTTTTATTGTATGTTTGGGTTGTCTGTTTTAGTGGGTTGTAGGTGTTAGAAACATCTGAGAAGCTCAAGTAGAAGGGTTAAATTCAAAAGCAGCTAAGGTGAGTTCTAGAACCCTCCTTTTAACATGTTTTAACTGATTTTGGGGCTGGAAACACATGTAAGAACGTTTTTATAAAAATCGATTTTTGTTACCCGTAAGTGTATGTATGAATGTGTATGTGGGTGGGTGTAAGTTTGGGGATTGATTTATGGTTATGTTCATATTATGATGCTTAAAATGTTAGTACTAAGCTTAGATCATGATACATGTTGGTTTGGGACTGATTTATGTCAATTAGGTGAAGGTTGGTTGCCCATGCGCCCAAACAGTGGCCCATGCACCCAACGGTCAAAACTGCCTAAGTGTGCCCAACCGCCCAAAACCCCATGCGCCTAAATAGTAGCCAAGCGCCTGGAAAATTTTCTCAGAACGACTAAGTGTCAACCCATGCGCCTGAATAGTGCCCATGCGCCTAAGTGTTAAATGATTTAAGTGTAAGCTCAGACGCCCACATAGTGGCAAAACGTCTAAACAGGGCAGAAACGCCCAAATAGTTCCCATGCGCCCAAACACTTAGAATTATTTCTGAATTTTTAGGAAAACCCGAATTTTAGGGTTTGACCTGATTTGACCTATGGGCTATGATTACCCATTTTAAGTATGATTATGTGATGGTCCAGGGTTATAGCATGCATGATTGATGTATGATATGTATAATGTGTTATCTTTTAATGGTATTCAAACATATTTATATTATATTATAAAATACGTTAAATACTATGTTATTACTTTACGTAGTATGACAAACGTATGAAAGAAAGTAAAGAATAACGTAACGAAGTGAAAGGCAACAAAGATGAAAAGTAAAACATAATGAATGAAAGAATGGCTTGCAAGCAAATAGAAAGGAGGTGCATGACCATGTTGTTGTTAGCTCAACTGTGTACGGTTTTAATAACGCGAAGTATGCATGCAGGGTCAATCATTAAGATTGACAAGACCTTTATGGTATGCCCTAGGTGACTGGGTCAGCTTCATGCACAATGTTCGTGAGTTAATTACCACTGGCCCAACATCAGTTTCATGCACAATGTTCGGGGTATTACCAATTGGTCTGAATGAATGGGAGAGGTGATTTGCCCTAGGTGACTGGGTCATCTTCGTGCATAATGTTCATGATTTAATTACCACAGGTCCAGCACCAGATTCATACACAATGTTCGGGGTATTGTTCATCGATCCCTATGAAAGTAAAAGAATGACCAAATGTATGAAAGAAAGTAAGAAAGTAAGAAAGTAAAAGAATGATGTAAAGTACGTTACGAAAGTATGAGAACGAAAGTAAGAGATAATGTAAAGTATGAAACGAAAGAATGTATACGAAAGGGAATGTAAATGAAATGGAATGAAAGTATGAATATGATGATGAAAGGAAATGACCGATAGTAGAAGATAATAACGATATTATCTATTTGTGCGTATGATGCATGATCGCATATAAAAGCAAATAAGCGTTTGAAGAAAGTAAAGTATTTTATATTTTTATATAAACTAGAACTCACTCAGCAACGCTGACTTTTATGTATTTTCCAGTTGATAGGTAAGAGTTGCTGAAGATGGCACGGGGGTAGCTACTTGGATTATTTTAGATGACATCCATTTTATATTACGATATTGTTTTTGTGATGTAATGCAACAAGTTATGTTTTGTAATGTAACAATGATGTATTATTTTGCAAAAGCAATTATAATTATATGAAATGGTTTAATTTTAATTTCCGCTGTGATGTTTTAAATAAAACGTATATTGTATGACTTATGTGCGATGAATGACCAACTGTGAGGTGCCCGGAAACGGGGTCTTACAAGTTGGTATCAGAGCCATAGTTTAAGTGAAATGGGAAAATATTTTCAAAAGAAACCAGAACTTAAACTGAGAATAGGACAAAGGGAAGGGATGCCAGTCCGAGTAGCTATGCGCCATCAGGTACTTTCTTTAATGATAACCGGTATTATGTGCGCATGTTATTTGACTTGTTTACCCTTAGTAGATTTTGATACTGATGTAGTCAGGATAGGAAATACTTGGGGTATGAAGAGTAAAGTAAGTGGCTAATCACAACTGGCTACTTTAATTAGGGACTTACTATACTTCACATAGATTGAGCTATTACCTAGAATGACCGCGTTAGTGTTTGATTCTTATAATGTGTTAAAGGATGGCTAGAAGTAGGTCTTCTAAGGCTTCACGAGGCGGAGTACGCGGTGGACGTGGTGCTGGACCACGGATCATAAGAGGAAGGCCTAGAGCTAAAGAAGCGACTCATGAAGAGACTGATACCCCTCATCCGGAGGGTGGTAATGAGAGCACTAACTTAAGGGCCTCGGTGAAGGAGGCTGTGGTAAAGGAGGTTCACCAGGTCATGCAGACAATCTTACCATCTATGGAGACCGAAGTAATTAAGGTTGTGAGGGAAGGAGAAAGGAAGGAGAGGAATAGGTCCTCGGGAAAGGGAGAGCAACCCGAGATCGAGACGTTTATCCCTACTGATGAGGAGGAGGAGGAGGAGGAAGAGGAGCATGTGCCGGAGGTAGCATGAGGCTGTAATTATCGAGCATTCCAAAGATGCAAGCCCCCTACCTTTGATAGTAATGGCAGTCCTGCTGCTACTCGCTGAAGGGTGAGGGAGATGGAGGTTGTCCTTGAAATTAGCAAGTGCCGGGGGGACCAGAAGGTGAAGTTTACCACTCATTCGTTTATGGACTCAGCTCTATGTTGGTAGGACAACATTGTCCAAGCCGAGGGTAGTAGGGCAATTGGTAGAATGAGGTGGAGTGAGCTGAAGAAGTTGGTGATTGAGGAGTTCTGTCCTTATCGGGAGTTGGACAAGGTGGAGAGAGAGTTCCTGCAGCTGGAGGAGTGAACCATGCCACATCAACAACACACCATCAAGTTTAACGAGATGGCATGACTGGTGCCGGATCAGGTGACGCCCCTGTCACGGAAGATCAAAAGATACATTCAGGGCTTGCCGGCGGATATCCGCAGGCACATGATTGCCTCTTGACCGAGTACATTTAGGTCGGTGGTTGATTTGGCTGGAAGATTGTATGATGAGAGGGAGGTGCTGGTGGTTGAGGCGAAAAAGACTGGTGGTGATGATTGGAACTAAAACAGGAAACGGTTTAAGCGTGGCGGCTTTACCCCAAATAACAAGAAAGCGAGGGTGGATGATCGACGGGTGGTTGCAACAGGCTTGGGGATGAGGAAGTGCGGTAAGTGTGGGAAAGAGCACGCTGGAGAGTGCAGGCTGCGGCTAAATGTTTGTTTCAAGTGTGGGAAGCCCGGCCATATCTCTAGAGATTGTAGAGTAGCGAGGTGCTACAATTATGGTGAAGTAGACCACCTGAGCAGGGAGTGCAAGAAGTCAAGGGCTGAGAGTTCTGGAGTGAAGAAGATGACTAGAACTGAAGGGCAGAAGGCGAGCGCCAAAGCTTTCACCATGACCAGGGAGGAGGCTAGGACGGATCCCGATGTTATGTCAGATATGTTTTTAGTAAACCAAACTCTTGCCTCTGTGTTTTTTGATTCTGGTGCTAGTAGGAGTTTTATTTCTGCTGCTTTCTGTGCTAACTTGCCTGTTAGTAGTACATGTATTGATGAGCCCTTTGATGTAGAAACTGCCATAGGTAAGTCTACAATGATTTCTGACTTGATTAAGGGTTGTGACATAGAACTAGAAGGTCATAAGTTCCCTGATAGACTGTTCGTGATGACCCTAGGCGGATTCGATGCAGTCCTAGGAATGGATTGGTTAGCGGACTACGAGACGAACATTATGTGTCGCAAGAAGATGATTAGATTGACAGTGCCTGACGGGAATTCAGTAACGATATATGGTGATCGAGTTACGATGATTCCGAAAGTGATTTCGATGGTGACGGCGGGAAAATGCCTGAGATGGGGATGTAGTGCCTATCTGGCCTATGTAAAAGATGTGGAAACATCAACACCACAATTTCTCGATGTACCAGTTATGTATGACTTTCTTGATGTGTTCCCAGAGGACTTATCGGGTGTGCCACTGGGTCGTGAAATCAAATTTCAAATTGACTTGATACCCGGTGCTCAGCCTGTAGCTAAGGCACCATATCGGTTGGCTCCGACTGCGATGAAGGAATTGATGGAGCACCTGTAGGATTTGCTTGATAAGAGTATCTTTAAACTGAGTATCTCTCATTGGGGTGCTCTGGTTTTGTTCATAAAGAAGAAGGACAATAGTATGAGGATGTGCATCGACTACCGTGAGTTGAACAAGTTGACGGTGAAGAATCGGTATCCATTACCGAGGATCGATGACTTGTTTGATCAGCTCCAAGGTGCCAGTTGGTTCTCAAGGATAGATCTTCGATCTGGCTACCATCAGTTGAAGGTGAATGAGCTGGATATTCCTAAAATAGCTTTTCGCACGCGTTATGGACACTAAGAGTTTCTCGTTATGTCTTTTGGTTTAACCAACGCGCCAGCTGCGTTTATGGACTTGATGAATCAAGTGTTTCGGCTGATGTTAGATAAATCAGTGATTGTATTTATCAATGATATCCTGATTTATTCAAGGAGCGAAGAAGAGCATGCCGGTCACATTCGAGAAGTGTTGGAGACATTGAGAAAGTAGAAGCTATATGCTAAGTTCTCCAAGTGTGCGTTCTGGTTGTGCGAAGTTCAGTTCTTGGGTCACGTGGTAAATCCCGAGGGGATTATGGTAGACCCGACAAAGGTGGAGGCGGTGATGCAATGGAAGTCTCCAAAGATGCCATCCGAGATCCGTAGTTTCTTAGGGTTGGCAGGATATTATCGAAGATTCATCCAAGACTTCTCCAAGATAGCTTCTCCGTTGATTAAGTTGACCAGCAAGGATGTGAAGTTTGTATGGGGTCAAGATCAAGAGAAGGCTTTTGAGGAGTTAAAGATGAGGCTGATGCAAGCTCCTGTCTTGTTGTTACCCGAAGGAAGCGAGGACTTGGTAGTCCATTCGGACGCTTCTTACTTGGGGTTGGGTTGCGTGTTGATGCAACGAGGGAAGGTTATAGCCTATGCATCCTGACAGTTGAAAACCCACGAATTCAACTACCCCACGCACGATCTAGAGCTAGCTGCGGTAGTTTTCGCATTGAAGATTTGGAGGAACTACTTATACGGGACGAAGTGCACAATCTTCACTGACCATAAGAGCTTGAAGTACTTCTTCAAGCAGAAAGATTTGAATATGAGGCAGAGGCGATGGTTGGAGCTCATAAAGGATTACGATTGCGAGATTCATTACCATCCGGGCAAGGCCAAGGTGGTGGCAGATGCCCTTAGCCGAAAGGAGAGACCCGAGCCGATTCGGGTGAAGGCTTATCAGTTGATTATGACCTCTGATGTGATAATGCAGGTCAAGGAGTTTCAAGATGAGGTGTTGAAAGAAGATCATCTTAACTCTGAAAGGATGAGAGGTCTAGTCGCAGAGTTGGGTGAAAACACTCTTAGTGTTAGGACCCGATCTGGATGGATGTGGATTCCTCGTTATGGGGATATACATGGAAAGATCATGGATGAGGCTCATAAAACTCGATACTCGATTCATCCCGGTGCCACGAAGATGTACCACGATATGAAGAAGGAATATTGGTGGCCGGGTATGAAGCATAACGTAGCAGAATATGTGAGTAAGTGCCTTACTTGTTTGCAAGTGAAGGCGGAGCATCAGAAGTCGTATGGGAAAATCCAACCTTTGGATATACTCGAGTGAAAGTGGGAGGATATCACCATGAACTTTATTACAAAGTTACCGCGTACCCCGAGAGGGTATGATGCTATATGGGTGATAGTTGATCGTTTGACAAAGAGTGCTCACTTCCTACCGATCCACAAGACGTATTCCTCCGAGAGATTAGCAGATGTATTCATCAAGGAGATTGTAGCTCGTCATGGAGTACCGGTGTCTATTGTATTTTATCTTGACACTAGGTTTACACTAAGTTTTGGAAGAAATTCCACGACGCGATGGTGACGAGGCTACACATCAGCACGGCTTATCATCCTCAGACGGATGGTCAGTCTGAGAGGACGATCCAAACACTCGAGGACATGCTTCGAGCATGCGTGATCGATTTTAGAGGAAGTTGGGATGACCATTTGCCGTTAGCAGAATTCTCGTACAACAACAGTTATCATGCTAGAATTGGCATGCCACCATACGAGATGCTATATGGTAGGAGATGTAAAACACCCGCTTGTTGGGGTGATGTTGGTCAGAAGGAGTTAGAAAGTATCAAAGTGATCGAGGCTACGACAGAAAAGCTAGAAAAGATCAAAGCCTTTATGAAGGCGGCGAAACATAGACAAAAGTCGTATGATGATAAGAGACGTAGACCGGTTGAGTTCCAGGTGGCTGATAGGGTTATGTTGAAATTCTCAACTTGGAAGGGTATCATTCGGTTCAGAAAGCGGGGCAAGTTGAGCCCGAGGTACATAGGGCCTTTCCGAATCATTGCTCGAGTAGAAGATGTGGTCTATAGGTTAGAACTACCTAATGAGTTAAGTGGAATTCACCCGACATTCCTTGTATCTCATCTGCGGAAGTATTTGGCAGATGAGTATATGGTTGTACCACTGGAAGATATCGAAGTAAATGAACGACTCAATTATATAGAGCAACCAGTGGCGATTATTGATCGTATAGAGAAGAGGTTAAGGAATAAAGTGGTTCCTCTTGTGCGTGTACATTGGAAGCACAGGAAGGGATCCGAGTCTACGTGGGAGATTGAAGAAGAGATGAGGCAGTATTACCCTCATCTGTTTGAGGGGGTGGACTTGTAACACTCGGATATTTTTTTAGACGAAAAAGAAATAATAAACGCAAATAATAAAGGGATAAAATGCAATTTAACCCAAGTGGAGAGGTTAAAAGTGTTAAAAGGACAAAAAGAATAAAAATTTTGTGCATAAAGGAGGTATGGCCGCCCATAACCTCCTACACACTTCATTTCATTCGGTTTTAGAGAGAGAAAGAGCAGAGAGTTCGGGTTCTAGAGAGAAGAAGAAGAAGAATTCGAATTCAAGGTAAGAATTCTTTATTTTGAGTTGTTCTTGGTCGGTCTATGCCTCGGTTGTCTGCTTATGTGTGTTATTGTATGTTCGGGTTGTGTGGTTTAGTGGGTTGTAGGTGTTAGAAACATCTGAGAAGCTCAAGTGGAAGGGTTAAACTCAAAAGCAGCTAAGGTGAGTTCTAGAACCCTCTTTTTAACATGTTTTAACTAATTTTGGGGCTGGAAACACATGTAAGAACGTTTTTATAAAATGGATTTTTGTTACCCGTAAGTGTATGTATGAATGTGTATGTGGGTGGGTGTAAGTTTGAGGATTGATTTATGGTTATGTTCATATTATGATGCTTAGAATGTTAGTACTAAGCTTAGATCATGATACATGTTGGTTTGGGACTGATTTATGTCGATTAGGTGAAGGTTGGTTGCCTATGCACCCAAACAGTGGCCCATGCAACCAACAGACAAAACTGCCTAAGTGTGCCCAACCGCCCAAAACCCCATGTGCCTAAATAGTAGCCAAGAGCCTGGAAAATTTTCCCAGAATGACTAGTGTCAACCCATGCACCTAAATAGTGCCCATGCGCCTAAGTGTTAAATGATTTAAGTGTAAGCTCAGACGCCAACATAATGGCAAAACGCCTAAATAGGGCAGAAACGCCCAAATAGTTTCCATGCGCCCAAACACTTAGAATTATTTCTGAATGTTTAGGAAAACCAGAATTTTAGGGTTTGACCTGATTTGACCTATGGGCTATGATTACCCATTTTAAGTATTATTATGTGATGGTCCAGGGTTATAGCATGTATGATTGATGTATGGTATGTATAATGTGTTATCTTTAATTGGTATCCAAACGTATTTATATTATATTATAAAATACATTAAATATTATGTTATTACTTTATGTACTATGACAAATGTATGAAAGAACATAAAGAATAACGTAACGAAGTGAAAGACAACAAAAATAAAAAGTAAAACATAATGAATGAAAGAATGGCTTGCAAGCAAATATAAAGGAGGTGCACGACCATGTTGTCGTTAGCTCAACTGTGTGCGGTTTTAATAACCCGAAGGATGCATGCAAGGTTAATCATTAAGATTGATAAGACCTTTATGGTATGCCCTAGGTGACTGGGTCAGCTTCGTGCACAATATTCGTGAGTTAATACCACAGGCCCAACATCAGCTTCGTGAATAATGTTCGGGGTATTACCAATTGGTCTGAATGAATAGGAGAGGTGACTTGCCCTAGGTGACTAGGTCAGCTTCTTGCATAATGTTCGTGATTAAATTACCACAGGCCCAGCACCAGCTTCATGCATAATGTTTGGGGTATTGTTCATCGATCCGTATGAAAGTAAAAGAGTGACCTAACGTACGAAAAAAAGTAAGAAAGTAAAAGAATGATGTAAAGTACGTTACGAAAGTATGAGAACGAAAGTAAGAGATAATGTAAAGTATTAAAAGAAAGAATGTATATGAAAGGGAATGTAAATGAAATGGAATGAAAGTATGAATATGATGATGAAAGGAAATGACTGATAGTAGAAGATAATAACGATATTATCTATTTGTACGTATGATGCATGAAAAGTAAAGTATTGTACCAAAGAAGCGTTTTATCGAAAGTAAAGTATTTTATATTTTTATATAAAACTAGAACTCACTCAGCAACGCTGACTTTTATGTATTTTTCAGTTGACAGGTAAGAGTTGCTGAGGATGGCACGGGGGTGGCTACTTGGATTATTTTGGATGGCATCCATTTTATATTACGATATTGTTTTTGTGATGTAATGCAACAAGTTATGTTTTGTAATGTAACAATGATGTATTATTTTACAAAAGCAATTATAATTATATGAAATGTTTTAGTTTTAACTTCCGCTGCGATATTTTAAATAAATGCATATTGTATGACTTATGTGCGATGAATGACCAACTGTGAGGTGCTCGAGAACGGGGTCTTACAATAAAGTTGAAAGCTTTATTGAAAATACTTGTAAAATAACTAAATTGCAAAAATTAAATGCATATTATATGTTGGTAAAGCATAATCAATCATCCACACATATTATAGCTTTTATCGTATGTGTAGGTATTTGTGTTGTCACGTCATTATTTAATAATAAAATAAAAACGTTATGTACTTAGTTTATCTATATTTCTATTAAAAATACCATGTGTTGATAAGATATTATTAATTACCCACACATATATTAGCTTTTAACGTATGTGTAGATAACTATTTTGCCATGTTATTTTGAAAATATTAAATAAATATTTATTTACTTAATTTTTCTATATATTAACTTACAAATACTATGTGTTGATAAAACATAGCCAATTAATTACCTACACATGTATTAGTTTTTACAATATGTGTAGATATTTAATTTTCTACGTCTATATAAAAAAATTATATAAAAATTTATTTACTTAATTTAGATACATATTTACTTACAAATATATTAGTTTTCAAGCATTTATGGTTGCATATAATCAGTTTTTTTCAGAACCTGACCGAATCAACCGGTCATAGAACCTGTCCGCTTGCGTGTATTTGGACTATTTTTGGGTGAACCAGTAGGGGCGGTGAATGGATTGAAGTAGATCGATGATCAAACCAAATTTAAAACTTTTTTATTTTGTTCCTTTTCAAAATCTCATTATTTGATTCTTTAGTAATTTATCATACATATTTTAGTTAATTAAGTGTTTATATATTATGTTAAAGAACAAACCACTCTAACACATAATATTTTCATATTTCATTAAGTATAAACAACTTTAAATTTTAAATTACTCTTGATAAACATAAGACGGATGTAGTGTGTGATCAATAACATATTATAACTCAATCCTATTTATAATTGAAGTCAAATGATTACAATACCAAACAAGTATAGCATGACATCATCCGGTTCGACTGTCTTAACCAATGAACCTCTTAGGCCATCGGTTCATTGTGCAGTCCAGTTTTAAAAACATTGCTTATAATGGTATTTATCATAGTAGATGTCATTCCTTTTGTTTTGATGCATTGCAAGACTTAGGCCATTTTATGATATTTGTTGCCTAACAATTGGTATAAAATAGAGAATCAAAGTCAAAGAACTATAGAACATGATTATCAATGAGGGTATATCGTCCCTTATTCATATACAATGACTCGATTGTATATGGTTTTAATGAACCGATGCAAATCTTGATGATATAAATGCGTCCCTACCTCAAATACAGTTTCTATTTTCTAGATTTACATACCAACCCTTTGAGACTTTACAATTTAAAAGAATCTAAACTTTAACTTCCTAATAAATAGATATTTGACCCATAATTTGACATGCGTCAATGATCAAGATTCACTTAAAATCACCCCCTCATTCTGATAAACTTAACTACCGTTAATGCTTTTGTTAGTATGTCTACTTTTGAAATTCTCCGGTGATGTGTTCAACACTGATCTAATCTTTTTCAACACGTTTGTTATGAAATGATAGCATGCGTCAATGTGCTCACTTATTTCATGAAATACATAAAAGATTCTGCATTAATGTAATAGTTGACTTGTTATCAACAATTATAGTTATCTTCTATTCCTTCCATCCCATGTTATTTACCAAGTAATCTTTTTAAACAAAAAGCCTGACATGCTTCTACTACGGTTATTTTAAGTTCATACTCACAAAATGATAGTGTTGTGGTTGGTTTTTTTCTAATTACACCAAGTGAAAAAAAGGTTTCCAAAGTAAAACACTTTTCATGTAGTACATTTTTCTTCTTGTGATAACTTCATAACTAATGTTACTATATCCAATTATCTTACATCCTTATTTTTTCTTATGTGTTAGACCAAATTCTTTAGTTCGTTTGATATAACATAGTACATGGTTGATTGCTTCCAGATTATGCTCATTTGGTTTTTGCATATAACCACCAAGTAATCTAATCAAACAACTTATATATGGTCTTGTACATAATATCTTAAGCAGTCAATAAAAATTCTTTATTTTGTAGCATCAACTAGATTTCCTCATCAATCATTTATATTTAGTCTTGGTTTCGTTATAACCTAGCATTATACCACCTTTAGAATTTTATTTAGAAAGATTGTTTGCTTGATTGATATTTCAACCCTCGTGAGAATTACTTTTCTTCCAAGAAAATGGGCTAATAGCCCTACCTTGCTCATTTTAAGTTTTTCTTCCATTTGAGTTATAATTTCCTAGCTAATTTCTTTATTTGAAGTTCTTGTTACTAGGAAATCATATACATAAAATCCAATCAATAAAGGTGAAACTTTTTTTCTTTTAATATAGTGTCACAACCTAATTTCAACACACTCAGGAGCATGACCGATTGGTTACATTCATTTGGCTTGTGATTTTAGAATCATTTACGTAACAAAATAGTTTACATCAGAATCAATTTCTCGAAAAAACATGTAACACTAGAGTTACATCAAAATACTTCATAATTTCATATATGTTCCAAAAACAAGTTTAAAAACCCTTTTCATATATGCAATTAAAATTTTATATGATAAGTAGATAACTCAAAATTTACATAGCCACAGTGTAATAAGCACCTAAAGAGACAATCTTTTCAGCTTCCACTTGGCTAATATTGTCACATCCCAATCCACAGGCGTGACTAGTTTCATCAATCACACCATGATAAATAAAGAAAGACTTACATTTAAGACCATCAAGAGTATTCTGAACTAAAACTTTATAGTGTATACATTAATCACATGTCCAGAATGTTCAAAATACAAATACAGTTTAGAATCTAGTCATTATCTTCTATCTGAAGATTTTATTCAACTTAAACCTCTAAGTCTCCTCGTCCTAACTAGTGCCTCCTGGCACCTGTAGCTCCTGTAGCTCCTGCAGCTCCTGCATCATGATCTAAAACAAGTCAACAAAACCGTTGCTAATTAGTCGTAACCAAAGACTTTAAAATAGTTAGACAATATAACCATGTGTGTGTACAAATTGTTTATCAAATAAATAATCGCTTATGCACTCACACTTAGGAAGTGTCCATTAACATATATGCCATTCCACATTACATGAAGATTGCCCTAATTATCCTAGACTCTTTGGTAGTATATAACACTAATGATCCTGAATTCGCAACCAATCCTGAAGGATTGCAAACCCGGTGATCTATGACTCAGTCTAGATTCCATCATCACATAATAACCTACAAGTGAGCCCCTATTACCTAGATGGATCTAACTAAATACACATATGCCCTAAGATTAATATTGACTTAGTCTAGAGCCCATCCTCACCTTTATGATTTGCCCGTGACCATAGTGACCAATAGGTATGCTGGCCCATCACGAACAATTTAACTTACCATCAAACACCCACATTAAAGCATTTTCATCAAATCACTTTAACAAGTGTGGATTCAGTTATGGCTAGCATAACAGGTTAGACATGAAAGGATAAGACAGGATGATCAGACATGCTTTATGCTAACATGATACTATAACTTATTGTGTCATTTTTTTAAACATGAACCTATTAAGAAACAGGTTACACGGAATGACCTGTTTAGAAACAAAAATATACCAACACATATATCCATGTACAACACATAACATGATACCAACACAAATCGAGGTTTCCAAACTTAATAACATCACATATAGATGGGATCTCTTAGTAAAATCAAGGCTTAATTTATAATATCACATATTTAGGTATATGTTTTCTCTAAAAATATTGAATTGGTACAAATAAATAAGGCTTCCAAACTTGGCAAGTCAAGAAATAAAAAGTTATAAGGATAGAATTACACATTGCAAGATGACCTAGATGGGAGACCAGTGAACAAGATGATGATGACTTGGTAACCAGCTAAGAAGACGAACCAGACTGAGTAGATTGAGAGATGAGCAGATGGAAACCCTTGGAATGGAGTGAGGGCATATGCTATTGGTGAGTTGACTAAGGTGGATGTAGTTTGTGCTGATGGTGATGGTGAGTCGACAATGGTGGCTATTGGCTATAGATTCGATCAAATAGATGCAGCCTTTGATCTCCAGCCGGACCATTGGCAGAGGTTACTGAGCTGCAGATGGATTGATGGAGGTTTGTTTCGTGAGTTGTAAGCATGGTAAATGAGGGTACAAGGGTAGGGTTTTGTTTATATATATATATACATACATATATATATATATATGTATATATATATATATACAAATTATAAACATGTTCTTGACTGGTTAACATGTATTTAACCTGTTTAGATATGAATTTTATCATGTTATAATGTGTCGATCTATTTAAGATATGAAACTTGTTAAGCTCAAACACGAAATCGGTTAACTTTGTGTCGTATCATGTCATGTTAGTAGGTCCATTTAAGAATTTTATAGCCCTAGATACAACCCCAAAAGCAACTAAGAAAAGGGGTCTGTTAGACTCACAACGATGAGTTATGCAATCGGGTCCGTACACGGTCGGCAAGTTCTAAAAGTGTTTTACAAGCAACATATTAACCTTTATGTCAAGACGTTACCTCATTGATCGTAAAATCCCTTGGGTCATCCCACCCAATATAATCACCCCAACCTGCCTTTCTCACGTCTGTAACATCAGGCTAGTGTTCTCTGACTTAGGTTGATATTTCTATCACATCTCTTGAGGAACATGCGTCAAAGTGCTAGGGTTTACGCACACTCACAATACATTGACCAGATTGACTTAACCACCATACGAAATCCCTATCGTTTAAACACCTGGGAACCCTCATGGTTATGAAATAACACTACGTTACTCATTTCATGCTCATAACTGATATTGTCCTGTGACAAATTCATTTACCCAAAAGTGGTTAATTTCCTTATTATATTATCAATATGCAGTCTAACTACTTAGACACTCGTTTGGTTCATTCTAAAACTCTAGTTTAACGTTATATGCCACAATGTTGCACTATGTGGGGGTTTAGAACCTTTTCGTAACAAATCTAAGCTTTTTTGATGATTTTAGACTTCTCAAGGTGACCATTAAGCGATTACAACACTATAATGTATTTTCACTCGTATTTACAAGAGTTTGAGGCTTACCAAAGAAAACCTAGCTTCTGGACTTTATTTCTAAGCCAAATCAATTGCAACAAATGAAACCACAAGGCCCGATCATCACATCGAGCCTTCCAACATGCCTAAATCATAGATATAGAGTGGAAGACTTCTAGAGAGAGGGAGAGAGAACTAAGAGTGAGAGGAAGAAATTGTGAAAATCAGGTTTTTGGCTTTTCTATCACTTTAGCCTAACTTGGCTCTATCACTGACCAGTGCCCATAGCTTGGTGGTCCACTACCACCTTTAAAAGAATATTCCTAGCGGACCGTTATATCAATCCTTGGCGGTCTACGACAATCTTTGTGGACCTTCATCCTAATCCCTTAGCGGTCCCTATGAGACTTGAGGTCCTGATCCTGAACTTCTTTCTTGACGGACCGCTCCACCGAACAAAGGACCCATAGTGGTTGACTATGGTCCATTATTCCCAATTCCTTTGGGAATTTCTATTTATAACTATTCCATTTACATTTCAGACCCATGTACTCATATGTCGACCCATCTATTGGGTCAGAGTGTCATAAATATGTTTAAGTCATCTATGTTATCCAAGCCCACCTAAGACATTTTAATCCTTTGTGTCATACCCCGACTGATGGCGGAATCATCGGGGCGGATAAATATCAATCAATTGTTCATAGCACATGAAAGTAAATAAGTTGAAATAATATTAAATGTCATTCTCATTGAATAAAACTATCAAATAGTAAATTACAATTAAATAATAACATAAGGAAATTTGTCTTTAATTTTAACAAAGTCCAAGTCCTAAGTGTGCATGAAGAGTTCCTCTAAACTGCAATTTCTGAAATCATGTGAAAAAGTAACGGGCCAGCTAATGAATTAGTTAGTGAGTAAACATAGGTTTGCATACATATATAGACTGATTACAATGATTAGAAACAATTCAATTCACATGACAATGTCAAGGCTTATAAATACAATAGTTAAACATAAAAGACAAACCGACACAATCAAACCTAATTACTAAATTGACTCGGTCCACATACGAATCCTTATAGAATGAATGAGTCTGGTTTCAATCAGCACGCGAGTAAAAACAATTGGGTGGGTTTGTCAAACTAATAGATCCATCGTTGTTATTGTGGTTGCATGATTTAGTGATTGTGTTATCATCAAGTTTATCTAACTATGAACACATAATTGCAACTAATAATATAGCATGTTTTGAATTTAATTTAAAACAAATAAAAATAAATATCAATAATTGAATATTAAATCACATGATTTCCTCAAAATATAAAACATGAAAAATAGGCTATGAATACTTACATGGTAATTATAAGTTATTTGAAAATTATAAAATACTAGACTTGACATCAAAAACTCCTTACGGTCAACATATGAGTGGTGTCTTTTATTAAAATAATAATATGATTAAAGATTAGACCTGATTTAGGGTTTCAATTTGGATTTGGCGTTTTTAACAATTAGATTAGAAAATAATATACTTTAATCTATATAACTTGATTAAATATGATACATTGATTAGATAGTTGGATTTGAAAATAGTTATAGATTATTAAATATTATTAAAACATTTAATTTATAACGTTTGAATGTAATTAATTTAATAGTTATTTATATAATGATTTGGTCAAAATAATTAATTAAATAATTGATTATCCAAAATGATTTACAAAAAATTGATTTGAAATAATTTAAGTTTGATTTAAAGTAATTTTTATAAAATACAAAAATTAATTATTATAATATTTTTATAATACTTAAAACCTTTAAAATTAAGAAAAACATAAAATTTTTAAGCCTTTAGAATTTTCACGAATTAATTTATAATCATTGGTATGGATTTAGTTAACAAAATAATTATTATAATAATTTAATAACATTTAAAAGAATTTATGGAATTTTAATATGCTTAAATGAATTTTAAAATGATTTGGGGAGTGCCCGGTTCAAACCCGGGTCTTCCCTGTGGAATGGAAATGAGTTAACCGGTGTGTGTGTGTGTGCGCGTCGGGAATTACATGATTTGATTAGGTTCGGGTAGAAAACAAGAACAAAGATATCGGAACTATGATGATCGGAACTCGAGTATTTGATTATGATTAAACCCAATTGATGATATGAAAAGCTTCACTAGACATTGAAGGTCAATAGCCTTTTATAAATTTTTGTTTAAAATAAACTGAATGTGATGTTCGACTAACTTGTACTTGCGAGTTGAAGATGTTAATCGAATTGGATGTGTGTGTGACTTGTATAAAAATAAATGTTCAGATAGTTAAGTGGAATAAATTAGATGATTTACCCTCTATTAAATAGGATTAATAGAGTCTGTTTCATGTGGAACAGTAATGGCTTTAACTTGGGGGGTTTCGGTTTCGAGTGCACTGTCATAACCGTCTAATGAGTTCAATGGAAACTGGTTTAGGGTTCGAATAATACATGCGAGAATCAATGGACCATTTAATTGAGTTGGTTTGGCCAAAAATTAAGGTTTGGAAGTCGCCAGAGGGTGGCCGGGATGTCGGGGGGGGGGTGCTGGGTTGGTTTTAAAGATTTTACAATTTTCGTCCCTACAGTTCAGGGTATATAACTTTATGTAAAACCTTTTAAAGCTAACTTTCAAGTTTTGCATTTAACCCCAAACTTATAAATCCTACTTAATTAAAATAAATGTATTTATTTTAAAAGTTTATAAACATTATACATTTTATAAAAAAAATATAAGTTACTTATTTATTTTAATTTAAAAATTAGATCAAGTAATTGTTAATGAAATTTTTTAAATTCATAGAAAAAAATTATTTTATAAATTATAAAATTATTGTAAATTGAATAAATGACATATTTATTGTATTTAAAACACCAAAATGAATAAAATGTTTAATTAATGTGTTTCATTTTCATAAATTGAGCCAATAGGTTTGGGTTTACATTTTCAAAACGAACAAATGTTACACTTTGGACCCTAACCATGACTAGCATATATTAAATATCCTTACCTGTAAAAGATTTTGAAAAAAGAATATTAAAAATCTGGTAAACACATTTAATAGACCTCAAAATATCTCAAGGTATGAATAATATTTAGAACTTTAAATCATAATTTCATGGACAATCTATACATTTAATGACAGGCCGGAATTGTGGACTTCATCCTTCATATATGATCATATTGTTCGGTTATAAACATCAGTTTTATTCCGAGTCATCGTTCCTTAAAAGAATCCAAACTAGCCCTGATATGGGATTCTCACCCATCCTTTAGATATAAATTTGACAAAATTATATATATACTTCTGGTCTAAATATTCCTTATTCATAGAATGTAGGTTATGATTTAAAAGATCCATCATTTCATTTATTCTATTTTTGTAGATTCAAGATAATACCTATTTATTTATAAAATTCTTAAAAGAATTCACCTTGTTGAGAGTAAATGAGCCTTAAAACATAGTAGAAACAAGAAGGAAGTTCCTAACAGAGCAACACTTCGACTTAAGGCTCTAGTTTCCTGTTTTTAGATTGGGTTCTTGGTTTCGGGTTTGATAGTTCATGGAATACCTCAGGAATAACTTAGAATTGATCTAATGTGAGGAGAGGCATTAGATTTAGGAGAAATTAGAGAGAAACTGAGATCGTGTGTGTTCGAAATGATCACACCCAAGTGGTTTTATATACAGGTATTCTAAAGGTTGATGCACCCCGCATCATAATTCTGGTGCAGCCCGCATCGTCCTGATGCACTGCATGTATGACATGTGTCGCCAAATCACCAGCCACATGCTTATTTTGCGACGCGCTTGCATTGTGGATCTTGTGCGGTTTGCATTGTGACCACGTGCCAAAACTGACCCTTATTCATCAAATTATCAATCAGGTGTTGCTCTTCTATTCTTCAACATCATCCAAGTATTGTGCAACCTGAGGTTGTGGCGCGTATCCATATCCTGGTATGGACCTCATATATTCTTCTTCTGATACACCCCACATCATGTTCCGATGCAATTCGCATCTAGCCTAGGTCCAAAAGGTTTTATTTTTTTCTTTTATTTAGGAATAAAAGAGGGGTGTAACATAAATATTTCTTGTTCTGATATACACTTATCTAATTCATGTGATTTCAAAGTATGATCTAGCTTTATATTCTATAAGAATAGAACTTGTCTTAGTCCATTATAACTTTTAAGGTTAGTAAATTTTCCACTTATTTTTGGCTTTACAAACCCTTCTTGTTGAGTGACATAAACTTCTTCCTTCAATTCGTTATGCAAAAATGTAGGCTTTACATCTAGGTGATGTGTTATTGTATGCTACTAAGGATAAGATCAAATAAACCCTCTATTCATGCTCGTGTAGCAAAAACTTCATCATATCTGTTTATAAAACTTCAAACGGTCTTTATAAAGTGGAAAATTCTATAATAAATGTCAACTATTGTAACATCCCATATTTTAGGGTTTTTCTGTAAAATATTTAGAGTTAATTGCTTTTTTCATCGCTGTTGTTTAATTGAAACTGTCATTTAGGTCTAACATTTTAAGTTTTATCATTTGCATCCAAATGTTTCACTAAAATAGTCATTAGAATTCATTTAACTACACATAATTAATAGTGCTAACTTTTTCCGTTAACTTTCCTACATTAGAGGTATTTTAGTTAAAACAAATAGAAAATAAAAATGGATAAATTTATAAAATAATAATCAAGTTTCAGAATTGAATAAACTAGTCAACTCATAAATTTATTTATCCTAATCTGGTCAATTATAAATTTTTATCTCAATCAAGTACATAAATTTTTTTGGCCTAATCAGGTCCTTAAAGTTTCAAGATTGTTCTAAGTAGCTCACTTAAAAATTGTAAATTTTAAATTAATAATATATATAAAGAACCAAATTATTTAAAATAATTTTGAATTATTTAAAGATTTTGAAAAAATATGAGTGAGCTAATTGAAACACACCTAAAACTTTAAAGAACTAACTAAAACAAATAAAAATAACAGTGACCTAATTTGAACAAATAATAATATGAGTGATCTAAATTGAAACACTACTAAAACTTTATTACTATTCTATAAAGTTTTTTTAATAAAAAAACAGCCCTACGTGAGGGGTTTTATATCAGTCTCATTTGATAATAATAATTGTGATTTGAATCCACTAGTTACATGAAATAAAATACAAAAAATTACCACATACAAGTGATTGATTTTTAACTTTATAAAGCATACTCCACAAAAAATATAAATAAAAAACAAGTCATATGACACAAACTGTCTAAAACATAACCATAAAACACATCATCGTAAAAGTAAAAAACACAATGAACAATATGATATTAACAACGCCTGAATAAAAATCATAAAACACCAATCATTATAATCATAATAAAACTTTAAACCAAAGAACCCTTACGTGAGATTGGTTTTTTATTAATACCTTGATGTAGGAAAGTTAACGGAAAAAGTTAACAATGTTGGTTGGTTGTAGTCGAATGGATTTAAATGACAATTTTAATGAAACATTTGGATACAAATCATAAAAGTTAAAGTTTTTAGATTCAAATGCTAATTTTTATGAAACTAAAGAGATAAAAATGCAATTTACTCAAATATTTAATCGTGGAGACTTATTCACATTTTTTATTGTACTTTTATACGATTCTAAAAGTTTTAAACGAATAAATTAAAAGTCTTACCTTGAAAAATTGAACTTTGATGTAAAACTAATTATATTTTGATATTTAAAGGGCTAGTTATGTCAAGTCATGAAATGACTTAAAAGGGTCAAACGATGTATTTTCTTTCTTCATTCTTAGTCAAGATAAGTGCTGAGTGTGTGAAGAAGAAAAGATGGGAAGAATCATAGACCATGAGAATAGGTTGAATTTCATCAAATTGAAGGTATAGTACAAGAACATTAAGTGTGCTTATTATCCTCTAGCCAAAAGGAAGCTATGTATATGATTCTTCAATCTTATAAACCCACGTTCCTAGGTAACCTTGGTTTGGTGATGAAACCATGGGTAATACCTTGAGATTTATGTTTTGGTAATTATATTGTAGATGACTAGTTCATGTGATTATTGATTCGATAGATCCAAAAGATCATTTTTTATACTTATTAGTAGTGATGGAAGATGTAGGTTATAGGAGTTTTATTAAGTTCTTGATGAAATGGTTAAAAATAATGGAACATGTTGTTTGTGATGTAAAATTATTATATATGTTATGTTGTAAAAAATTTGATTAAACTGTAAGGAGTGAGTTTGGATAAAAATAATCAAGATATGAGATTTAAAACTTTTAGTGCGCATCAAATGTTTTATGAAATGCCTTCATGCATAATTGTTGACTTAATTGGACACTTGTTGATAAACAAAGTTTGACCCATTGTAAAAGTATGCCACAGTTATATTAATTATTGTGTTATGAAACTTAATTGAATGAATTAGTGTGATAACATGGTAAGCTATGTGTCTTACTTTTGATATGCACAAAAAGTGCTTGATGAAATGCCTATATCAAGGAATTGGTGTAAATTTGGAAATTTAATGTCAAACTACATAATGGATTCTTATCAAATAAACAAAATGAATTACATACTATGAATTTAACAAATGATGAACAGTGTTTTCAGGGGTACTTTGGGTATTTCCCTTCACCTCGGGCTTCGTGCTATGGCACCTTAATGGGTTGCAGCTTACAGCCGCTTCCCCCACTTTCTTATTTGTGCATTCTTCATGCTTTTAGAGTGAGAAGGTGAGTGGTTTGAGGTTTTGGCGAGGTTGTGCTACCGGTCATTGTCGTCTCCGTCGTTGTATGCCGACGGCTAAGGCTTTGGGGTTCTAGGCAGGTGGTGCACCGATCATCGATCTCCCACATCGTTGTCTGCGCTTGGAGCTGGTGGTCTAGCCACCCACCAATGCATACACCGTTATGTGCGGTGCCTCACTTGCTCACTGCGCATTCTCTCTAGATCGAGGGTTTGAGATGCTTGGTGTTGTACGCCGACTCCGACCTTTGCCCTAGGCGGCGTCCACTTCGGCTGTAACGTTGTTGTTGACGGGGGGCTGATGTTCCGACTGCGGTTGTGATTGTATCGATTATTTCTGTTTTACTTTGGCTCTGTATCAATCGATGACGATGAGCACTTGCTTATCCGAGATTTTGTTATTTGAATCTTCTTTTGCGTGTTGGCTTGGTTTCCTTTTGTTATATAAGTCGGTGATGACGAACTTTGTTCATCTGAGATTTTGGGTTGTTTGGTACTTCAATCGGTTCTCTGTCCTGTTTCGTTATGGTATTAGGGCTTTCAGATCTGGTTCTTTTTGGCACATGCCATGGTGCTCTGCACCCATGTCGATGATGTTGAGCTTTGGCTCTTCTGAGACGGTCGTTTACACCACTATGTTGGGTGACAGTGTTCTTTACTGGTGTCGATGATGAGACCCTTCTGTCGATGGTTTACCTACTCCGAGATGTTGGCGTGCAGATTAAAGTTGGTGGTCTGGTTGTGATAAGTTTATATATTTCCTGCTTACCATGGTTGGATTTGTTCCACTGCTTCGGATGTAGTTCTAGAGCGATAGACTCTTGAAATCATGGACGTCGCTGCCCGGAGTTGCCATTAACGGCTCTCTGTCGGCGGCCACATGTTCTGTGGTTGGGTAATCTGTTATGTCAATGATGATGAGTACTACCTCATCTGAGACATTATCGTTGCGTTGTTCACTTTGTTGATGATGATGACGGTTTTTCCATATGAGACCATTCGTTCTGGTTGTTCATTGGCTGTGATGATACCATATAACTGTCGTTGGTTGCCTTGGCTTGGCGACTGTCTTTGGTTTGCAGC
The DNA here is from genome assembly GCA_024085815.1 of Flaveria linearis. NCBI lineage: Eukaryota > Viridiplantae > Streptophyta > Magnoliopsida > Asterales > Asteraceae > Flaveria > Flaveria linearis. The sequence continues at coordinate 32,340,762 of CM044001.1, read as the reverse complement.
CGTAACCCGACATCGGTACTGAGCCATCTTTTAACCATCACGCGTTATGGCTGTGATGATCTAAACGTAACATTATAAACATATGCGTTTGTCTGAGCCTCGGTTTACGGTATCTAAGACGCGCAACGCGTGTCTGAGCTACAAACGCTAGTGAATTTAAGATGTTAACTTGTGTTGAATGTTGTATAAACAAGAATGAATGGTATTGAAAGATGTAAGATCTGGCCAATCCCACGGGCGAATGTAATTGACTAATTGTAAGACGTATATAGGACTTGGATTGTCAAAGAGTAGCTTTTTTTTTCTTATTTATTTATGTAGTATTCGCTTGTAAAATTAGTTGTGGCCTTGTACTTATGTTCACTGTTGAAGTCTTATATTACTATAACTTAAAAAGAAAGGTCGGTGGGGTTTTCCACCGGCCTTTCTCCTCCTCTCACTTTCAATCCTTACACTTTCAGTCCCTGGTATTTGTTAAAAACTTTTTAAAATGTCACTTTGACCCCTTTAAGTTTACGAATTCAAAGTTACCCTTGTACAATATAAATTCAAATCTCTCTATGTTTAGATGTAACCATGAAGGACTCGAGTCAAATATAAAATGTTTGCGTGCTTAAATTTATACACTTTAAGATCATCTAAGTTTCGACATATGTCATTTGACATAAATTTGGTTCAGAAATAAGTAGGGTAAAATATAAAACGTTTTTGTGTTTTATGTATGCTTTGTGTCGGTCTACGTTTCGACATTCTTTTAGTTTGAAGCGCGTTGGGTGAATATAATACGTTTTCATTTACTATACGTTTCGACATAAATTTCGTTCGGAAACGGTTAAAGCGATTGTAAGTCTATGTTTTAACATTACTTTTATTTGGAAAAAGTCAGGTCAAATATTAAACGTTTTTATTCAACGGTATAAATTCGAGTCGCTCTACGTATTGACGTAAACTTAGTTCGAAAACGAGTCAGGTCAATGTAGTCTATATTATATGAGCCTTGTGTGACTTATATGATATGGGCCTTGTGTGACTTGATGGACTTAAGTTTTAAATGAACAATCATATGTGCGGTGAAAGTTAGAAGCTTTAAAGAACATATTGGTAAGTCCTTATAAGAGATATGAACTAATTAGTAATGTAGTTTTTTCTTGAATTGAATTCATTACTATAAGAGTTGATGAAATATTCAAGTTGTTTTGCAAATTGTTTGTTGTAGTTGCATTAGACATATTTACAAGTTCTTTTTGCTAGTTTATGTTTAAAGCATGTCATATGTGCACTTATTGAGTATTAAACAGGTTGGTATTGCCTTATAAGTGTTAAATCTAATATTTTTCAGAACCGGATTGGACGGTGAACTGAACGTTTTACTGGTCAGTTGGTCGGACAGTATTTAAAAACCGTATAATGTCATAGTTATATATATATATATATATATGTATATATGTATGTACGTCTATATATATATATATATATGTATATATGTATGTATGTATATATATATATATGTATATATATATAGATATACATGTATATATCTATATACATACACACACACACATATAGATATATGTGTGTGTGTGTGTGTGTATGTATATAGATATATGTATGTATATAGATATATACATGTATATCTATATATATATGTATATACATATATATATATATATGTATGTATGTATGTATATGTATATACATATATGTATATATATACATGTATATATATGTATATACATATATATGTATATACATATATGTATATATATATACATGTATATACATATATATGTATATACATATATGTATATATATATATACATGTATATACATATATATGTATATACATATATGTATATATATATACAGGTATATATATACATATATGTATATACATATATGTACATACATATATGTATATACATATATATACATGTATGTATATATATATATATATATGTTTATACATAATATATATATGTATACATATACATGTATATATATATACATATATATGCATGTATATATATAGATACATATATATATATATATATACACATATTTATATATATATATACACACATACATGTATATATATGTATATACATATATGTATATATGATGTGTTGCAAAACACACATGTTTTTAGAATCGGGTTTTGAGTCGTTATTCGTCTATTGTGTTTAATTTTATTAGAATAAGTTAATGTTTTCGTTATTTGTCATTTGTAGGTGTTTGGATGCAGGAAGGAATGGAAAACGAGTCGGAACGAGGGCATTAGACAAGTGAAGGAGTTGCAAGTTGTTAAACTTGAAAAATAAAGAAAAATTGCAGACAAATAGGGTCTTAGCGCTGCGCGCACGACTACCCACTATGTACGCGCTGCGCGAAGAGAGAGATCGCGGCCCCCAACTATTTTGTCCCTTAGCGGTGCGCGCCCAGCTTTGTTATATTGTACGCGCTGCGCTAAAAGAGAGAACGCGGCCAAACCCTAATTTTTACATTTAAATAAAATGTTTAACACATTCTACAAGAGAACCCCGACTTCCAGACGATCAAAGAGGCGATTTCCACACCAAGAAGCAAAAGATTGAAGGTTTGGAGTTAGGAATTGAAGAATCGAAGGCTTAATCGTCCCGGTTTTTACGTTTCTCTTCTTAGTTTTCATTCCTTTGTAATCAATGACTTCTCCTATCAGTTTTGCTACTGTTATGAACATGTTTCTTGGCTAAACTTCTGTAGCTACCTAGGTTTGATGAATATACATCGTTTAGATTAATATTCTTTCGGTTTTTGGATTGAACTTGTGTTTAAAAGTTAATGATAATGATTTGGTTTGCATAATCAGTTGTGGATGCTTATTTAGATCTGTTCTTGTGATTGATTTATTACCTCACATGTGTCTTGGTGATTGTCTGTCATATAATGGATGCATGCTAGATCGTTTGCCTTGTGTTTGCGGTTTTTAAATGATTTGGTAGACGTATTGAATCATGGAAGTAATTGATCTTGAATTGAACTAATCAAATATGCAACTAATCTTAATACTGTGAGGTTAATTGGTTATCAGGTTATCTTGTGTGATCGATTGCTAGGTTAGAGTCTCTGTGAGGAGTTCAGTCTAGTTTCCCGCTCATATCATAGTTTCATGAGTCTGATTAGGCAATCCAGATCTATCCCCTTGCCGTTAGGTATTGTGACACTCGCGTCGTGAGGTATAGTGTCTATCGGGTGTGTTATTAGCTCTCTTGGAGAACCTGTGAGGGTAGTCCACAAACCGGTGTTTTATTGGCTTATTAGGTCTATCTAGTTGCTTTCCTTGAAAGTGTCGAGGTTTCTCTAGGTTCCTTCTAAGTTAGAATCTCTAGATCCCGGTTACACAAGTCTTTCCAAAACCATTAGAAGAACAGCCAAAACGTGTATAGGATTCTGCCTAGGTAGTGTTTTTGATCATCTGAACTTAATTCTAGTTTTTTCCCTGTGTCTGTCCTTTTTTCAGTTCTTTCTAAAACAATTTAAAACAAACCCCCTATTTTACTTTCGCTTAGTATTTTAGTCGAGTCTTAGGTAAGTTTAGTTTTCTTTTTCCATACAGAAGTCTTTGGGTTCGATAACTCGGACTTAATAGCTATTCTGCAGTCGACCGGTACACTGCCGGTTGTGTTGCTTAGGATCGAGTCTTAGTTTTATAAATTTAAAGCTTTTTAGTGTCTAGTTAGAGTTTTATTTGTTAGTTTAATTTAGTATAGTCTAGCAAACATCAAAGTTTTTGGCGCCGTTGCCGGGGACTTCTTGGCGATTGCGTTAATTAGACTTACTTGATTTAATTGCTATTTGTGCTAAGTGTTTTTTTAATTAGTTTGTTTTTAATTCTATTTGTTTTTATTTTATTTGTTTGAGTCAGTCTTACAGTTTTTAATTTTGTGTTTTGCAGGTTTATGCCCCGCTTGAAATCACAAGGACCACCTCCGGATCAAGATTTGCAGCTTGCGTTACCCAAATTTAAGGGTGGTACTTCTTCTCTTTCTGTTTTTGATTCTACACCTTTTCCTACAGCACCTTCTTCTACTTCTTCTACAGATTCTAGCCCACCTAGTTCACCACACATACATATGGCTGAAAATCAGACTGTTCATCAGCAAGCCACCAATGGCTTCACAGGAGTTAGCAATCCAATCATACTTCCTACCATTGCTAATGATAACTCCTGGCAGATCCCATCCTACGTCATGACAGCTATCTCCAATAACTGTCAATTCCATGGACGCGAGGATGAGGACGCACCTGCACACATAGGTCGCTTAGAGCGAATTGGTAGAACTTTCAAGTTACAGGGTGCGTCTGATGATGCCATCTTCTTACAGCTGTTTCCATTTTCACTTGCTGATAGAGCCGCCACTTGGCTCGAATCTCATGCAGCTGGTACATTCACCACTTGGCCGGCTCTTCGTGAGCGTTTTCTTCATAAGTATTTTCCACCGGCCAAGGCATCTAGGCTTAGAGATGAGATCCACTCATTCAGGATGGAGCCGGACGAGCCTTACTATCGTGCTTGGGAGAGGTTTCAAAACCTCCTTAGTCGTTGCTCCCAGCATGGCTTGTCCGAATGGGCTTTAGTTGAGAAATTTTATAATGGGTTGAATTATGAAACTAGGGCTAGATTCGATACTTCTGCGGGCGGGCACTTAATGGGTAAGAAAAACGTGAATGAATGTAATGAAATGTTTGAGAGTTTTGCCCAAGCAGAACATGAGCAGCGGTCTGGAAACAGGAAATCCAGTCCTGCTACTAGTACCTCATCCAGAGGAGTTCACCATGTCACCATGGATACTAGTGTGGCTGCTGCTCTTGATAGTCTAGTTCGTGAGGTGAGAGAGTTGAAGAAAAAGGTTGATAGGTGTGAGCTATGTAGAGGTGACCATGCCACTAATGAGTGTCCTCTGATAGGTCAAGAACAAGCTAGCTATGTTAATAATTCTTATAACTTCGGTTGGAGAAATCAAAACAATTCTAGCTGGCATTCTTCAGGTGCTCCCCCAGGTTTCCAACAGGGTTCTAGTCAAAACCAAGGGCAGGGTAGTGGTCAGAATCAAGGTGTTAGTCAGGGTAGTGGAGAGTTGAGTAGGATAGAGAATCTGTTAACTCAATTAGTGGTCAAAGATGCAAAAACACAACAGATTCTAGCTGAGCATGATACTCTTCTGAAAAACCAACAGTCAGCTTTCATAGATCTCCAGAGGACCGTAGGGGACATAACTAGAAGGTTAGATGAGAGGCCCCCAGGTCAGTTACCTGGTAATACTCAACAAAACCCGAATGCACATGTTAAAGCCATTACTACTAGGTCGGGTAAGAGGTTAGATGAGGTTAGAACTCCTATAGTTGAGGAAGTTGTGTTTAAGAAAGATGAGAGAGAGGTAGTTGAAAATTCCTATGGGGATAAGGTTGTTAAGAAGACTAGTGTGTTTGAGCATTCTCCTGAGATTGACCATTCCCGTCTCCCGTTTCCTGATAGGCTTAAGCATCAAAAGTATGAAAGGGATTACGGGCACTTTTTAGATCTCTTTAAGCAATTAAAGGTCAATCTCCCGTTCATAGAAGTGATTAAGTGGATGCCTAAGTATGCGAAATTTCTGAAGGATCTCCTGAAGAATAAAAGCAAACTGGGTGAGATTTCAAGTGTCTCTTTGTCGGGTGAGTGTTCTGCGGTGGTTATGAATCAACTACCGGAGAAATTGGCAGATCCCGGGATTTTCACAATCCCATGTCTGTTTGGTAGTGAGGTTCAATGCCACGCGTTGGCGGATTTAGGAGCTAGTATTAACCTTATGCCTTATTCCTTGTATGAGAAATTAGGTTTAGGTGAATTGAGTCCAACGCGCATGACACTTTCCCTTGCTGATAAATCTGTTAAGTACCCACGGGGAATTGTAGAGAATTTGTTGGTGAAAGTTGGTAAGTTTGTATTCCCTGTTGATTTTGTGGTTTTAGACATGGAGGCTGATGAACGTGTTCCTATTATCTTAGGTCGACCCTTTTTGTGTACTGCTAAGGCAAATATTGATGTGTTTAGGGGTCAGATCACACTTCACGTAGGAGAAGAGAGTGTTGTGTTTGAGGTAGCCAAATCAATTAGGGGTTCTAGTATTTCGAAAGAGTCGGTTTCCTTGATCAATTCTTGTGAGGTGGCTGATAGGAAAATGGAGAATGTTAAGAGGATAGAGAATAGTGCTAAAGTTGTTTGTGTTGAGAGAGCATATTCTATCGAGGAAGAGGAGGAATTGGATAAAATAGTTGATGAATTTTTTAGAATTTGTGAAAAAGATTATGAGTTGTTTGCTTCTGAGGTTGAAAATTTTTTGATGATTAAGGATAGCAAATCCCCAAGTGTGGGGATGTTAGGGTCTGAAAGAAAACCGCCACCGTTTGCAAAACCCAAGTGTGAGGATTGTAATAGCTTGATTGAGTCTGAATATGGTGGGTTTTTCTTTAGTGATGAGTTTGGTGATGATGTAGTGAGCATTGGGGGTGAGCTAGGTCTTCATGATCCCCCGTAAGTTGATCTTGGAAGATAGTATTTGGGTAGAGACCCGTTTGTAGAGTTGGTTTGCTTGAGTTTTAGGTAGTTTGTGTCGGTTTTTGTGTTTCGTGTGCTTTGTTTTTCGTGTCTTGTTAAGTGTTTGCAGGGAAACGATTATTCGGTTGCAATTTGACACCTGACCAGGATGCTACCAGGTAAGTTTTATTTGTGTTCCCCTGTTTGTTGAGACAGATTGTTTATTTTATTGAGTCTGTTTGATGCTGTGTTTGCCTGGTAGAGTGTTTGTTTTGCAGGTTTGGAATAATTCACCCGTACTCAATCTCCTTTCGGGTGAATATATCCAACACTTTTTAAGGAGGCAACCAGTGATTCCTGATCGCGAATGAAATGCTATACGATCAGAGGTTTTGGATTCAGACTGTGCACAGATGGAATCTGCTTATTACCAGCTAAGTCTTTTCCAAAACTCTTCTAATTTATGTCTTTCTTTTTAATTTCCACATTGAGGACAATGTTAAATTTAAGTGTGGGGATAGGAAGACATGTGTCTTAGGTTTAATTTAATTGAGTCAGTCAGTCTTTAATATTGAGTGTGTTTAGTTAGTTTTATTATTTTTGTCTGTTTATTTGAGTCTTAAAAAAAAGTCCCTGATTTTGATGTTTGCATATATTAAAAAATGGAAAATGATAGAAAAAATCAGGTGTTCGGTTTTTCAAATAGCACACATATAAGATGAATAACTGATTAAAAACATGTCTGATTTGGGATGTGCGGGTAGGCCCAGCTGATCTTGTAAGGTTATCCTAGGAGTATTCTAGTACACTTAATTAAACATTATTAAGTTTTGTGGGTTCTCACCATTGGAAGCCAAAACCGTAGACAGTATAAGGGGTACCACTGTAGGTTAAGACCTAGCTGTAGTTTTTCTAGCAGGCACGCTTTAACAGGCGTCGCCTTTAGGAAATCCACCCATATATTGAGCAAAAAAAAAGAGAGAATAATGAACTTAAAAATTTTAAAAACCTGAGGCCTATGCGTTGGTTGCGGGGGATAGTGACTCTTGCTTGCAACACCTCTAGGAATTGGGTATAATAAGCTTAAGGCTCATGCGTTGGTTGCGGGGGATGGTGACTCTTGCTTGCAACGCCTCTGAGAATTAGGTATAATAAGGCAATGCTCAGAAAAAAATATATTGAGAAAAGCTCAGAAAAGATGCCAAAAAGGGCACAAACAAATTCCATCTAGAGATAGAGGGATTACAGTTGGGTAGTGGGTTACGGTGGTAGAAAAATCTTAGAAATTTGATTTATTCTGTGCCTAGAAAGCTTGAAGCGGGAATAGGTACCGAAGTGTGAGACCCATAATGAATTAATCAAATACTTGAACTTAATTGCAATACGATTGGGGACCTGAATGATCGGCGGTTGGGTTTAAATGGACAAATATACCTGTGATCGCGGTCAACATGTTATTAGATCTTAATATAAGCCGTTAACTTGAATTTTTTGAGAACCGGATTTAAACCTGATTATGATTCCATAGCATAATACTTTTTCAGGGACGAAAAAGAGTCAAGTGTAGGGATGTTTGATGTGTTGCAAAACACATATGTTTTTAGAATCGGGTTTTGAGTCGTTATTCGTCTATTGTGTTTAATTTTATTAGAATAAATTAATGTTTTCGTTATTTGTCATTTGTAGGTGTTTGGATGCAGGAAGGAATGGAAAACGAGTCGGAACGAGGGCATTAGACAAGTGAAGGAGTTGCAAGTTGTTAAACTTGAAAAATAAAGAAAAATTGCAGACAAATAGGGTCTTAGCGCTGCGCGCACGACTACCCACTATGTACGCTGTAACACCCCAACCCGGAGAGGCTGACGTGTCACTATTACAGATATCAAATCAAAAACCAATCCATGATATTAAAGAGATAATCTCAAGCAAAACCAGATAATCCGAAGGAACCTAATTAAGTTATTCATTACATCAATTAAAGTAAAATACAATCTTGATCTTCAACCACTCTTCACTGATTTCCCGGAACCCCCTGATTACCTACAATCAAATAAGAAAACACCACAAAAGAAAATACGGCTGAGCCAAAAGTTGCTCAGTGACGGAAATAACAATAGTAACAATACGAAGCATAAAATACTTATATCTGAATACTGAACGGATCATATGATACTGAAACGGAAATCTGAATCTGAACATATAATACTGATACTGAACTGAACATGTAATACTGAACTGAACTGATCTACACGACACGTATATACAAACAAAATAAGTCGTGTAATATAAGAAGTACCCAGAGCCAAAACTGAACTGATAAGTACATAGCTAGCTAGACTATGCACTAATGAGATGGTGTGTGGGGCGTACACACATGATTCCATCCTCCGGAACTGAACTGAACTGAACTGAACTAGGATCGATCCATCCGCCTCCCAGATATTATGGCCAAAGTACTACCTGAGTACTAACGTGTTAACGGAGACGCCGTGAACTATTTATTACACACTGTCACGAAAAGTGTCACATCATTGACGCCACAATGACATGTCGGAGAGCTCGGGTAACAGAGTATCAATCAAATGGTAGTACAACTACCAACATATAACGTATCAATGGAACATTTATAGGAACATGCAATAATGAGCACAATTCATAAAATATATATTGCATGCTACAGGTCTCACTAAATAACACTAATGAGTCGAACGAATCGGAGCATAATTAAATAATAAGGATATACGACTAATAAAGGCTAAACGATTCATATTAACGGAAATAACATATCAAAAATCCGTACTACAAAGTAACGGAACAGAATTTATACTATGATAAAGATAACCAAGAATCCGTACCTTATACACGAATGACGATAATCAGAAAAAGGTTTAGGCTCGGTTAACGCCGCGAGAACCTACGATAACGTAACGCAAATTATAATCTGAAAAATTCCAGTTCTGCCCTTGTCTTTTCGCACTCGTTAAAAATACTAAACGACGTTTTAAAATTCTGAAAATCTCCAGTTTACTAGATTAGTGATTTCTAAACAACTTTCATTTAGAAAAGTTTCTGATTTGGATTACCGAAATATGAGAAAAACGTGGATCTTTACAGCTGCGCAGAACTGCTAGCTGTTACGAAAACGACTATTTGGAGGTCTAAACGAATGAGTTTTTCTATGTTTTATATATCAACAGATTCGCCTTTCGACGAACTTCGTCGTGGACATAAGATTTAACTGATTTGAATCTGTTATGAAGAAGTTATGGCCTCTGTAAGTTGGCTATAAAATACGGCCTAATTCAACTATTTAAAGCTTATTTTTTTAACGAAATAAACTATTTATAACGATATAAACATAAATTGTTAAGGTTTTTAATAAGTTAATTTACAGAAACTAATTAGGCACTTTTATAAAATAAGTCTTATATTTAATCTGATTTTTACCATTTATTTAAAAGAATCCATAAAAGAATTAAACTAATTGTCTTTGTTATATAAATTTTATAAAGGTTTAAACTTAAAGAAAATTACAGAAAATTAAGTTGATGATTTAAAAATAAACAGGGATTATAAAAGGATTTTTATAATTTTTAGGAATTTTTACAAAATTTTAAAAGGTTATATAAGGCTTAAAAAAATATGGAGAGGCTCGGGTTCGAACCCGGGACCTCCAACACTTCAACCCACGCACCAACCACTGAACCAAAGGCCTAAGCCGCGTTATAGTTCTGCTTTTAATTCTTTTAACCAATCTCAAACCCAAACCCCCAAATCCTTCAAGAACCCTAATTCCCAAATCACCCAAATCGAACATTCAAAAGAGTATGTTAATCAACAGAAGTTTAGGGCTTTTAATCCCCACCTAGAATCGAGCTAATAGGTGTGTTCAATTGCTTGCTAATCAATCCCGAATCCGAAATCCCCAATTTCAACCCGTATAAACCCTAGAATCGAAATCCATCAAATTGGATCCCAAATCGTTACTGATCAATGAAATAAACATGGGGCTTTCATTCCTAGACTAAAATCGAGTAGTAGGTGGCTTTAATTACCTCTATGATGATGAGATGAAGCTGAACTGATCGAAGAATGGGTCGCGGTCACGTGGTGATCGTTGAATGAGCAAACCTCGATGGAATTCAAATTAAATTGACAGGAATCTTCTAATGAACTAGAGGATGAAAAACCCTCTATCAATTTCAGTATAACAGGCTTGGAAAGTGGATTTCGAAATAGTTGCAGGTCCGCGACGAGGTGGAGATCAATGTGGACAATTGGGTTTGTTTCAGATGCAATTCGGTATAAAAATAAACTTGGAATGATTAAACATTCGATGGTGATTGATTACTTTTGATTATTAAACGCGTTTAGTGCGATTTGAACGTGGTGGTCGGCCGAAAGTTGGTTTGTGGGTCGGTTGGACCAATTACCATCCAAATATTCAATTTAATCGAGGCATAGGATCCGCATTTTGCATAAAAGATTGTCGGGGATCAATTATTGAGTCAAAACCGCGTGTTTTTTATCGTGGATGCTCGCCGGAATCGCAACTTTGGCCGGAATTCTTTGGCCGGAATTCTTTGGCCGGAATAGTACTCGACGGGGAGAGAGAGAAACAGATTTTGAAATTTCTAATTTTACACAGTTAGTCCCTGTGGTTTTAAGCTTCTTCTAATTTGTGCACAATTTATAAATTCAAGTTTTCAAAATATCAAAAATGCCCCCTGAACCTTTTATTATTATTATTATCATTATTATTATTATTACTATTATTATTATTATTATTATTATTTTTATATATGGGTATTATAATTCTACCCCCCTTAAAAAAAATTTCGTCCACGAAATTACTAGGTACAGCTTGAACAAAGATATGGCATAACGTACACGGAGTACTGTGATGTTCAAGAAACAGATACATGATAACTTCCTAACTGATAACAGAAACATATAACAGATAATAACTAAGAGGTAAACAGATACGGATATTGAGAACGGATTTCATCTTCTATCTCCCATGTAGCTTCGCGTTCGGAATGGTTTTTCCATAATACTTTAACAAAAGGGATAGTTTTCCTACGCATAATGCGTTCTTGTCGGTCAAGGATAGCTTCTGGTTCTTCCTCGAATGATAAATCCTCACGAATCAAATGAAGTGGATAGTTAACCACATGAATAGGATGATAATTGTATCCCCTTAAAAGAGATACATGAAAGACGTTATGCACATGTGACAGTTGAGGTGGTAAAGCCAAACGATACGAAACCTCGCCAACTCTTTCTAGGATTTCAAAGGGTCCGATAAACCGTGGACTAAGCTTCCCTTTTAGACCAAAACGTCGTACGCCTTTGCAAGGCGAAACCTTCAGGAACACTTTGTCACCGACCTTAAACTCCAAAAGTCGACGGTGTCGGTCTGCATAGCTTTTCTGTCTACTTTGAGCTTCCTTTAACTTTTCTCTAGCAATAGCAACTTTCTCATTCGTGATCTGAACTAACTCGGGTCCTTCAATGATTCTCTCACCGACTTCTTCCCAACAAACAGGTGCCCTACATTTACGACCATACAACAATTCGAAAGGTGCCATGCCAATGCTAGCTTGCCAACTATTATTGTAAGCAAACTCGACCAAACACAAGTACTCATCCCAGTTCCCAGTCCACTCTAAGGCACAAGCTCGAAGCATGTCCTCAAGTGTCTGAATAGTACGCTCCGACTGACCGTCAGTCTGCGGATGAAACGCCGTACTAAACCTCAACTTGGTACCCCATGCAGCTTGCAAACCCTTCCAAAAGCGAGAAGTGAACCTCGGGTCTCGATCAGACACGATTGACACCGGAGTGCCATGAAGTCTAACAATCTCTTGTGTAAACACTTCAGATAGTTTGCTAACTGAAAATCCTTGCTGAATTGGGAGAAAGTGAGCTGACTTTGACAATCTGTCAACGACAACCCATATCGTATCATTTTTCTTAAATGTCCTTGGCAACCCTGTCACAAAATCCATGGAAATATCATCCCATTTCCATACAGGAATAGGTAGTGGCTGAAGCAAACCACTAGCTCTTTGATGCTCAATCTTGACCTGTTGACAAGTAAGGCAACGGCTAACATACTTAGCCACATCCTCTTTCATTCCATTCCACCAGAAGTTCTGACGAAGGTCCCGATACATCTTAGTAGATCCAGGATGAATAGAAAACGGAGAACTATGTGCCTCAGCTAATAACGATTCTCGAAGAGAAGAATCATTAGGCACACATAAACGTTTACCACACCAGATTACCCCATGTTCATCTACTCTGAATTCTGATTGTTTACCAATCTCCACATTCTATAAGATTGCCCAGAGTTCACCATCGTCTTTCTGTGCGTTCTTAATCCGGAATATTAAGTCTGATTCAATCTGGAGTGTTGCGAGATATCCGTTACTCTTGCCAATATGTAGGCCAATACCCAATCTATCAAGATCGGTAATGTTCTGAGGCTGTAACTGTAGGGAGGCTACTGTTCCTGAGCTCTTCCTGCTAAGAGCATCAGCCACCACATTGGCCTTTCCCGGATGATATTGAATATTGGCATCATAATCTTTTAACAACTCTAACCATCTTCTCTGCCTCATGTTTAGTTCCTTTTGTGTGAAAATATATTTCAAGCTCTTGTGATCAGTAAAAATATCACAAGTCTCTCCGTAAAGATAGTGACGCCATATTTTCAATGCGAAAATAACAGCAGCGAGTTCAAGATCATGCGTAAGATAATTAACCTCGTAAGGTTTCAGCTGCCGCGAAGCATAAGCAATGACCTTACCATGCTGCATTAGTACACATCCAAGTCCCTTTTTAGAGGCATCGCTGTAAATCTGATATCCACCCGTGCCCGATGGAAGTGTGAGAACAGGAGCAGACACCAATCTTTTCTTGAGCTCTTCAAAACTTTTCTCTCGTTCATCATTCCAAGAATACTTAACCCCTTTCCTTAACAGTTGCGTAAGGGGTAAAGCTATAACCGAAAAACCTTCAACAAATCTGCGGTAGTAACCAGCAAGGCCAAGAAAACTACGGACTTCTGTGGCTGAGGTCGGTCTAGGCCACTTAGTGGTCGCCTCAACTTTCGAAGGGTCCATCATAATACCCTCCACCGAAACGACATGACCCAAAAAAACTACCTTGCTCAGCCAAAATTCACACTTTGAAAATTTGGCATAAAGCTTCTTTTCACGTAGTGTTTCGAGCACGATACGAAGATGATTCTCATGCTCCTCCTTACTTTTAGAATAAATTAAGATGTCGTCGATAAATACAATGACGAACTTATCGAGGAACTTGCGGAAGACTCGGTTCATTAGGTCCATGAATACGGCCGGGGCATTAGTTAACCCGAACGGCATAACCAGGAACTCATAGTGACCATACCGAGTACGGAAGGCAGATTTAGGGACGTCAGACTCCTTGATCTTTAACTGATGGTAACCAGACCTCAGATCGATTTTAGAGAAACACTTTGCACCCTGAAGTTGATCAAATAAATCATCAATACGAGGCAGAGGGTAACGATTACGGATAGTGATCTTGTTGAGTTCTCTGTAGTCAATACAGAGTCTCAAAGAACCATCTTTCTTCTTCACGAATAGGACCGGTGCGCCCCAAGGCGAGACACTTGGTCTAATAAATCCCAAATCTAGTAATTCCTGTAACTGCTCCTTTAACTCCTTAAGCTCCATAGGTGCCATACGATACGGTGCCTTAGAAATCGGCTCAGCACCTGGAATAAGATCAATAGTGAATTCTACTTCGCGATCTGGTGGAAGTCCGGGTAACTCCTCAGGAAACACGTCAGGAAAATCACATACAATCGGATAATCAGATATGTTCGGCTTTTCAGAAGATGTAGCTTTCACCAAAGCTAGGAATCCCACGCAACCGTGCGATAAGAGTTTCTGAGCCTTAAACGCAGAGACGATTTTCAACGATTTTCGAGGCTGAGTCCCTTGATAAACGAGTTCAGGGCATTGAGGATTTCCAAATAAAACACGACGAGTCTGGCATTCAATAGTAACGTGATGTCGAGTCAACCAGTCCATACCAAGTATGACATCAAAGTCACTCATTTGCATAGGAAACAAATCAGCTTTACGAATAATAGACTCGATTCTGATCGGACAATCTCTATAGACATGCGAGATGATAGTCGACTCTCCTAATGGAGTTGTAATAGCCAAAGCGTGCTCTAACGCAGTCGATGCAGTCCTTAAGTACTTAGCAAACAAAAGAGATACGACAGAATGCGTAGCGCCCGTATCAAATAAGACATAAATATCCCGATTTCCTATGCAAAGGGTACCGGAGATCATACCTAGGGCATTTACTATCAGTATCGGATAAGACATATATATGTATATAATACGTCCTCAACACCAAGTACCTCAAACAATTTCTCAATATGATTGATCCAATTTTGCACCTCGACCGGATCACTAGAGGTACTGAAAGACTTAAGCCTTTGCTTCTGAAAACGTTCCAACCAGACATGAATACCATCACGGGGTGGTGGTGTATTATCACTAGAAGGTGCTCCTGTGTTGTTCCCGCCAGAAGGTGGCTCTGAGTTATTTCCACCGGGTGGAGGTCCTGTGTTGTTTCCCTCCGAATTTACCTGTTGCATCTGCTGGATGACTGTTTGAGCAGTCTGAGTCATCAGATTAGGGAGTATTCCAGAAATAGCAGCGTTTACGGCATTAGCAACGAGGGTTTCAAGAGGAGTATCAGATGAGGGGCCATTCGAGTTATTGCGGTTGTTCACACGTCTCTTAGGAGCCATCTGAAATGAAGATACACGTGTGAATACTGGAATTTTGATTGGGAACAAAAATTAGATCCTAACCCAACGTCTACCCATTACCTCACAAGTTTATTATTAATGTTTAAGTTTTCTACAGGAAAGAGCCTTTGCTCTGATACCATAACTGTAACACCCCAACCCGGAGAAGCTGACGTGTCACTATTACAGATATCAAATCAAAAACCAATCCATGATATTAAAGAGATAATCTCAAGCAAAACCAGATAATCCAAAGGAACCTAATTAAGTTATTCATTACATCAATTAAAGTAAAATACAATCTTGATCTTCAACCACTCTTCACTGATTTCCCGGAACCCCCTGATTACCTACAATCAAATAAGAAAACACCACAAAAGAAAATACGGCTGAGCCAAAAGTTGCTCAGTGACGGAAATAACAATAGTAACAATACGAAGCATAAAATACTTATATCTGAATACTGAACGGATCATATGATACTGAAACGGAAATCTGAATCTGAACATATAATACTGATACTGAACTGAACATATAATACTGAACTGAACTGATCTACACGACACGTATATACAAACAAAATAAGTCGTGTAATATAAGAAGTACCCAGAGCCAAAACTGAACTGATAAGTACATAGCTAGCTAGACTATGCACTAATGAGATGGTGTGTGGGGCGTACACACATGATTCCATCCCTCGGAACTGAACTGAACTGAACTGAACTAGGATCGATCCATCCGCCTCCCAGATATTATGGCCAAAGTACTACCTGAGTACTAACGTGTTAACGGAGACGCCGTGAACTATTTATTACACACTGTCACGAAAAGTGTCACATCATTGACGCCACAATGACATGTCGGAGAGCTCGGGTAACAGAGTATCAATCAAATGGTAGTACAACTACCAACATATAACGTATCAATGGAACATTTATAGGAACATGCAATAATGAGCACAATTCATAAAATATATATTGCATGCTACAGGTCTCGCTAAATAACACTAATGAGTCGAACGAATCGGAGCATAATTAAATAATAAGGATATACGACTAATAAATGCTAAACGATTCATATTAACGGAAATAACATATCAAAAATCCGTACTACAAAGTAACGGAACAGAATTTATACTATGATAAAGATAACCAAGAATCCGTACCTTATACACGAATGACAATAATCAGAAAAAGGTTTAGGCTCGGTTAACGCCGCGAGAACCTACGATAACGTAACGCAAATTATAATCTGAAAATTCCAGTTCTGCCCTTGTCTTTTCGCACTCGTTAAAAATACTAAACGACGTTTTAAAATTCTGAAAATCTCCAGTTTACTAGATTAGTGATTTCTAAACAACTTTCATTTAGAAAAGTTTCTGATTTGGATTACCGAAATATGAGAAAAACGTGGATCTTTACAGCTGCGCAGAACTGCTAGCTGTTACGAAAATGACTATTTGGAGGTCTAAACGAATGAGTTTTTCTATGTTTTATATATCAACAGATTCGTCTTTCGACGAACTTCGTCGTGGACATAAGATTTAACTGATTTGAATCTGTTATGAAGAAGTTATGGCCTCTGTAAGTTGGCTATAAAATACGGCCTAATTCAACTATTTAAAGCTTATTTTTTTAACGAAATAAACTATTTATAACGATATAAACATAAATTGTTAAGGTTTTTAATAAGTTAATTTACAGAAACTAATTAGGCACTTTTATAAAATAAGTCTTATATTTAATCTGATTTTTACCATTTATTTAAAAGAATCCATAAAAGAATTAAACTAATTGTCTTTGTTATATAAATTTTATAAAGGTTTAAACTTAAAGAAAATTACAGAAAATTAAGTTGATGATTTAAAAATAAACAGGGATTATAAAAAGGATTTTTATAATTTTTAGGAATTTTTACAAAATTTTAAAAGGTTATATAAGGCTTAAAAAAATATGGAGAGGCTCGGGTTCGAACCCAGGACCTCCAACACTTCAACCCACGCACCAACCACTGAACCAAAGGCCTAAGCCACGTTATAGTTCTGCTTTTAATTCTTTTAACCAATCTCAAACCCAAACCCCCAAATCCTTCAAGAACCCTAATTCCCAAATCACCCAAATCGAACATTCAAAAGAGTATGTTAATCAACAGAAGTTTAGGGCTTTTAATCCCCACCTAGAATCGAGCTAATAGGTGTGTTCAATTGCTTGCTAATCAATCCCGAATCTGAAATCCCCAATTTCAACCCGTATAAACCCTAGAATCGAAATCCATCAAATTGGATCCCAAATCGTTACTGATCAATGAAATAAACATGGGGCTTTCATTCCTAGACTAAAATCGAGTAAGTAGGTGGCTTTAATTACCTCTATGATGATGAGATGAAGCTGAACTGATCGAAGAATGGGTCGCGGTCACGTGGTGATCGTTGAATGAGCAAACCTCGATGGAATTCAAATTAAATTGACAGGAATCTTCTAATGAACTAGAGGATGAAAAACCCTCTATCAATTTCAGTATAACAGGCTTGGAAAGTGGATTTCGAAATAGTTGCAGGTCCGCGACGAGGTGGAGATCAATGTGGACAATTGGGTTTGTTTCAGATGCAATTCGGTATAAAAATAAACTTGGAATGATTAAACATTCGATGGTGATTGATTACTTTTGATTATTAAACGCGTTTAGTGCGATTTGAACGTGGTGGTCGGCCGAAAGTTGGTTTGTGGGTCGGTTGGACCAATTACCATCCAAATATTCAATTTAATCGAGGCATAGGATCCGCATTTTGCATAAAAGATTGTCGGGGATCAATTATTGAGTCAAAACCGCGTGTTTTTTATCGTGGATGCTCGCCGGAATCGCAACTTTGGCCGGAATTCTTTGGCCGGAATAGTACTCGACGGGGAGAGAGAGAAACAGATTTTGAAATTTCTAA
>CM044001.1:32214950-32317450 GCA_024085815.1 Flaveria linearis | reverse complement strand
GGCATGATAACTGTTGTTGTATGAGAATTCTGCTAACGGCAAATGGTCATCCCAACTTCCTTCAAAATCGATCACGCAAGCTCGAAGCATGTCCTCGAGTGTCTGGATCGTCCTCTCAGACTGACCGTCCGTCTGAGGATGATAAGACGTGCTAATATGTAGCCTCGTTCCCATCACATCGTGGAATTTCTTCCAAAACTTAGATGTAAACCGCGTGTCTCGATCAGATACAATAGACACCGGTACGCCATAACGAGCTACAATCTCTTTGATAAATAGATCTGCTAGTCTCTCTGAGGAATACGTCTCGTGGATCGGTAGGAAATGAGCACTCTTCGTCAAACCATCAACTATCACCCATATAGCATCATACCCTTACGGGGTACGTGGTAACTTCGTAATAAAGTCCATGGTGATATGTTCCCACTTCCACTCGGGTATACCCAAAGGTTGGATTTTCCCGTACGGCTTCTGATGTTCCGCCTTCACTTGCAAACAAGTAAGGTATTTACTCACATACTCTGCTACATCACGCTTCATACCCGGCCACCAGTAATCTTTCTTCATGTCGTTGTACATCTTGGTAGCACCGGGATGAATGGAGTATCGAGTCTTATGAGCCTCGTCCATGATCTTTCCACGTAGATCCCCGTAACGAGGAATCCACATCCGCCCGTATCGGGTTCTAACACCAAGAGTGTTCTCACCCAACTCTGCGACTAAGCCTCTCATTCTTTCAGGGTTAAGACGATCTTCTTTCAAAGCCTCGTCTTGAAACTCCTTGACATGCTTCATCACGTCTGAGGTCATAATCAATTGATAAGCTTTCACCCGAATCGGCTCGGGTCTCTCCTTTCGGCTAAGGTCATTCGCCACCACATTGGCCTTGCCCGGATGGTAATGGATCTCGTAATCATAATCCTTTATGAGATCCAACCATCGCCTCTGCCTCATATTCAAATCTTTCTGCTCGAAGAAGTACTTCAAGCGTTTATGGTCTATGAAGATTGTGCACTTCGTCCCGTATAAGTAGTGCCGCCAAATCTTCAACGCGAAAACCACAGCAGCTAGTTCTAGATAGTGCATGGGATAGTTGACTTGGTGGGTTTTCAGTTGTCGGGATGCGTAGGCTATCACTCTTCCACGTTGCATCAACGCGCAGCCTAGCCCAGAGTAAGATGCATCCGAATACACCATTAAGTCTTCAATTCCCTCGGGCAATGTCAAGACAGGAGCTTGAGTTAATCTTGTCTTCAACACCTCAAAAGCACACTCCTGTTCTCGACCCCACACGAACTTCACATCCTTGCGAGTCAATTTGGTCAAAGGTGAGGCTATCTTGGAAAAGTCTTGAATAAACCTCCTGTAGTAGCTCGCCAATCCCAAGAAGCAACGAATCTCGGATGGCGTCTTTGGAGACTTCCATTACATCACTGCCTCAACCTTTGCCGGGTCCACCATGATTCCCTCAGCATTTACCACGTGACCTAGAAATTGCACCTCGCGCAACCAAAAAGCGCACTTGGAGAACTTAGGATACAACTTCTCCTCTATCAATGTCTCCAACACCTCCCGAATGTGACCGGCATGCTCTTCTTCGCTCCTTGAATAAATCAGGATATCATAGATAAATACAATCACTGATTTATCTAACATCGGCTGACACACTTGATTCATCAAGTCCATAAAAGCAGCTAGCGCGTTAGTTAAACCGAAAGACATAACGAGAAACTCGTAGTGTCCATAACGCATGCGAAAAGCTGTTTTAGGAATATATTGTTCCTTCATCTTCAACTAATGGTAGCCAGATCGAAGATCTATCCTTGAGAACCAACTGGCACCCTGAAGCTGATCAAACAAGTCATCAATCCTCGTTAATGGATACCGATTCTTCACCGTCAACTTGTTTAACTCACGGTAGTCGATGCACATCCTCATACTACCATCCTTCTTATTTACAAACAAGATCGAGGCACCCTAAGGAGAGATAC
The DNA here is from genome assembly GCA_024085815.1 of Flaveria linearis. Classification (NCBI taxonomy): domain Eukaryota; kingdom Viridiplantae; phylum Streptophyta; class Magnoliopsida; order Asterales; family Asteraceae; genus Flaveria; species Flaveria linearis. Next base: position 32,315,459 of record CM044001.1, on the reverse strand, counting down.
TCGGCCTAATGAAACCCTTATCAAGCAACTCTTACAGTTGCTCCATCAGTTCCCTCATCTCAGTCGGGGCCAAACGATACGGTGCGTTAGCGACAGGCTGAGCACCTGGTATCAAATCAATTTGAAATTCAATTTCGCGATCCGGTGGCACACCTGATAAGTCCTCTGGAAATACATCAGGAAAGTCACACACCACCGGTACATCGGACAATTGTGGTGTTGACGTGTCCACATCCTTCACGTAGGCCAAATAAGCACTACATCCATGTCTCATGCACTTTTCCGCCACCGCCATCGAAATTACTTTAGGAATCGTCATAACTCGATCACCGTATATCGTCACCGAACTCCCGTCAGGCGCTATCAGTCTAATCATCTTCTTTTGACACACGATGTTTGCTTCATAGGTTGCTAACCAATCCATCCCTTATACTACATTAAATCATCCTAGGAGCATCACATGTAGCTTAGCAGCAAACCTATGACCCTCCAATTCTATGGCACAGTCCTCTATCATATCAGTAACTCTAGTGGACTTACCAATAGCAGTTTCTATATCGAAGGGCTCATCCATACGTCTACTACTAACAGGCAATTTAGCACAGAAAGCAGCAGAAACAAAACTCCTACTAGCACTAGAATCAAATAACACAGAAGCAAGAGTTTGGTTTACTAGAAACATACCTGACACAACATCGGGGTCCATCCTATCCTCCACTCTGGTCAACGTGAATGCTCTGGTGCTCGCTCTTTGCTCCTCAGTCCCGGTCTTCTTCCCCGCTCCAGAACTTTCTGCCCTCGGCTTCTTACACTCCCTGCTCATGTGGCCTACTTCACCACAGTTGAAGCACCTCGCTGCCCTGCAATCTCAAGAGATGTGGCCGGGCTTCCCATACTTGAAACAGACATTAAGCCCCAGCCTGCACTCACCAGTATGCTCCTTTCCACACTTCCCGCATCTCTTCACTCCCGAGCCTACGGCAATCACCCGTCGATCATCCACCCTATCCTTCTTGTTGTTTACCGGGGCACCACCCCGTCTGAACCGCTTCCCGTTCCAATCCCGGTCACCACCACCTTTCTACTCACCTCAGCCACCACTACCTCCCTTTCATCATACAGTCTCCCAGCCAAGTCAACCACCGATCTAAACGTACTCGGTTGGGCGGCGATCAGTGCCTGCGGATATCCGCCGGCAAGCCCTGAATATATCTCATGATCTTTCACGACAGGGGCGTTACCTAATCCGGCACCAGCCGTGCCATCTCGTTGGACTTGGTGGTGTACTGTTGATGTGTCATGGTTCCCGCCTCCAGCTACAGGAACTCCCTTTCCACCTTGTCCATTTCCCGATGAGGACAGAACTCCTCGATCACCAACTTCTTCAGTTCACTCCACCTCATCCTGCCAATCGCCCTACTACCCTCGGCTTGGACAATGTTGTCCCACCAACATAGAGCCGAGTCCACAAACGAATGAGTGGCGAACTTCACCTTCTGGTCTTCCTGGCACTCACTGATTTCAAGGACAGCCTCCATCTCCCTCACCCATCGGTGAGCAGCAGCAGCAGTGCCATTACCATCAAAGGTAGGGGGCTTGCATCTCTGAAAGGCCCCATAGTTACAGCCCCGTGCTGCCTCAGGCACAGGCTCTTCTCCCTCCTCTTCCTCATCAGTAGGAATAACCGTCTCGGTCTCGGGTTACTCTCCCCCTCCCGAGGACATGTTCCTATCCCTTCTCTATCCTTCTCTAACAGCCTTAATCACCTCGGTCACTACAGACGGCAAGATCGTCTGCATGACCTGGTGAACCTCCTCCACCACGGCCTCCTTCACCGAGGCTCTCAAGTTAGCACTCTCGTCACCACCCTCTGGATGGGGGTCTCAGGCTCCTCATGGGTCACCTTCTCAACCCTGGGCCTTCCTCTTGTGGCCCGTGGTTCAGCACCACGTCCACCCCGTACTCCGCCTCGTCAAGCCTTAGAAGATCTACCTCTGGCCATCCTCTAACACACTATAAGATTTAAACACTAACACGGTCATTCAAGGTAATAGCTCAGTTTATGTCAAGTATAGTAAGTCCCTAATTACAGTGGCCAGTTGTGATTAGCCACTTACTTTACTCTTCATACCCCAAGCATTTCCTGTCCTGACTACATCAGTATCTAAATCTATTAAGAGCAAACATATCAAATAACATATGCACATAATACTGGTTAACATTAAAGAAAATACCTGATGGCACGTAGCTACTCGGACTGGCATCCCTTCCCTTGTCCCATTCTCAGTTTAAGTTTAGGTTTATTTGGAAAATATTTACCCGTTTCACTTAAACTTTGGCTCTGATATCAACTTGTAAGGCCCCGTTCCCGGGCACCTCACAGTTGCTCATTCATCGCATATAAAACATACAATTATTTAAAACATCACAGCGGAAATTAATTAAAAACCATTTCATATATTTTAAAGACAACTTTTGCAACGTAATACAATACAGTTAGCTATTACAAAATGTTATAAATTGCATTATATCATAAAAATGTCACAGTTATATGAATGGATGTCATCCCAAAAATGCCAAGTAGCTGCCCCGTGCCATCCTCAGCAACTTCTACTTGCCAACTGGAAAATACATAAAAGTCAGCGTTGCTGTAACACCCGGATATTTTCTTTGAAGCCGGCGAAAGAAGAAAAGAAATAAAGTCCAAAGTCGGGAGACCAAACTTGCCAAAACGCGAGAAAGTTCGAAAGAGAGAAGGGGAATAAGAGGGGAGGGCAACAGCAAGAAGAGAGGAAGAAGAGAGAAAGGGAAGAAATGAGAGAAAAGAGTCGTTTCGGGTGGATTCAAGAGAGTAAAATCGTCATGTAGCGGGTCTAGACGAAGCTCTTCTTCTTGTAGTTTGTGTGAGTTCTAGGACCCCTATTTTACTCGTTTTCAACTGATTTGGGGCTGGAACACATAGTAAACCTGTTTTTGTATGTGTGTGTGTGTTTGACCCATTTGGGTGTGTTTGCGTGTGATGCGTTTGGAGTACGTTTTCGGGCTTACGTGTGCTTGAATGGTGTTGTGGTATGCATTCCTATGGTTTAGGATGGTTGATTTGGGCTTAGAATGGGTTTGGATGAGCTTGGAGGTCGAAAATGGCATATTGGGTTTGGGATGAACTGCATTCTGCATCAGTTAGGGCTAGGCGCCCGACTGGAGGCCATTCGGCCGACTGAGGTGCGATTGGAGTTCATTCGCACGACTGAGGTTCAGTCGCACGACTGGGGTCCGGTCGCATGGGGGGTCATGCGACTGAGAACCCATTCACATAGGTGCTCATTCGTATAGTGTTCAACCGCATGAGGTCCATTCGTATGATTGGTTGTTCATCCGCATTGGAGTTCATCCGCAGTGGTCCATTTGCATGATGTTCAGTCGCATGGAGGCCATGCGACAGAAGGGTACCTATACGCCCAAATAGGGTTGTGCACCCACGGAGAAGCTTAGTTTGATTACTGACTTTCGGGGGAAAGTGTAGATGTAAGTTTTGACGTGGAAGTTCCCGTAAGTGCATGTAAGATAGCCGTCGAGGCCTTAGAAGTTATGTTGGGCATGCTAATGATGATGATGCATGATTATGCATGATGTATGTTATGTATGTATGATGTTGCCCTGTATGATGATGCTATTTGTGTATGATGATGTTCCTCGTTATGATGTATGTTTATCTTTCCCGTGGCTTTACATGTTATGTTTATGAATGAATGAAAAGTGTTATGTAACGTAAAGTGGAAGATAATGAAAAGAGGAACGAAATGAAAGAATGCATTCATTAACGAACGAATGAATGAAAGTAAGAAAAGGCTTGTAAGCAAATGTATGGAGGTTCACACCCAATGAAGGGTGTTAGCTCAACTGTGTGCGGGTTAGCTACCCCAGAAGGATGCACACTGGGGTCCAATCCTTGTGATTGACCAAATGTATGGATCCTTGCCGCTTGCCCTAGGTACTGGAGTCAGCTTCGTGCATAATGTTCGAGGTCTATGAAAGACCTCAGGCCCAGTAAACAGCTTCGTGCACAATGTTCGGGGTATAGCACATGGAATTGATCCGGAATGAAAGAGAAAAGATAAGTAGTGAATGTACTTACCCTAGGTACTGGAGTCGGCTTCGTGCACAATGTTCGAGGTCTATGAAAGACCTCAGGCCCAGTAACCAGCTTCGTGCACAATGTTCGGGGTATTGTACATGTCATCGAAAGTAATGAACGTACGAATGAATGTAATGAATGTACGAATGAAAGTAAGGAACGTACAAATGAAAGTAAGAATTTATGAATGAATGTGAACGAAAGTAACGAATGTGAATGTTAACGATGTAAGTTGAATGGAATAAAGTTAACGAACGAATGATGAAGAAAATAATGATATTATCTATGCGTACGTATGATGTGTGATCGCTTGAAAGCAAAGAAATGGATTTAATGAAAGAAAAGTATGTTTTAGTTATAAAACTAGAACTCACTCAGCAACGCTGACTTTTTATGTGTTTCCAGTTGGCAGGTAACGTTGCTGAGGATGGCACGGGATGGCTACTCAGCTCTTTATGGATGGCATTCTTTTGTTTAACGCTTTTGCATTGTAATGCGAACAAACGACGTTTTGTAATGAATGTTGTATTATTTTGCAAAAGCGTTTATTAAAGGAAATGAAATGATTGATTTGAAAGTTTCCGCTGCATGTTTTATTTAAGTTAATGCAATTATATGTTTTATGTGCGATGATTGACCAGCTGTAAGTGTCCCGGGAACGGGGCCTTACAAGTTGGTATCAGAGCCAAAGTTTAAATGAAATGGGTAAATTTTCAAAAGAAACCTAAACTTAAATAGAAAATAGGACGGAAAGGGAAGGGATGCCAATCTGAGTAGCTGCGTGCCATCAGGTATTTTCGTAATATTAACCCGTATTATGTGCGCATGGTATGGGGTCATGTTGTATGTAGATTTAAATACTGATGTAGTCAGGACAGGTGATGCTCGGGGTACGAAGAGTAAAGTAAGTGGCTAATCACAACTGGCCACTGTAATTAGGGACTTACTATACTTAACATAAACTGAGCTGTTCCCTTGAATGACCATGTTGGTGTTTGAATCTTTCAGTGTGTGATAAAGGATGGCCGGTGGTAGATCGTCTAAAGCCTCGCGTGGTGGGCTTGCTGCTGCATCACGGCCCAAAAGAGGCAGGCCTAGAGTTGAAAAAGTGGTCCCTGAAGAACCCGAGACCCCTCATCCGGAGGGTGTAGATGAGAGCGCCAATCTCAGAGCCTCGGTAAAGGAGGCTGTAGTGGAGGAGGTGCATCAGGTCATGCAGACGATCTTACCGCCTGTGGTGACCGAAGTGATAAAGGCTGTACGGGAAGGAGAACGGAAAGAGAGGAACCGGTACTCGGGAGGACGGGAACAACTGGAGCCTGAAATGGTTCTTTCTAATGATAAAGAAGATGAAGAAGAGGAGCCTGCGCCGGAGGCGGCCCAAGGCTGTAACTACGGGGCATTTCAAAGGTGCAAGCCCCCTACTTTTGATGGTAACGGCACTGCTGCTGCTGCTCACCGATGGGTGAGAGAAATGGAAGCTGTTTTGAACATCAGCGAGTGCCGGGAGGATCAGAAGGTAAAGTTTGTTGCCCACTCTTTTGTGGACTGGGCCCTGTGCTGGTGGGACAATATAGTCCAAGCCAAGGGTAGCAGGGCTATTGGGAGGATGAAATGGTCGGAGCTGAAGAAGTTGGTTATTGAAGAGTTCTGTCCTCACTAAGAGATGGATAAGGTTGAGAGGAAGTTTCTGTAACTGGAAGCGGGAACCATGACCCACCAACAGCACACCACGAAGTTCAACGAGATGGCACGTCTAGTGCCGGATCAGGTGACGCCTCTGTAACGGAAGATTAAGAGGTACATTCAGGGTTTGCCCGCGGATATCCGCAGGCACATGATCGCCGCCCGACCAAGCACGTTTAGGTCGGCGGTGGACTTGGTAGGGAGGTTATATGACGAGAGGGTGGGTAGTGGTGGTGGCTGAAGGTAGTAAGAAGGGTGGTGGTGATCAAAACTGGAATAGGAAGAGGTTTGGTCGGGGTGAGGCCTCGACGGGTAACAAGAAGGCATGGATGGATGATCGCCGTGTAGCCACACCGGGTATGGGATCGAAAAAGTGTGGCAAATGTGGGAAGGAGCACATTGGCGAGTGTAGGTGGGGGCTGAATGTGTGCTTCAAATGTGGGAAGTCAGGTCATATGTCATGAGAATGTAAAGCGGGGAAATGTTTTAACTGTGGCAGGGAGGGCCACATGAGCAGAGACTGCAAGAAGCCAAGAGCTGAGGGTTCCGGGGTGAAGAAGACGGGAAGTGAAGGAGCGAGGGCGAGCGTCAGGGCATTCACTATGACACAAGAGGAAGCTAGGACGGACCCTGATGTTGTGTCCGGTACGTTTCTGGTGAACCAAACTTTAGCTTCTGTGTTATTTGATTCGGGTGCCAGTAGAAGTTTTATTTCTGCTGCTTTCTGCGCTAAACTGCCTGTTAGTAGTAGACGTGTTGATGCGCCCTTTGATGTAGAAACTGCTATAGGTAAGTCTACCAAGATTTCTGAGATGATAGAGAACTGTGATGTGGAATTAGAAGGTCATAAGTTTCCTGTTAGAACGTTCATGATGATCCTAGGTGGTTTTGATTTGGTTCTTGGGATGGATTGGTTGGCGGACTTCAAGGCGAATATAGTTTGTCGCAAGAAGATGATTCGTTTGATAGCGCCTGACGGGAGTTCGGTAACTGTTTATGGGGATCGGGTCACAACAATCTCGAAAGTAATCTCAATGACGGTGGCGGAAAAGTGTAGGAGGCGTGGATGTAACGCCTACTTGTGTTATGTAAAGGATGTGGAAACGCCAACACCACAACTATCCGATGTTCCGGTTGTGTGTGACTTTCCCGATGTGTTTCCCGAAGACTTGCCAGGAGTGCCACCCGACCGAGAGATCGAGTTTCAGATTGATCTGATACCGGGTGCCCAACCCGTTGCCAAGGCACCGTATCGGTTGGCTCCGACGGAGATGAAAGAGTTGATAGAGCAGTTGCAAGAGGTGCTTGATAAGGGGTTCATTAGACCAAGTATCTCTCCTTGGGGTGCTCCGGTCTTATTTGTAAAGAAAAAAGATGGTAGTATGAGGATATGTATAGACTACCGTGAGCTAAACCAGTTGACGGTGAAGAATCGGTACCCGTTACCGAGGATAGATGATTTGTTCGATCAGCTTCAAGGTGCCAGTTGGTTTTCAAGGATAGATCTTCGATCTAGCTACCATCAGCTAAAGGTGAAAGAGCATGATATTCCTAAAACAGCTTTTCGCACGCGCTACGGTCATTACAAGTTTCTTGTCATGTCTTTTGGTTTGACCAATGCGCCAGCTACTTTTATGGATCTGATGAACCGAGTGTGTCGGCCGATGTTGGATAAATCAGTGATTGTGTTTATTGATGATATCCTGATTTATTCAAAGAGCGAGATAGAACATGCCGGTCACATTCGAGAGGTGTTGGAGACGTTGAGAAGGGAGAAGTTGTATGCCAAGTTCTCCAAATGCGCGTTTTGGTTGCGTGAGGTTCAATTCTTGGGCCACGTCGTGAATCCGGAGGGATTATGGTGGATCCGGCAAAGATGGAAGCGGTGATGCAATGGAAGTCTCCAAAGACACCATCCGAGATCCGTAGTTTCTTGGGTTTGGCGGGCTACTACCGAAGATTTATTCAAGACTTTTTCAAGATCACTTCTCCACTAACCATGTTGACCCGGAAAGATGTAAAGTTTGTGTGGGGTCAAGCTCAGGAGAAGGCATTTGAGGAATTGAAGGCGAGGTTGACCCAAGCTCCTGTATTGTTATTACCCGATGGAAGTGAAGATCTGGTGGTTTATTCTGATGCTTCCTACTTGGGATTAGGGGGCGTGTTAATGCAGAGAAGGAAGGTTATAGCTTATGCATCCCGACAGTTGAAGGTTCATGAGGTTAACTATCCTACTCATGACTTGGAGCTAGCAGCTATGGTCTTTGCACTGAAGATTTGGAGGCACTCTCTCTATGGGACGAAGTGCACCATTTTCACTGACCACAAGAGCTTGAAGTACTTCTTCGAGCAAAAGGACTTGAACATGAGGCAGAGAAGATGGTTGGAGCTCATAAAGGATTATGATTGTAAGATTCATTACCATCCGGGCAAGGCCAACGTGGTGGCGGATGCCCTTAGCCGAAAGGAAAGACCCGAGCCGATTCGGGTGAAAGCGTACCAGTTGGTTATGACCTCTGATGTAATGGAGCAAGTCAAGGAGTTTCAAGATGAGGCATTAAAAGAAGATCATCTTAACTCTAAAATGATGAGAGGTCTAGTCACGGAATTGGGTGAAAACACACTTGGTGTTAAAACGCGATTCGGGCGGATGTGGATTCCTCGATTTGGGGCTGGACACATAGTAAACCCGTTTTTGTATGTGTGTGTGTTTGACCCAATGGGTGTGTTTGCGTATGATGCGTTTGGAGTATGTTTTTAGGCTTGTGTGTGCTTGAATGGTGTTGTGGTATGCATTCCTAAGGTTTAGGATGGTTGATTTTGGCTTAGAATGGATTTGGATGAGCTTGGAGGTCGAAAATGGCAGATTGGGTTCGGGATGAACTGCATTCTGCATCAGTTAGGGCTAGGAGACCGACTGGAGGCCATTCGGCCGACTGAGTTGTGATTGGAGTTCATTCGCACGACTGAGGTTCAGTCGCACGACTGGGGGTCCAGTCGCATGGGGGGTCATGCGACTGAGAGCCCATTCGCATAGGTGCTCATTCGCATAGTGTTCAACCGCATGAGGTCCATTCGCATAGTGTTCACTCGCACGATTGAGGGTCCATTCGCACGATTGGTTGTTCATCCGCATTGGAGTTCATCCGCATTGGAGTTCATCCGCAGTGGTCCATTCGCATGATGTTCAGTCGCATGGAGGCCATGCGACTGAAGGGTGCCCATATGCCCAAATAGGTTGTGCACCCGAGGAGAAGCTTAGTTTGATTACTGACTTTCGGGGGAAAGTGCAAATGTAAGTTTTGACGTGGAAGTTCTCATAAGTGCATGTAAGATGGCCGTCGAGGCCTTAGAAGTTATGTTAGGCATGATAATGATGATGATGCATGATTATGCATGATGTATTTTATGTATGTATGACGTTGCCCTGTATGATGATGCTATTTGTGTATGATGATGTTCCTCGTTATGATGTACGTTTATCTTTCCTATGGCTTTACGTGTTATGTTTATGAATAAATGAAAAGTATTATGTAACGTAAAGTGGAAGATAATGAAAAGAGGAACGAAATGAAAGAATGCATGCATTAACGAACGAACGAATGAAAGTAAGAAAAGGCTTGCAAGCAAATGTATGGAGGTTCACACCCAATGAAGGGTGTTAGCTCAACTGTGTGCGGGTTAGCTACCCCAGAAGGATGCACACTGGATCCAATCCTTGTGATTGACCATATGTATGGATCCTTGCCGCTTGCCCTAGGTACTAAAGTCAGCTTCATGCACAATGTTCGAGGTCTATGAAAGACCTCAGGCTCAGTAACCAGCTTCTGCACAATGTTCGGGGTATAGCACATGGCATTGATCCGGAACGAAATAGAAAAGATAAGTGGTGAATGTACTTACCGTAGGTACTGAAGTTAGCTTCGTGCATAATGTTCGAGGTCTATGAAAGACCTCAGGCCCAGTAACCAGCTTCGTGCACAAGGTTCGGGGTATTGTACATGTCATCGAAAGTAATGAACGTACGAATGAATGTAATGAATGTACGAATAAAAGTAAGGAATGTACGAATGAAAGTAAGAATTTATGAATGAATGTGAACGAAAGTAACGAATGTGAATGTTAACGATGTACGTTGAATGGAATAAAGTTAACGAACGAATGATGAAGAAAATAATGATATTATCTATGTGTACGTATGATGTGTGATCGCGTGAACGTAAAGAGACGGATTTAATGAAAGAAAAGTATGTTTTAATTATAAAACTAGAACTCACTCAGCAACGCTGACTTTTTATGTGTTTCCAGTTGGCAGGTAACGTTGCTGAGGATGGCACGGGACGGCTACTCTGCTCTTTTTGGATGGCATTCTTTTGTTTAACGCTTTTGCATTGTAATGCGAACAAATGACGTTTTGTAATGAATGTTTTATTATTTTGCAAAAGCGTTTATCAAAGGAAATGAAATGATTGATTTGAAAGTTTCCGCTGCATGTTTTATTAAGTTAATGCAATTATATGTTTTATGTGCGATGATTGACCAGCTGTAAGCGTCCTGGGAACGGGGCCTTACAGTTGCTGAGTGAGTTCTAGTTTTATAAATAAAATACTTTACTTTCGATATAAACTTTCTTTACTTTCATACGCGGTCATGCATCATAAGTATAGATAGAGAATATTACTTTTAACTTTCATTAACATTCATTGTTCACCATCATATTCATAGCATATTTTCGTTTCATGTTTTTCGTTAACATTCTCTTACTTTCGTTCTCATTTTTTCGTAATGTACTTATTATCATTCTTTTACTTTCGTACTTGTTTACTTTCTTTCTTTCTTTCTTTCCTACGTTACGTCATTTTTTTACATTCATATGGATTGATGAACAATACCCCGAACATTGTGCACGAGGCTGATGCTGGACCTGTGGTAATTAAACCATGAGCATTATGCACGAAGCTGATCCAGTCACCTAGGACAAGTCATCTCTCCCATTCATTCAACCAATTGGTATACCACGAACATTATGCACGAAGCTGATGCTGGACTTGTGGTAATTAAACCACGAACATTGTGCACGAAGCTGATCCAGTCACCTAGGGCATACCAAAGGGCCTTGTCAATCTCAATGATTGACCATGTATGCATCCTTTGGGGTAGCTAACCCGCATCACAGTTGAGCTAACGACAACATGGTCGTGCACCTCCTTTTATTTTGCTTGCAAGCCATTCTTTTGTTCTTTACGTTTTACTTTTCATCATTGTTATCTTTTATTTCGTTACGTTATTCTTTACGTTCTTTCATTCGTTTTTCATACTACGTAAAGTAATAACATAATATATAATGTATTTTATAATATAATATAAATGCTTTTAATCATCATTAAAAGATAACAGATTATACATACCATACATCATTCATAGATTTCATAACCCTAAAACATCCCATAATCATGCTTAAAATGGGTAATCATTGCCCATAGGTCAAATTTGGTCAAATCCTAGACTTTCTGCTTTTTCCTGAAATTTCAGAAAATATTCTAAGCGTCTAGACGCATGGGCACTATTTGGGTGTTTCTGCCTCGCTCAGACGTTTTGCCGCTATGTAGACGTCTGGACTTACACTTAGTCACTTTTCACTTAAACGCATGAGCCTGTTTAGGGGCATGGGCACTATTCAGACGTTTGGGCCTACACTTAGTCATTTTTCACTTAGACGCATGGGCCTATTTAGGCGCATGGGCCTATTTAGGCGCATGGGCCTATTTAGGCGCATGGGCACTATTCAGACGGTTGGGCTTTTGGGCGGTTGAGAACACTTAGAAAATTAAACCGTTGGACGTATGGGTTACTGTTCAGACGTTTGAGCAACTAACTTTTACTAATCAACTTATTTTCAGTTACAAATCCAAATTTAACATGTTCTAAGCTTAACCCTTACATTTTAAGCAACAAAACACATCCTAATTCATTACCATAAAATCATTTACACCCAAACATACACCCACTCACATACATATTTGCACACACATACTGGTAGAAACTTATTATTGATAAAAACATGTTCATATGTATTTTCCAGCCCCAAAGTTGTTCAAAACATGTTAAAAAGGGGGTTCTTGAACTCACCTTAGCTGCTTTCGAGTTTAAACCCTTCCCTTGAACTTCTCAGACGTTTTTAACACCTAAAACCTATCAAAACACACAACCCGAACATACAGTAACACATATGAGCATATAATCGAGACTAAATCGACCAAAAACAACTTAAAACACATAATCTTACCTTAAACTTCGAATTCTTCTTCTTTCTCTCTCAAGAACTCGAATTCTCTGTTGTTTCTCTCTCTAAAACCGAATGTCAAAGTGTAAGCGGGCAACATGGGCGGCCATGTTGCTTTATTTACCAACTTTTTAAAGTTTTGTCCTTTGGACACTTTTAACCCCTCAACTTTGGGTTACATTACATTTCCTTCTTTTATTTACGTTTATTCTTTCTTTCTTCGTCTATAAAATATCCGGGTGTTACAATATATATATATATATATATATATATATATATATATATGTATATATGTATATACATATATATATATATATGTATATATATACACATATATATACATATATACACATATATGTACATATATATACATATATACATATATATACATATATACATATATATACATATAAATATATATATACATACATACATACATATATATATATGTACGATATTACATATATATAGTTATATATATAATTCATATAAGTATTTTATAATACGTATATATACATATATATACATATATATATATATATGTACGATATTACATATATATAGTTATATATATATAATTCATATAAGTATTTTATAATTATATATACAACTCAACATAATCTTATGACCAACAATTCAAAATATCTTTCAACTCACCCGTTAAATAATTAAAATCCAGAAGAATATAAAAATAGAAAAAAAACGTGAAATCCAGTCCATCCCCAAACCGAGATGAACCACTAGTCGAACCTATAGAAATCGAACTAGGGTTGCTTGGATTGTCCCCCTCTGATTCCCGGTAGGGCCGGTCGGACTGACCGAAGCATTCCGAGCTTCATAACATTGGTTAAGTCATCTAATCCCAATGTACGTTGTATATTTGCTGACGCTGGTGTACCATACACTGGTCCCAGTACCATATGTCGGGTGGTTGAGTATCATACGTCAGGCAACAGAGTATCTTAAACCAAAAGAAGATTGTCCTACGTTTGTTTGGGTGTAGCATAAGCGTGTGGGCGTAGGGTATGCCTAGACTTGGTCTCCCGACGGGTTTATGTTATATTTTCATGTCCTTTTGTTCTCGCCAAGTAATCAAGCCGGAAAGTGACGATCTGAGTTTTCGAGATGGGTTGTACGTACATGAAGTTAAAAAAGTGAAACATGTGTAAAGAAATAAAGTCATAATGTTCAATAGTTGTCATCAAGTGCAAATTTACATATATTATAGACTATTAGATTAATGACCCATGAATTACACAGGTTGAATGAAAGATATATAAAATTAATTATTTAATTTGTTATGTTTTAATTTAAAATCATTATTATATTAAATCGAATGATATGTAAACTTTAAAAATTGAGCTGTGATTATCAAAAAATCAAATTCTCGACAACTAGGATATCATTATAATATTAAATGTTTTATAAAGTTTGACTTAATTGATTTTTATTTATATTCTTTAAAATAAAAATTGTAAATTAAGATTAAGTTTGAAAATTTCGACATAATTGATTTTGTTTAAAATAATAGGTTTATGTGATGACAACATGTGTACAATCCTAGGTGGACACCTTAGGAAGAGGTCATGTAAATTACAACCAAGTTAGTATTTTATTAATGTGTATAGATAATGTGTATGTTTTTAACTACAAGATGAGTTTTATAATCTACACATAATTTGTTTTAAATCGAAAGTTAGAATCTATTTGCCTCTATAGCCTTTAAAACTAATTTTCCATTTCAGAAGTAGGGTGTTAGTATGTATAAAACTTGAATAAGTTCAAAGCTATTTTGTTGATATATTTTGAAAACTATACAAATAACTTTTATAAAACAAGACTCACTTTCTAAATTTATATTTTGAAACTGAAAACTTGTCAAGATTTAAATTTGAAATTGAAATCTTATAGCCTTCCTATTTGAAGAAATTTTAACATAATCTTTGCATGGAGGCAATATTAGAGGTGTTTAAAAATATCCGTATTTGAAATCGAATTCGAAATATCTGAAATTTCGGATTCAGATAGTGTTTTTGAGGATTTTTGGATATTCGAATTATCTGAAAATATTTTTATAAAAATTATTAAATAATAAATATTAATTAGACATTTTGGATATTTTCTGGTATTTCAGATGTTTTTATATAAGAACTTCGGATATCCAAAAACTTTTTTAATAAAAAAATATTATGGTTTTATAAAATTTACTAAAATAATATGTATTTTTGTGAGACGGTCATGTGCCGGAAATTCCTAAAAATTGAGGAGATGATGTATAGTGGATTTGCTAAAAACTGAGGAGATGATGTAGAGATGATTAGTGAATACAATTTTATTTTGTGAGACGGTCATGTACCGGTGATCCCTATTCCCCGGGCATGGACAGTTGTATCACATCACAACAATAAATACAACGGAAGAATTCATCATACAACACTACAATTACTAAGGTAAATCAAAACTGTAATGATATTATATAATTCCACGCATCCATTGCATTTAAGTTACAAAACATAAATTGGTTACATTGCCGCAGACAGGTTTAGATCAGTTCAAACTTCTACATGAAAATCTTATTCAAACTAAATCGCTAAATCTTATTCATCTATCTAGTGCCTTCTAGCACTTCTCACATAACCTGCATCATGAGTTAAACACGTCAACAACAATGTTGTTGGTGAGTCGCAACCAAGACTCTAAAATAGTCTTACAATATAACCAAGCGTGGGGTAAGCAAATTGTTTATCAAATCAAATCTCACTAACGCCCTCACTCTTAGAGAAGTATCCATCAACATATATGTCACTTTAGGTTTCACAACATGACAGCGGGTTGGTTATAGGCACCTTTGTGATCTAATCCCGATGTATCACAATATACGAGTAGCAGACAGCCCATAGAATCCCGCACTCTTAGGTCGCAAACAGCCCTAACGATCCTGCACTCTCCAATGACAGATAACACTAGTGACCCTTTACTCCCGACCAATCTTTAAGGATTGCAACCCAGGTGATTGGTGACTCATTCCTGAGCGCATCCTCACACAAAAACCATCAAGTGAGGCTCTTTCTACCTAGATGGATCCAACTAAGAGCACACATGCGCCGAAGTGATAAGCGACTCAATGAACAGCCCGTCCACTCACCTTAATGATTTGTCGTGACTAAAGTGACTAACAGGTGTGCCAGTCCATCGGGGATAATTTAACTTAACATCAAACATAAAACATTTTACCAAAATGTTTAACCAACTCGGATACAGACCTAGAAACAATTAAAAAGGACAGTAATACTTATAGAGATAGGCTTCCGAGCGTGTCCGTACACCATTTCGCGAGTCACGAGCGCTTTACAACTCTGTAACACATTAACCTTAATGTTAAGACATTTTCTCATTGACCATGAAATCCCTCAGGTCATTCCCTTCGATATAATATCACTTAACCTGCCCTAGTCATCTTCATGATCTAAGGCTAGAGTTTTCTGACTTGGGTCAATGTTTCCATCAGAACTCTCGACGAATACACGTCACAAGGTTAGGGTTTACGCACACTCCCAACGTAATGACCAGACTTAACCACTACACGAAATCCCTATCTTGTAAATCCCCGTGACAATCTCACAGTTATGGAATGATAATTTATTACCCATTTGATACATATGCTGGATCTTGTCATGTGACAAATCTGTTTATTAAAACATAGTTCTTCCTAGACCATAGCAACCATATGCATCCTACTCATTATCTACGGTTTTGATTTGTTCCAAAAACCCCGTTTTACCCAAATTATCCATAATGATGCATAATATGAAGGTATTAGAACCTTACCACAACATATATGAGCTTTCTAACAATCTCCGACACTACAGCTCACCATAGAGTGATCTAACACTACAATGGAGTTTTCAAACGTCACATACATGCTCATTTATCACCATAATTTGTATCTAGGAGAGTATAAGGCTTACCAAAGTAAATCGAGCTCCCAAGCTCGTTTCTAAGCCAAAGGAACACCCACGAGCGTTTCTACGAACCCCGCTCGTCAAATCGAGCCTTCCAATGCGTTGGTATTGTAGAGAGAGAGAGAGAGAAAGAGTCAAAAGCAACTTAAAATGGCAATCCTCTATGCCAAACCTTAGCAGTCCAATAGGCCAAACCTTAACGGTCGCTACCGACTCAAAATGGGATATTCGGATATTCCAAATAGAATACTCGACTCCTGAAAATGAATATTCCTCGTGGACCGTTAAACCCGACCATGGCGGTCTGCGACCACCATGACAGCCAGTCACCTCAAACCCTTGGTTGTTCGCTATGGAACACAAGTTCATGGTCTCGATCCCCCTTCCTTGGTGGACCATACGTCCTACCATGGTGGTCTGCTATGGTCTTCAAATTTCAATTCCTTAGAAAATTTCATTATAATTTGTTCCATTTGCATTCCCCACCCGTTCCTTCACATGATAACCCGTCCATTGGGTCGAGGGGTCATAGTATGTATTTTGTGATCACTATTATACTTAGTTAAATTGTCGTAAGTGGTGAATCTAGTAAAGTGGTTGTAATGTGATCACTATTTTATTTAATGAAATGTAAAAGGTGATTACTATCTTCAGGTAGTGATATGAATAAGATGACCACTTTCTTGAAATAGTGAGGCATTGATGTATAACGTGATCACTAACTTTATTATGTGAGACAATCACGTACCAGCAATTCTTATCGTTTTAAGGAGCTGATTAGTGAATACAACTCTTAACAAAAAATCAAGAATACGATGTAGAGTGAATTTTTTTAATAAGTTGTTTTGATTAGCCATCCTTAAATATTTAATTTTTTTACTATGCAATTAATGAAGAGGTTCTTCATAATTAGTCAAGTAATCAGAAAATTAACAATATCTAGTGATATAGTCAAAAAATAAACAAGAAGATTTAGATTATTTATTTATTCTCTCTAATTTTCTAGATAATTATTGTTATCATACTATATATTATTTATACATTATACATGTC
This sequence comes from Flaveria linearis, assembly GCA_024085815.1. Lineage (NCBI taxonomy): Eukaryota > Viridiplantae > Streptophyta > Magnoliopsida > Asterales > Asteraceae > Flaveria > Flaveria linearis. The sequence continues at coordinate 32,298,340 of CM044001.1, read as the reverse complement.
GGGGTCTCCAGTTTTATTTGGAGACTATAAGCTGGCCACATCAATATTAATAGTTTCATAAATGGGCCACTAATATAAGCTACAAACAGAGCACCGAAAAACTCTAAAAACCACCCCAAAAGTTTCAAGAAACCCCCTCCCAGATACTTTGAGTTTTACTTTATATAATTTCAAATTTTCAAAAGTGTGTTTGGATAGTATGGTTTGTTTGGAAGCCCATTCAGATTCAATCTCCTTCCCTACGTTTTAGAGATTATTATTTTTTTCTTTTTCGTTTAAAAAAATTGATTTAGTATAAGTTTATAATTTGTCACTATGTTTAACTAGAAGCTTGAAGGAGTTGGTTTACACTTTATAGAATCCACTCATATTCTATCCTCACTCCTCTCTTCTTCGCGGCTTTCATCGTTTTTTCTTAGCTTTTGTTTTTATTTTAAATTAATAAATTCTTTTCTTCTCGGAACTTTTCGCTAATTTTAACGATTTCATCTATGTTGTTTTTTTATTATTGATGTTTAAATGTATTTTCGGTCATATTCGACAGTTAATATTTTTAAAGGTCACAACAAACTGGATCACAATTTTGTAGAAAAACGAATCATAAAAGAAGTTCACGGCAACACGTGGTTGCAAATTCTAGTCATTATTATCATATTACTATGACATATTTTTAATGAAAGTTTTTTCTTCTAATTTATCAAAGATTTATGTATTTGATGTATTTTAGCCATCTTCTAGAATATTAATCTCCTTACTCATCATGAAACTAGTAAGTAGTAATTTCCAATCCCTTGGTTGGGTAGATTCAAACTCCTCTTTAAGATTACAAGGCATACTTGGGGGATTGTGCAATACAATACAAATTAAGGCCAAAAAATTTTCAAAGTGAATAATAATAATAATAATAATAATAATAATAATAGTAATTAATTAATAAAAAAAAAGTTATTGAAACTGTTATGGGCGAATGGCTGGAGGATAAGGTCGGGGTGTGCCCACAAGCACAACCCACTTCTCCCGACCCCTGCCCCTCGATATCAAACAATATTCTCGTAAACCCATGGGAAATGTACAATCGGGTCAAACCAAATGTATATATACATAACATATGTTCCTCGTCATCCATTACAATTATTATATCTTTCTTTGCCTCCAATACTCTGACACCTCGACCAACCTTCCCACGTGAACGCCATGCCCCTTTCATTTTCCACTATTTTGTAATCTTCCACCAAAGAAAAATATAACAAACTATTTTTTTATCCAACTTACCCAAGAAGGTACAACAACTATATTTAAAGAAACACCACCTTTTTTTTTTTTTTTCTGATGATGTGTGACAAAACTTATTATTTTAGAGGGAATTCATATCTGTAGGCATCATGTGTTTGGGCTATTTAGTTGTGTATCTGTTTTAGCTTAAGGCGTAAATGTTTCTGTTAAAGTTTTTTTTTTTTCTTTTTCTTAAACAATTCGGTTATGTAAAGCATCTTTTATTACACACATGATCTTTAATGGGTAAGGTACACAATTAACGAATGTTGGTTAAAATGGCGTTGTAATTTATTTTAAAGAAGTATGCTTTATTATTATCTTCTTGCGAAATGGTTTAGTAGGCTTAACTGTTTTAGTTTTACCAATTTTATGCGAATATTTGTTAATAGATTACTAGTTTTATCAATTTTATGCGAATATTTGTTAATAGATTACTAGCATATCTGTTGTGTTGCATAAAAGGATAGAAAAGAAAAAATCCTAATTGATATTTTGTAAGCAAAATACTAATTAGCATTCGTAAGTGTTAATTAATATTAATATTGTGGAGGGTGAGTTTTCATTCAAAAAAATAATATTAGTATTTTCTAAAAACATCATTTATTTAAACTTAGAGTAAACTTTGACAAATAAAAGAAAATATAACAATCACTAAAATCAACTAACAATTCATAAAAACCTTATTTTACATTTAAAATACCAATTAACATGTAAAAATGATACCGTTGGAGTTGGTGGCCCCATCAAAAGTTCAAGTTTCAAACCTTCACAAATTATATTATATATCGGGGTGTATAGTATAGGAATAGAAGTAAAATAGATTTGTCGTTTTAAAAATAAATAAAAAACATGTAAACTGATATTTTAGCTTTTAATCATAATAAAGAATAATTAAATGTAACGTAAGAAATATAACAAATTATTGCTATATATTTTTAAAGTTAATAATAAAGATTCTTAACACCTTTATTCATTTAACAAAAACCATAAATCTGACTTTTGTAAGTCATGATTTATTTTATTAAAATTTTTAATTAATTGGTTTAAATAAAAAGGAAATAGCTTAATCAAGTCTCATGGACCATCTACGCATTTCATCCTTCTATTTTTCCAAATTTTCATAAATCTACGAGCCCCTGTGTCAACACTGAAGAACATAGTCTCGTAGAGTATGTTTCATGATTAATTGATTATCAACTGCCATTAATTTCCATGTTTAGTAGGCAAACCGCCAATCTTTGCTACTTTCTGTCAAGTGGGTATCTCTCCACTTACTCCTTATACAAATTAATAATATATATAGATATATATATATATATATATATATATATATATATATATATATATATATATATATATGCATCACTGCTCGCACAGGTCCCCATCATTCGACCAAAAATTGTAGGTGATGCTCTGCAATCCCCCTTTCGTCTTCCAAACTAACTCAATCAGTTTAACTCTCTGATCTGAAAAAGACTCAATCTTTTAAGTTCTTGAACTAATTTCAACTTCTTCATCAGCAGGTATTTTCACTGTTTAGTTGTTGATTTCTCTCTTGCAGAGTCTTGTGGGTACTTTTGATTTCTTTCATGTTTGTTTATTTTGGTTAGTTGATGGGTACTTTCATCAGGGTTATTGTTCATGTGGTGTGAGTGTGCTAACGTGTGTTTATTGTATGTTGACTCCCACTCTCAGTTTCTGATTTTGTATTTTTGAGATTGAAATGATTCTGGTGGGCCATTTGTTTTAGAAAAAATGTACGAAACAGAGCTTCAACTTTTTATTCCACAATGATGGAACTGGTGTTTTGATTCTTACTTTGGTGGTGTTTGTGTAATTTCAACAGTTCTTTTTTCTTGGATTCCAAGTAAAAGATTATACTTTGTACATCAATTACTGCTTTTTAGTGGTGGAATTTTTAAAATTTTGCAACTTTATAACGAAAATGATTTGTTTACATGATCAAAAGTGCAGTAATTTCTCAATTTGTGCATCCAACCATTTCAAATTTGTTGTGTTTTGGTGTTCAGATCTGATCACAATGTCTTCTTCAAGACCCAATGAATCTTCAAGCAATTCTGCTAGATCAAAACACAGTGCAAGAATCATTCAACAAACCACTGTAGATGCAAGGCTCCATGCTGATTTCGAGGAATCAGGCGACTCGTTTGATTACTCGAGCTCAGTGAACGTTAGCACCACCGTGGTTGGTGTTGAACAGCCTCAGCCTCGACCCGATAAGGTAACCACAGCTTACCTCCACCACATTCAAAAGGGTAAGCTAATACAACCTTTTGGGTGCTTAATAGCCTTAGATGAAAAAACTTTCAAAGTAATTGCATATAGTGAAAACGCCCCCGAAATGCTCACAATGGTGAGCCACGCTGTGCCCACAGTCGGGGAAAGTCCGGTTCTTGGAATAGGTACTGATGTTAGAACAATATTTGCGGGTCCTAGCGCAACTGCTTTGTTTAAAGCCTTAGGATTTGGGGAGGTTTCTTTGCTGAATCCCATTTTGGTCCACTCTAAGACATCTGGGAAGCCATTTTATGCCATTATTCACCGCGTCACAGGTAGTTTAATCATAGATTTTGAGCCTGTTATGCCGAACGAGGTTCCTATGACCGCTGCTGGTGCGCTGCAATCTTACAAACATGCAGCGAAAGCCATAGCTAGGCTGCAGTCTTTGCCTAGTGGCAGTATTGACAGGCTATGTGACACAATGGTCCAAGAGGTTTTTGAGCTCACGGGTTATGACCGGGTCATGGCTTATAAGTTTCATGATGATGATCATGGTGAGGTGATAGCCGAGATCACTAAACCGGGGCTCGATCCATACCTTGGCTTACATTACCCAGCCACTGACATCCCTCAGGCTGCAAGATTCTTATTCATGAAGAACAAGGTCCGAATGATATGCGACTGTCGAGCTAAACACGTGAATGTAGTTCAAGATAAGAATCTACAGTTTGACTTGACGTTGTGCGGGTCAACTCTCCGAGCCCCACATAGTTGCCATTTGCAGTATATGGAAAACATGACCTCCATTGCCTCTTTAGTGATGGCAGTTGTGATAAATGACATGGATGATGAAGGCGAAACCTCTGACCCGCAGAAGCGAAAGAAGCTTTGGGGTTTAGTGGTGTGTCATCACACGACCCCGAGATTTGTTCCGTTTCCGCTGCGTTACGCATGCGAGTTTTTAGCTCAAGTTTTCGCCATTCACATCAATAAAGAACTGGAATTGGAAAACCAGATTCTTGAGAAGAATATCCTAAGAACACAAACACTTCTATGTGATTTGTTATTAAGGGATGCTCCTCTAGGCATAGTGTCACAAAGCCCGAATGTTATGGACCTCGTGAAATGTGATGGGGCGGCACTTTTGTATAAAAATAAAGTGTACCGAATGGGTGTTAGCCCCACAGAGTCTCAGGTTCATGATATAGTCTCATGGCTCTATGAATACCATATGGACTCTACAGGATTAAGTACTGATAGTTTATATGACGCGGGTTATCCTGGGGCTCTTGCTCTTGGTGATGTGGTTTGTGGGATGGCGTCGGTTAGGCTAACCGATAAAGACATACTTTTTTGGTTTAGGTCCAGTACGGCTTCAGAGATCAAATGGGGTGGTGCAAAACACGAAAAGGGTGAAAAAGATGACGGTAGGCGTATGCACCCGAGGTCTTCATTCAAAGCGTTTTTAGAAGTTGTGAAAAGGAGGAGTTTCCCATGGAAGGACTTTGAGATGGATGCAATCCACTCGTTGCAGATAATTCTTAGAAATGCTTTGAAAGAGAGTGAAGCTGGAGATATTAACTCGAATGTGATTCAGGAGGGGATTAATGACCTTAAACTTGATGGGATACAAGAATTAGAAGCTGTTACAAGTGAGATGGTTAGGTTGATTGAAACTGCTTCGGTTCCTATACTTGCAGTTGATGTTAATGGTTTAATCAACGGTTGGAATACGAAAATAGCTGAGTTGACCAGTTTGAGCGTGGAAGAAGCAATTGGTACCCATTTGCTAACACTTGTTGAAGATTCTTCAGTTGACACAGTTCAAAATATGCTGAATCTTGCATTGGAAGGTATCATCTTTCTTAAATTCAAGTTTTAGGGATTGATTTCAACCCATTTATTAACAAATGGTTCGATTTTTATTGTGTGATATTTCAAATAAGCCAAATGGGTCGGGTCATAAATACTGACTAAACGGAAAAATATGAAATGGCCCGAACCAATTAAAAGTTTTCACGCATGTAAACATTCATTTATTTATAAAATTGAATTATTATGTATTTTTTATTTTATATATTTAACGTTTCAATTACATATTTGGAAATTTTAAAATTATGGCGGACAGGGGGTCGGGTGATCAACCCGCACCGACCCATACTAAAGAACCATTGAACATGAACAACTCTTGATTTGTTCATGACCCGCTGTCGCACCCATTTTCTGAACTCTGCTAAGTATATATGCATATGTATATGTCATGCTCATTGTTATGTTTTCTACATGATTAGGAAAAGAGGAGACTGGTGTCCAGTTTGAAATCAAAACACATGGATCAGCGGGCATTTTGAAACCAATCACGCTAGTGGTTAATGCATGTGCCAGCAGAGACGTACACGAAAACGTTGTAGGGGTATGCTGTATTGCACAAGATATAACTCACCAAAAGACTATAATGGACAAGTTTACTCGAATAGAAGGTGATTACAAAGCTATTGTCCACAACCCAAACCCATTGATTCCCCCTATCTTTGGAACCGATGAATTTGGTTGGTGTTCTGAGTGGAACCAAGCCATGACTGAGATATCTGGGGTGTCTAGAGAACAAGTCATAGATAAAATGCTTTTGGGCGAGGTTTTTGGGACCCACGCAGCCTGCTGTCGGCTCAGTAATCAAGAGGCGTTTATAAACCTTAGCATTGTTCTTAATAAAGCTATGACTAGTGAAGAATCTGAAAAGATTTCGTTTGGGTTCTTCGGTAAAAATGGGAAGTATGTAGACTGCATGTTATGTGCTAGTAAAAGGGTGGATAGTGAAGGAACAGTTACCGGGCTTTTCTGCTTCTTGCAGTTAGCAAGTAAAGATCTTCAACAGGCTATCCATTTTCAGAGAATATCCGAGCAAATTGCAGCCAAACGACTTAAAGCTTTAGCCTATGTAAGACGACAGATAAAGAATCCGCTTTCTGGGATTATATTTTCAAGAAAAATGCTTGAGGGGACGGATCTGGGAGATGAACAGAGGGAGCTTCTTCACACCAGTGCTTTGTGTCAAAAACAACTCAATAAAGTGCTTGATGACACTGATCTTGATAGCATCGTAGACGGGTATGATTGATTATAACTGCTATCATCTAATAAATTTACATTGTTTATTAAAGTATGAAACTTTACTCAAACTCTTTGCAGGTGTTTGGATCTTGAAATGACTGAGTTTAATCTCCAGCAAATCTTGGGTGCCTCGTTAAGTCAAATTATGTCCAAAAGCAACATAATGGGCATTCAAATAGCGAACAATATCGCTGAAGATATGTTGTTGGAGAAGCTATACGGTGACAGTGTAAGGCTTCAGCAAGTTCTTGCAGATTTCTTGCAACTATCAGTTTCTTGTACACCACCTGGTGGTCTCCTCACAATTGCAGGCAATTTGACGAAAGATCATTTAGCCAACTTAGTTCAGCTTGTGAATTTAGAACTCAGGTATGTGTATCTTGACTCGAACTCGATATCTTGTTTTGAAAATTCTATCGGCTCTTGGATTGGTTATATTGGAACGCGTTTTTGTAGGATAACACACACTGGAGGAGGTGTGCCTGAAGAGCTGTTAAGGCAGATGTTTGGCAACAGTGTGGAAGCAACTGAGGAAGGAATAAGCTTTGTGATTAGCAGAAATCTACTGAAGCTCATGAGTGGAGATGTGCAGTATTTGAGGGAAGCCACAAAGTCAACTTTCATCATCACTGTTGAACTTGCTTCTGCTGGTACAAACAAGGCATGAACAGACTTCTGTATGTTGCAGTTTACAAGAATCAACCTTTGCATTCTAGTTTTCGGCTTGAGTGTGTCTTGTGGTAATTTGCACGTGTAATAATGGGTTTTGTTGCCTTTGGGAATAAAATTTGGTATGTCATGGTGTTGTTTTGAAGGGTTATAATGTAGTTACCATTTTGTAATTGAAGTGTTTGCAGGCTAACAATAACTGACCGCAGTTAAACTATTGAAATAATTAAACTATTGAGTCATGCACTTAATAAATCTAGCATATATGTTATTCTAATTTCTCAAAGATGTTCACCGTCTTCATGTAAGAAGAGAATGTTGAAATATTCAAAAGCAGAAAAAACGCACGGTTTGTGAGCTTTTAGGCAAATCAATATGTTCGTAAAACACGTATATGTTTATAGCCGTTGAAAGAAAAACACGAATGATAATATTATTAAATCACAAAAGTGGGAACCACAAAATACATGGACGCCCCACAGCATCTTTAGTTAAAATACCTTTATTTAAAAAAAAAAAAAAAAAAAAAAAAAAACACACACACACACACACACAAATAAAAGATTGAAAAACCCATAAATGAGACTTGAAATGATTTTAATTGTTGGGAGCAAGTCTTGACTTAATTTTTTCCACCAATTTGTTTCCAACTTGAAATGATTTTGTCAAGACAACATCTTGTACAGTGGGAGACGAGGCAAACACAGCGTTAGCCACCCGTTGGGTGCCGGGCAACTGGCTGTTGAAGCCAGCAATAACCGCAGCAGGAACTTTACCCTTGTTTATCTGGAAGTGAATTAAGCCTCTAGGGAAGGTGAAGATTTCGCCTTCGACCACAAACACCATCTCAGTGGCTCTTGGGTGGGTGTGTGGTGGGTTCAGACCCCCTGGTGCATAGTCTATGCGAGCCATGGACACGCCCAGGGTGTTTAGCCCGTTGATTTGTTGGACCGAGGCGGGTGTAACGGTCGCACCAAAGGTGTTGTTGGTGAGCCCTGCCTTCGCTAATCCGGCGAAAAAGAAATCATCTGCTGATATGTTGCTTTTGCAAGCGAATCCATTCAACTTTAAACCTGTTTATGTAAATCAATTTATCAATATCCCCAAATTCTCTTAGAATCCAGAAACATATTATGATGATTTATTGGATATGAAAGGAGATTCAACTATTCAAGAATTATCAAGTACCTGAAGAAAGATCTGCAACACAAACATCTTGAAGCAAATCAGGATCTGCAGACACGAAGGAGATGACTATCATCACGCCAATTATTATCCCATAATCACTAGTAGCCATAGCAATACTTGACAAATCAAAAAATATCTGATAAAACCCTTTTCAATTTGTATTTGAAAGCTGTAATAATTAGTGCAGAAAGGAGGAAAAGTGGATTTGAGTATGAGGAGAGATGAGGAGTTGTGTGGTATTTAAAGTAGGTGAAAGAATACAAATAGGTAGTTGGTCTTTTTCGTTTATTTTGAAAGTTTTGTATTGCTTCTATGGGCTTATTTTATGTTGCAAGATAAGTGGGATCAATTGTCAAATAGGGGAATCCTTCTTCAAGATAAATTTTCCAGATTACTCTTCCTTCCCTTTTTTGTTTTTGTTTTTGTTTTTTTTTTTTTTTTTCGGAAGGAAATTTCAGAATTCAGGAAGCAATCTAATGAACTTTAACCTATGAAAAGGAATGCAGTCTAATTGATACTGAGGTGTTAGAATGATGTTTCTTTTTAAATTAATTAGGGTTGAAGTTTTATTATGAACAAATGATGTAAATTCACGATGCATGAGTTCACGTTAAAAGAAGTTACGAATATATTATTCAGCACAACTCATGATATGTTAGTGGTTTTAACTATATTTATTTTGGAGCGAATTTAGACGGAACGTTAATCTAATTTTTTTATCAATGTCAATTTTTTGAAATAGCAATTATCAAATGTTTGTTCCTTCCTCTCATTTAGAAATTATCAAACGTTTTAACTATATGTTAGTGGTTTTAACTAAAGTTATGTAAAAATTTTAATTTACGAGTTACATGACGACTTGTTTTCTTTGTCATATAACAAGTTTGTTATTCAAATATATGGATTATGTTCAAATAATTTTAAGTCTAAAAAGCTTAAGGTACATATTTGTTTTAACATATTTTCTTTTATTATTTTATAAAGGATGCACTAGTACACAAACACGTTTTTTATGCATTTTAGTTTTTTTTATTTTAATGCGCTTTCTAATCAAAATCGCATTTAAATGATAGAATTTCAAATTTAGCATTAAAAAAGTTCAAATATTATTTTAATGCAGTTTTGTTAAAACACACGTAAAAAGTTAGTTTTTCTATTAATTTTTTACGTGCTTATCTAAAACACCCTAAAAAATAAGTTTCTTATGCTTATTTTCGAAATCCATTTATTTTTTGATGTTAAATACATTCTTTTCTTGATGCTATTTCTTCTTAAATATACATGCTTTAAACAGATTACTAGAGATAAGCTCTAATTCAAACAACTAATTTTTAAAATTACTTTATCTTCTCTTTAATTATCATCTTCTCTTTGATTATTATCTTCTCATTAACTACTCTTCTCCCAATATTTCTCGTTAACTCCTCTCATCTTTCTCATTAACTCCCCATCTTACCGTTGGGTCTTGATCACTATAGATTTTGTTTCTTATTACTTCCATTGTTTCTCAATTTATATCAAACTAAAGACAAGAAACATTAACTTAATCTATTACTTATTGGCCGAAATATTTTTATGTATTAGTTGAGTATATGTTGTTTTTTGTAGCTTAAGTTGAATCATAACTTCTTAAATTCATACATTGATCGGCACTTAAAGGTATGTAATTTTACTTTTTATCATTTATTGTTGATATATTATGTTACTATATTTGATTTGTTTTATGTATTGTTGTGTGTATATATTTGTATTCATATTCATTTAGTAACCTTTTAAAACATATCCGTTTGAAATTTATCTAATAGAGATAAATTTTGAATTGTTTTCGTTTTGGTGTTGCTTTTTGAATATTATATCTCATTTAGGATATGTATACATTTTTATGAGGTGTTATTGTTTAAGAAAAAATTGGTAGCTAGCCATTTCACCTACTCCTTCGAGTTTATGATTTATTCGCATACGTAGGGAGTTGAGGGGAAATGGTATCGATTTTTTCATAAATAGTCAACTCGTAAAAATGTATATATATAAGACATAATATTCAAAAAGTGGGTAGGATCCACCGCCTTAGAACATTAGTTTACATCATAAACGTACATTTATATTATTTTGTTTTTTATTTTAATTTTAAGATGGATCGTGCTGATTGGATGTACAAAACTGAACGTGTTGGCTTAATATATACGAAGGGTTTTCAAAGTTTTCTTAGGGTCGCTGAAGCTAATCGCGTGAATACTAGCGCACAGTCGATATGGTGTCCTTGTGTAATTTGCAAAAATTTCAAAAGATTTGTCAATATTCAAGATATAGGATTTCATTTGTTGAAAAATAGATTTATACCTAGATACACTTCTTGGTCAAAGCACGGGAAATTACTTATTGATCGTGGCACTTCGTTAATTAAGTTAAACAATGTTAACATTGACATTTTAAATGGCATCAGTGACAATTAAATATGATATTTTGGTTATTGTGTAAAATATTTCAAGTCATTATTGTAAAATATTTTCATCATTGTGTTTTTTATGTTTTAAATCTTTTCGCATTATCTTCTTTATTATTTTTATACTTGTTTTAATATATTTTCTTTTATTATTTTTAAGGATGACATTTTGGTTATTGTGTAAAATATTTCAAGTCATTGTCGTAAAAAAATTTCCTCACTGTGTTTTTTATGTTTTAAATCTTTTTCATGTTATTTTTTTATTTTTTATGTATTTGATCAATTTGATATTTTTAATTTGTATCATTGTGTTTTATATATGTTAGAAGTATATAATAATATTATTTTACCACTGTGTTTATCAAAAAATATCATTTTAGAAAAAAAAATGATAATTACGATAACATAAGGATGGGCAGGAAAGACACAATAATGATACACGAGTTGGTAAACATTTCTTTATATACCGATACTATAGTTGTTTTAAATGAAAAATAGTTTTTTTATGGTTTAATTTTTATAATAATCACAAATATAAAAGTTATGAACGTTTAAAAATTTTATCATGACTAAAATACTATTCCATCAATTTTTCCTTATAAGTTGATCTCCACCAATTGATTAAAAAGATTAATGGTAAAAATTATTTCTTAGGCTTTTTAGCATAGATACTTTATTTTGTTATATCCTACCTCAAATATATTAAAGAGATATTTTCTATATTAATAATTATAAGTTATATATAATTTTAGCATTTCACATATTAAAATTTTGAGTAAAATACACAGATGGTACTTGTGGTTTAAATCAAGTTATGCATTTGGTCCATAATATTTAAATTTTGCGTTGGTCCCTAATTAAACTATTTGCTTCAAAAATAGTCCCTTCAATTTTTTTAACTGCCATGTATATGAATTAAACCCAAGAAAAAAAACCCCACTCTAACAAGCCGCTAGAGCGAGTAAATTACACCAAAAAGAAGAAAGAATACACTTGATGTTGAATAAATACCATTTAGCGCATTTTAAGGAGAGAATTTTTATCTAGTATTTACCATAAGGTTATCCAAACTTTCGATATTATTGCAGGATCGGATTTCGGGTGGTTTTTCTCTCAACTCACTGTGAATCAACACTCAGCAAGCAGTCTTTAAGAAGAGTTGATCACAATATAACAAGTAACAAGCAGTAAGAAAATTTAACACAGCAAGTAAATTTTCAAGGTACTTTTATATATTGCTTCTCAACTCAAAGGATTACAAGACACTTGGACTCAAATCGCTTACATAAAGAGTTACAGGGAGAAGATGTATATAATACTACCTACAGCCGGGAATACTTTGATTCCAGCTGGACACCTCTAACCTTACATCTATACTACAAGACTCTAGGTGAGGTCTTTCAGACATTTTGCCTGAGAGTTGGTAGTCAGGACATGTCCCTGACTTACCTTTTGTCACCAACTAAAGTTGGTAACATGTACTATCATAAAAAGGTGAACAGTAGAATAAAGTATGGTCAACAACATGGCTCTTTAGGAAGATGCCATGCTGTATCAGAGGTCTGCAGCGGACTGTCAGGGACCATACTTTTATCTGCTGGACATAGCAATGTCTTCCGAAGGATAAAGTGCTTCGGAAGAATAACTTCTTCCGAAGGCACTTATACTTCGGAAGACTGCTTCTTCCGAGGCTTGAAGTCTTCTTTGTCTTCGGAAGCAGACTTTGTCTTCGGAAGCTCAGACTTTGTCTTCAGCTCTTTCATCAGACTTTGTCTTCGGAAGCTTTCAGACTTTGTCTTCAGCTCTTTCATCAGACTTTGTCTTCGGAAGATAGTCTTCAGCTGTTGGCTTCAGCTGTTGTCTTCAGCAGTTGACTTCAGCTTTTGCCTTCAGTAGATATCTTCAGCTGTTGGCTTCAGCTGTTGTCTTCAGCAGTTGACTTCAGCTTTTGCCTTCAGTAGATATCTTCAGCTGTTCTTCAGACTTTCGGAAGATCTCTTGCTCAGCTTCGGAAGCCTTTGAATGTAGTACCAAAAGATGACTATGAAGTGAATTTGGTTGCACCAGCCTTATCATGATCCAACAAACTCCCCCTAGGCTGATGCTACCAAAACTTCACTTCTCTCTTCTTCTCAAAGCTCTCAGTACCAAGGAAAGCAGGTGTTTATCAGTATCTTCATTCTTTCCTGCTGTGGTGCTGAGAATCTTGTACAGATCCTTGGTGGACAGAACCTCCACTCTGTCACCTTGGATTATATGTACCCTCTGTTGTGGCCCTATGAAAAGAGTTAGTTGATGGGAAGTATAGTCATATTCCCATCGAACTATTGGTTCCAATTCAGGACCTTCCACCATCTGTAGAAAGGCTGTGCCTTTGGTGGTTGATCTTTCCTTGTCTTCCACTCTTTTCAGCTTCAACTCTTCTTCAATCTTGGCTCTTCTGCTTCGTTCAGCCAAGTGGAGACCACTGATATGGTTTCTGATGTGTGCAGCAGTCTCAGAGTTGGAGGGATTGGAGAATGGCTTCTCTGCAAGCTCAGCAAGATCGAATCTGCTGAGATGCAATAGAGAAGTGGCATTTAGCCTGTTGGTTTCACCACTCTCCCTTTCCACAACAAAGTTGTGAGAAGGTTCATCGAACCTCCACTGGATTATTGCATTTCTAGATCCAGGAGATTGACCAGAAATCCTGTCCTCTTTCCTGGTATCCAGCAGAGTCACCAGTCTTCTTCTTAGCCTCTTCTCCTCAGCATTGAGGGTATCGGAGTTGAGACCAAGAAGTCTTGCAGCCTGGCCCAAAGTGTCTCTAGGCAATTCAAGAAATTTGCCTATGGTGAGGGTTTGAAGAGTTATCAACATAGGTGATGTTGATAAGCTCTCCCTCACAGGAGATACTGCTCAAGGTAGTGCAGTTAATGAGCCTCGTCTTGAACTCCTTTATTTCCTCAAAGGAGAGATGTTTAGGAGGCTGAGGGGATGGTCTTGGTTGTTGTTGGGTAGGCTTAGGTTTAGTGGTTTTGGGTTGAGTCTTGGGTTTTAGGATGGGTAGTTTGGGTGGTTGAGGTGATGTGGTAGGTTTGGGTAGAGTTGTAGGTTGAGGGGTGAAGGTTTCATCAGTGGGTTCGGGTTTAATGGGAAAAGGGGTTGGTTCTGGTGTGGGTTGTGGCTGTGGTTGAGTGGCTAGGGTTGAGACCGTTCCCTTTACCCTCCTATACATCTCCCTTCTCTTCCCCAAACGGATGTCAGCTTTGATTTCACTGACTATCCGCTGGAGTGTCCTTTCGGACATAGGTCCCACCTGCCTACCAGAGAAGCCATGAGCCCGGAGATAGTCCTTCATCCAAGCTTTGTCAGTTGACCTCTTGGTGGCAGTGACCTCCTTCTCTTCCTCCCTCTTCCTTTTCACTTTCAACTTCTCCCTAGCAGCCTTCTTCCTTTCCTTCTCCATTTGATCCTGCTCTTTATTATGGAGCAGCAGGATCATGTCATTGTCATGTGGAGACAGTTCAGGAAGACTGAAGCCTCTTGAGAGTAGGAATTTGATCCTCTCCTCTCTCAGCTTCAGGGCTGCCTCCCTCTGCTCTTCTTCTGCCTTCTCCAAGGCCAACCTGGCTTCCCTTTCTTGTTGTAGCTTGGTTGACCTCTCCAAAGTCACCAACTCCTCTAGTGGTAGCAGGAGTATCTCCTCATTGACAGCTCCTAGGCTGATGAGCTGGTCAATGAGTGCTGTTCTTCTCTTTAGGTTGATTTCTTCCTGATTGGCTGCAGCTGCCTTAGAACTAGCAGCTAGCACCTTTTCAGTAGGAAACCTACCTTTCTTTTAGCCTTCTCAATCCTCTCCTCCTCCTGAAGCTCTTCCGCAGTCAATTTCCTTTTGCCTTTGTCTTTGATGGTGCTTGACTGTGGTGGTTCTTGGATGGAGGGTTGTGATTGAGAGAGAAGTTCAGCTGGTGCTTGGATTGGAGGAATGTCAGAAGTGTCCTCCCTGCTCACCTCAGATGCTATTTCAGCAATGACATCTGTGATGGTCAGTTCTTCGGACATCTGAAACAAGCCTTCCGCAGCTTCTATTTCGGCGTCGGAAGACTTTTCTTGTTCTTTCGAGGCTTCCATATAGGCTTCGGAAGCTTCAGCTTGAGCTTCGGAAGATGAGACTGCTGCAGATTCTGTCCCAACTGTTTCAGTTGTTGGGCCATCAGTCCCCATTTCCCCTTCGAAGCTAATCTCAGGTTCCATGAAGACCTTAGGTTGACCAACTTCCTCCACAGTGGTAGAAGGTGCAGTCAGTCTTTGAAGCTCCTCAGCCCTAAAGTATGCAAGTGTGGTGTCGGGGCTGGGCTGTTCTAGGGATGATCTCAATACAAACTTTGTGAAAAGTCTATAGAGATCTTGAAGCATCCTTGAGTCAATCTCCAGAAAGGATTGAGATGACTCAGGTAGTGTGATTAGTTGGGTGGAAATGAATTGGGTCTGTGGTTCCATAGATGTTTGTCTCTGAACTTTCTCCCCTTTTTGGTAGCATCATCTTGAGAGCTAGATGAGCTAGAGGAAGAAGTCATTGAGACCTGGATTGGTACATGCCTAACAGACCTCTCCGTCTGTTTTTCAGCTAGTTGAGCCTTGAGAGAGTTAATCTCAAGTTGCTGAGTGGCAGTCCTTGATTCTAAGATCTTCACCTGTGATTCCAGGTTGGAGACCTTAGAAAGCAAGTACTGAAGTGTTAGTTGCATACTTCCCTCATCTTCATGAGAAGAATCATGGGGAGATGAGATAACATACCTAGTATGCTCACTCTCACCACTAGATGTGGTTTCTTGGCACCCTGGTTTCCTTTGCTCAGAGTCATCTCTTTCAGAGATGTCAATGGGCAAAGTTGTCGTAGACTCAGTCCTAATGATGTTACCACTGTCCTGAGAGCTCAATGAGAGACTCTGAGTAGTGGCAGCTGAGTCTACATAAGTCCCCTCCACATCAGTGGGACTCACCTCAGTAGCTGGCTTCTGATGGGGGCTAGAGACAAGGGATCCCTCTTGGCTCTGTTGATCTTTCAGTGGGTGGTGTAGATCAACTTCATGGCCATGGAGAGATGTAATCTCTTCATCAGTTCGGAGTAAAAGGTCAGTGAAAGAGAGGGTGGTTAGTCCTACTGACCCGGGACCTTGATCAATGTCTACAGGCATTGAGCCTATGGTGGGGCTGTCCCTAGAAGGCTGCATAGGGGAGTGTAGAGACTCACCTTGTGGGCTAAAGGCTTGGGGTTCGGGCTCAGGGGTTTGAGACTAAGGAGGCTCAAAACCCACATTGAGGTCAAATGTGAAGGATGGTGTGACCTCGGACTGAGTGGGAGCCCATGATTCCACTCTAGTCCTTTGGGTGTGAACAGAAGGAGCTTGTTCAATCAGAGTAGATTGAACAAGGGTTCGTTTGGGGCGTCTCTGATATGTGGCTTTGATGGGTAAAGAAGGTTTTGGTATTGTGGTGGATGTTGCTGGTGTGGGTTCATCACCTGTGGGGTTAACAGGGATGTCACCAGGAGCTATGCGCTCAGTCATCTCTGGAGGTAATGGAGTGTACCGTCCAGTGAAGTTGGTGGACATCTTCTTTAGAATTTTGAAGATGGTAGGCCTCATGTGTGGAACAGGAAGAGCAGCTGCGCAGACAAGCTTGCTTGGTTCCATCTCACAGTTGATTATGTGTTGAAGAAATCGGGGATACATGAAGAATGTATCCCTGCTCAGATTGGCGATTAGGTTGTTCAACACAAATCGTGAGTAGTTGAATCTGAGGCCTCTCACCAACCCACGAACTAGGCATCCTAGTTCATATGGGATTTGATCCCAACCCCCTGATTTGTTGGAGAGGCAATGTAGAACAATGTGCAGCAGGAACTTCCAATGGTAAGAGAAGTTGAACTTGTATACTGTAGACCTGCTGATATCGCCTCCATATCCCATGAGGATATAGGTGCCTTCCAAGTCTTCCTTGGGGAACTCAGTAGGAGCCCCATCATCGTGAAGCTCGAGATGCTCCCTGATGAGCTGTTCATTGATGACCAACTCTTGGCCACAAACTCGGGTTCTCAGGACTCGAACCCCATTCAGCACTGCAGTTTCACCATTGCTCCAAAATTCTGACATATGGTTGGAGTATACGGTGGGGTTAACTGTTAGTGCAGTGAGATAGGTGGATTCGGTGAGAAAGGTGATGATTTGGGTGAAGTCGGCATCCCTTGACGAATCAAGTAATGCGACTTGGTTGTGCTGATGGTTTAGCGCCATTGAAGAAAAGGTAAGCTTGAAATTTGGGTGAATTTGAGGTTTTAACAGTGAAGGGAATAGTTAGGGCTGTAAAGTGGTAAAAGAAGATGAAATTGATGAGTCAAGATTATTTAAAAAGGGGTGAATAGTGGTAGTGGTGGTAATAGGGTAACTGTTTTGGGGTTACTGTGGGTGGTATGGTGGTTTACGGTGGAGAAATGATGTTGGCGGCAAGGATAATTTTAAATAATCTGACATTATCAACAAAATCTTTTCTTTTTACAGAGTGGGGCTCAAAAGATATCCGTTACATATAAAAATCTTTACTTCCGAGGGTAAAACATTTCCGAAGGTAATTTTCTTCCGAAGGCAATTTATCTTCCGAAGCTTGATATTGCTTCCGAAGGTAAAATTGTCCTTTGAAAGCACTCTATCTTCCGAAGCAAAGCATTGCTTCCGAAGGTAAAGTTGTCTTTCCGAATGGAGAGTTGTATAAGTTTCGGAAGTAGATCTGATATAAAATCAATCGCTTCTTCCGAGACCAAAAACTCTTCCGAGAAGAAAATTTCCAATGAGGAATTTTGACTTCGGAAGATATTCAAGAATATCTTTCGAGAGTTAATTCCTCTTCGGAAGGAATTTACACTTGGAATAATTTAAAGATCTTTTGTAACAGGGCTTAAATTGTATTGACACAAGACATTACTCATTTAAAAAGGTCTTCAAAAGAGGTAGTTATTCAATGTTTATCATCCCAATTGCTGATATGAGATACTTAAATCTTTGTTCATCAAATGCCTTTGTGAACAAATCAGCATATTGTTCATTTGAGTCAACTTTGATTAACTTTATCAGTTGTTTCTCATGAATATCTCTAATGAAATGATACCTGATATCAATGTGTTTTGTCTTGGAGTGCTTCACCGGATTCTCAGTAATGGAGATAGCACTGTTGTTGTCAATATGGATAGGAGTAGTCATGAAGTTGAACCCATAGTCTAACATCTGATTTTGAATCCATAGCAGTTGAGCACAGCAGCTAGCAGCAGCAATGTATTCAGCTTCAGCAGTTGATGTAGAGACACAGGATTGTTTCTTGCATTGCCATGAGATAATCCTTCCACCAAGAAATTGACATCCTCCTGATGTTGATTTCTTGTCAATGTTGCAGCCACCATAGTCACTGTCAGAGTATCCATAGAGATTGAAATCACTATTTCTTGGATACCAGAGACCTAGTTTAGGTGCTCCTTTGAGGTATCTGAGGATTCTCTTTGCAGCAGCTAGGTGAGACACCTTTGGAGCAGCCTGATATCTTGCACAAATGCATGTGGCAAACATGATATCTGGTCTACTTGCAGTGAGATACATCAGAGAACCAATAATTGCTCTATACTGATGTTGATCAGTATCCTCCCCCTCAAGGTCAGGGCAAAGATTATGGTTTCTGGGTATGGGTGTCTTGGCTGGTTTACAGTCCTTCATTTCAAATCTTTCTAAGATGTCTGAGACATACTTAGATTGACTTATGAAGAACCCTTCCTTCATCTGTTTCACCTGGATTCCAAGGAAAAAGTCCATTTTTCCCATGGAACTCATCTCAAACTTCTGCTTCATAATGCTTTCAAAGTCCTTGCACATTTGGTCGTTTGAAGAACCAAATATGATGTCATCAACATAGACTTGTACAAGCAAAATGTCTTTTCCACTTTTTCTGATGAAAAGTCTTGTCAATGGTACCTCTAGTGTATCCATTCTTCAGGAGAAACTGAGACAAGGTCTCATACCACAGCCTAGGTGCTTGGTGCAGCCCATATAGAGCTTTATCCAGCTTGCACACATAGTTGGGGTGCTGTGGGTCTTCAAATCCTGGAGGTTGACACACATAGATTTCCCTATCTATATCCCCATATAGAAAAGCACACTTGACATCAAGTTGGTAGACTGTGAAGTTCTTGGATGCAGCATAAGCAAGGAAGATCCTAACTGGCTCAAGTCTTGCAACAGGTGCAAAGACATCAGTATAATCAATTCCTTCCTCCTGGGTGTATCCTTGAACTACTAGCCTTTCCTTGTTCTTGATAATCAAGCCTCTATCATCTTTCTTATTCCTGAATACCCATTTAGTGCCTATGGGTACTTGACCAGATGGTAGTGGGCATAGATTCCAGACCTTTTGTCTTCTGAATTGAAGCAGCTCCTCCTGCATCGATTCAACCCAACTACTATCTTTTAAGGCATCTTCTACCTTCTTTGGTTCCATCTGAGACAGGAAGCATGAGTACAAGCAGACATTCCCATGATGAGTTTGTCCTCTGTTCTCACACCCTCAGAGACATTCCCTATGATGTTCTCAGTTGGATGAGTATTGTGAATCCTAAGACGAGGAATCACTTCCAGTTGCAGAGATAGGTCTAGGTTAGACATATTCTGATCAGGAACTGGATCACTCTGTCCAACTGCTGTTTCAGAGTCATTCAATGAGGACTGATTGAATGATTGAGAAACATCATCAATGGTTGGTTGTGAAGTAGTATTAACAGTTGCCTGTTCCTTCAGAATACCACTTCCCTCAACCTGGTGTTGTAGTGGATCACCTGAGGAACTTTGAGGTTGATCAAGTGATTCACTTGTTGAAGCTTCACTATTTCTGGAGATAGTTACACTGTCAGATCTGTGAATAGTTGAAGCTTGTTGCCCCTCAACTCTTGGAGAATTTGGAATAGGTCTGGGAAGCTCATATAGTTGACCTGCATCAGCATCAGCATCACTTTGAGCACCTGTTCCAGCTGAAACATTCTCACAAGATGGTTTAGAATAGTTTGGAAACAATTCTAAATCAAAGATATACTCAGGTCCATTCCCCCTAACACAAGGAGTGTGCTCATTAACAACTATGTTGGATGACTTCTCAAATTGTTGATTCTTGATATTGTATACTCTATAAGCTTTAGAGCTAGAAGAGTATCCAATAAAGATAGCATCATCCGACTTCTCAGCAAACTTTGCCAAGTTGTCCTTTGTGTTAAGTATGGTACACCTGCAGCCAAAGGACCTTAGAAAGCCAATGAACGGTGGCCTCTTGTTCCATAACTCATAAGGGGTTTTTCCATGGGGCTTCACTACAAGAACCCTGTTCTGCACATAGCATGCAGTGCTGACTGCCTCTGCCCAGAATGTTAGAGGCAGCTTTGAATCAGCTAACATAGTCCGAGCAGCCTCAATAAGTGTCCTATTCCTCCTCTCAGCAACACCGTTTTGTTGAGGAGTTCTGGGAGCACTGTATTGTCTGGCAATCCCTTTTGAGTCACAGAATGAGTCAAGAACAAAGTTCTTAAACTCAGTCCCTTGATCACTTCTAATGATCTTAACCTTGTGATCAATTTGATTTTCTATTTTAAGAATAAAAGATTTCAAAGTTTCAGCAGCTTCATCTTTACTTCTTAAAAAGAATACCCATGTAAATCTTGTAAAATCATCAACGATCACAAGGCAGTATGATTTCCTTCCAATGCTCATTATACTTGTGGGACCAAAGAGATCAATGTGCAATAAGTGTAATGGAGTAGTGATAGAGTTAACACATTTGGATTTATGAGATGATCTGTGTTGTTTCCCTTTCAGGCATGCAACACAGTTATCTTTGCAGAAAAATTCCTTTTTAGGTAAACCATGTACCAAGTTATTTTTAGCCAATTTATTCATTGTTTTAAAATTCACATGACACATGCGTTTATGCCATAGTGTTGACTCATCACTATCAGCTTTGGAAAGAAAGCATGATACTTCACCCATAGGAGAAGCATTGTTCATATCTAGCTTGTACATATCCCCTTTCCTGGGAGATCTGAGAAGCACCAATTCCGGAGGAATTGTCATCCCTGGTCTGAGGATAATGCACTCATGTTCTGTGAAAAGCATCTGATGCTTCTGGTCACAGAATTGAGAAACACTTAACAGATTGTGTTCAAGCTGTTTGACAAAGTGAACTTTGTCAATGTTTATTCTGCCATTGGATATACTTCCTCTGCCAGAAATATATCCTCCGGCCTCACCTCCAAATTGGACAGGCCCTCCATCAAAGTTCTGGAATTGTTGAAGGAGAGATCTGTTCCCTGTCATGTGCCTGGAGCATCCACTATCTACAATCCAGATATTGTTGTTCTTGTCAAATGGATGTCCCTGCACATAAGATGGGATGGTTAGTTTTGTTTGGAAGCCCAAGCCTTGCAGGTCTCGGGCTCTTCCAAAGATAGTGACATAATTGAACCAAAAGATATGCAATGAGGTTCAATAGAGGTCATTGTTGAAGAAGAGGTTTGGGCTGCAGCATCTTCCTTGATCTTCCAATCCATCCTTTGGTTGATCTTTGAGGATGAGCTTGTTGAAGCTTTTGCAGCATGGTCTTCTTCCGAAGCTTCTCTCTTTTCGGAAGAAGCCTTCACCACCTTTTCTTCCGAAGTAGTCTTCTTCTGAGATGGTTTCAAGGGAGCCTTCTTGTTCTTCCGAACCTTAGAAGGTTTGGCTTCCGAAGCCATTTTCCCTTCGGAAGAAGCAGTTTCTTCCGAAAGCAACTTGGCTTCCGAGACCAACTTTCCCTTTTTCATCATTTGGACCTTTTGAAGTGGTCCAACTGAGAAACCTTCTCTGACTACTTCTTTTCTAACATTATTTGCATAATGTGTGCTTGCTGGATTGTAGTAACAATCTTTAGCCATGTGGTTGTGCAGACCACACATTATGCATGCAATGTCAGTCTTCTGGGAACTTGTAGGTTGCTGTTTCTTGGGTTTCTTCTCGTCATCAGCAACTTTCCCTTTCAACTTCTGATCCTTCAGTAGGATAGGAGTGCTGGTACTACACTCCTTTCCTGAATCAGGAGTACCTACCACTTGAAATCCGGTAGAAATGAAGACACCCTTTTGCTTAGGGTCAAACTTAAGCTTGGACTCTGCAACCTTCTTGGCAGTCCTTCTAGCAGCTTTAGCTCTGCTTCTTCTTGCCTTGGTGGTCAGGATTTAGTCATCACAGGTGGAGATGGGTGTATTCTCCTGTTTCTCCCCTGTGGAGGCCACTATTTTTGCTTCATCCTCTAGTTCCAATGGAGAAGGGTCAGTAGTTGGAACCTCTTGCTCTTTAGTACCACATCTAGGTAGTCTAATAGACTCATAAGAGTGTGGTGGAGCTATTTCACTGGTTCCCAACCCTTCTTTGTTTTGATAAAACATTTTGGAATGAGAGGTTGATGCAAGAATAGTTTGAAAGCTTTGCTCAGCAATAGCTTGCTTCCTGGCCTGAGCCTCAGCTGTGACTAACTGGGCTTGAACTTCAGAAAGTTTGAAGATCAGATCTTTGATTTGAGTCTTATAGTTAGTCTTTTCATGTTTTAAAAGAGACACAGTTTTCTCTAACTCATCAATTTTCCTTTGATAGTCAGATTCAGCTCTTTTAAAGTCAGATTTTAGCACATTTAAAGACTCAACCTCAGATCTGATTTCCGAAATGTAATCCTTATACAATTTAACTTTAGCAATACAGGCAGCAGTACAAAGATGTTCATATACCTGATCATCATCTGTTCCGGCCATGAGTGCTTGAGCGGGAGTCACATCCTGTACCATGAAGCTCCAGTCAACTTCCTGAACAACAGCAGCTGTTTCAGTTGACTTCTCTTCATGCTTGGGAGCAGTGGGATGTGTGGAGGCCTGTGAGTTCCCGGGTTGTTCTTGGGAGCCTTGCATTCCCTAGCAAAGTGACCAAGTTGGTTGCAGTTGTAACACCTTGCTTTGCTCTTATCAAACCCAAACTTGCTGTTGACTGGGTTTTGAGGGAATTGCCTTCCAGTTCTCTTGAAGAACTTCTTCGCTCTGTAAGTTAAAAGAGCCATCTGCTGGACAATGTCCATGTACTCTACATCATCTGGACTGAAGCACTCAAGATCATCAAAGCAGTATTGAAAATCACCAGAGTGTCCACTTCCAGAGACAAAGGCACAACCGTCCTGAAAGAAGTTGTGTTGAACCTTTTGAGACTTTGGAATCTCAGGTAGAGTAATGAAGGGTCCAGTATGTGAGTTGTCAGGGTAGCATAGCAACTGATGCTGTGGTTCTATGCTTTCCCTTTCAACCACATGAATGGCTGAACTCAGTTGGTTATTGGAGTGGTCAGAGGAGTTCTGCATGTTCATCTCCATCTGAAATGCACTTAGGATACCATACAACTCTGTGAGAGAAAGAGTTTTAAGGTCCGAAGTTCTCTTGATGACAACACAGTAGTGAGTCCATAGTTTAGGAAGCGAAGACATGAACTTCCTAACTATGTCTCTGTTCTCAAGAGCTACTCCAATGTCCGCCAGAGTATCTACTAGCTCAACATACCTGAAGTATTGTTGAGTCAAGGTCTCACCAGCCTTGAAAGTAAAGTTATCAAACTGCTGCTTCAAGAGATCTTTCTTGTTCTCTTGAGTTTCCTTGGATCCCTCATACATCAGCTTCAAAGCTTCCCATAAATCTTTAGCAGTCTTGCACTTCTTGAAGCGTCTGTAGACGGAGTTGGGGAGAGCAGTTTGGAGACAAGTCATAGCCCTTTGATCTAGCTCTATTCTCTTCCTATCTTCCTCTGAGTAATCATCAACATCTTTTGAAATGATGCGATTACCAGTGGCAGATGTAGTGCTTGGTATGAAAGGACCATTGACAATGGAGTCCCACATCCTTGAATCTTGACACTTGATGAAGCCTTCCATCCTGATACACCATGTGTCAAAATCTTCAGGGGTGATCATAGGGGACTTGGTCAAGGTACCGGTTTCCATATCAGCCTTGGATAGAGCAGCCATTTGAGTGAGTGGATTGTGGTGAGGAGTGAAAAACAGGTCGATTAGGATGGTAAGATCTCACAATCAAGAGCCTGGAGCTCTGATACCAATTGCAGGATCGGATTTCGGGTGGTTTTTCTCTCAACTCACTGTGAATCAACACTCAGCAAGCAGTCTTTAAGAAGAGTTGATCACAATATAACAAGTAACAAGCAGTAAGAAAATTTAACACAGCAAGTAAATTTTCAAGGTACTTTTATATATTGCTTCTCAACTCAAAGGATTACAAGACACTTGGACTCAAATCGCTTACATAAAGAGTTACAGGGAGAAGATATATATAATACTACCTACAGCCGGAAATACTTTGATTCCAGCTGGACACCTCTAACCTTACATCTATACTACAAGACTCTAGGTGAGGTCTTTCAGACATTTTGCCTGAGAGTTGGTAGTCAAGACATGTCCCTGACTTACCTTTTGTCACCAACTAAAGTTGGTAACATGTACTATCATAAAAAGGTGAACAGTAGAATAAAGTATGGTCAACAACATGGCTCTTTAGGAAGATGCCATGCTGTATCAGAGGTCTGCAGCGGACTGTCAGGGACCATACTTTTATCTGCTGGACATAGCAATGTCTTCCGAAGGATAAAGTGCTTCGGAAGAATAACTTCTTCCGAAGGCACTTATACTTCGGAAGACTGCTTCTTCCGAGGCTTGGAGTCTTCTTTGTGTTCGGAAGCAGACTTTGTCTTCGGAAGCTCAGACTTTGTCTTCAGCTCTTTCATCGGACTTTGTCTTCGGAAGCTTTCAGACTTTGTCTTCAGCTCTTTCATCAGACTTTGTCTTCGGAAGATAGTCTTCAGCTGTTGGCTTCAGCTGTTGTCTTCAGCAGTTGACTTCAGCTTTTGCCTTCAGTAGATATCTTCAGCTGTTGGCTTCAGCTGTTGTCTTCAGCAGTTGACTTCAGCTTTTGCCTTCAGTAGATATCTTCAGCTGTTCTTCAGACTTTCGGAAGATCTCTTGCTCAGCTTCGGAAGCCTTTGAATGCAGTACCAAAAGATGACTATGAAGTGAATTTGGTTGCACCAGCCTTATCATGATCCAACAATTATTCACCAACTTGTGTATTGACAACTTCCAATTAGGAAATAATGCTTCGTTCCTCTTTTTCCATATGCAACAACATGCCATGAAATAAGATAATTGCCTGAACTAGTTTACTTTCATTGACTAAGCGACAAAGTTTTTATATATGCATCTCCAACAAATATTGATGGCGAAGGCGTAAACAGGTGGTACACGACACCATTCATGACCCACGTATTGCCAAACCACAAAAGAGTATTAACAAGAGATTAGTAGGTGTTATGCAAATTTCAGGAGTTGCTCGCATAAAAAGCACAAAGGATCCCCCACATTCACATTCCTTTTTGTGAGAACACAACGGGTAGGTACTCGTTCTTGATTAGTTTCAATACAATCAAGATTCAAGAAAGTAAAACTTGTTAGAAGATTCGATCATGTTCTTGATAATGCAATCGTATGTAGAATTTCTCTAATCTCTTTTGTATGCCCAATTTATAAAGGACATTTCTTTGTTATGGTGTTCTTCATAGTATCTCTATGTTGAATGAGAGAAAATTATGTATGTATGTGATTGATTAATTGGACATTAATTTATCAACAAGGGCCATTGGTTAATTATTGAAACATGATAATTAAACTAACTTATTAAATAGTCACAAAGCCATATAATTAAATAATTCTAACATTCTTCTACTTGGCTGGTTGACTATTGATGAAGAATAAGCTAGCCATGAGTTAATTTAATTGTTACGTCAAAACTTTATAATAATACCAACGCAAAGAGATACGTTCAACATGTCACTTTTAACATGACACCCATACCAATTATACACTAGCGATATTATAAAGCTTATGACTACGTAATCCAATTAGCTATCAAATGTGGAGTTACACAAACGGTTTGTCTGTATTTGCATAAGTGTGCACAATTATTCATTATTCATAAGACAAAAATATTTATAGACAAATATTGAGTATAGTCAAAATTATATATTATGGTACCCGTTAAGTGACTATTAAGAGATACATCAAGAACCTTTAGAATAGCTCTTAGCGGTAGACCTATATTAACGACAGGTTTTCAAAAAAGTTAAGGCAATACTTTAGTAGCCATTTTGTAAGATGGTCTAATAACATATCTTGATATATAAACATACTGATGCAGACCAGGAAGATGCCATACGGGCCGGCCCAACAGGAGGTGCTAGGGAACAGGCCCATGTCTCGGAAGAGCCCAATATTCGGCCTACAATGCCTCGCAAGGTTATTGGAATGATGATACGGATGGGAGCAGCCATATTCTGGAATCATTTGACTTATTCTTTCTTTTGTTATGCATTTGTTAGTTAATTAGTCAAGGTAGTTTTGCATGATAGGTTAGTGGAGCATGGTAGGAGTGGTGGCATGCATGTCTCCTAACAATAAGGATAGTGGGCATTATGCTTCAAGTTCCATTGCATCTTTAAATACTTGTAATTTGCTTTTGGAGGTATATATAGAAAATTGTCCCAAGTCTCTTGTTCCCTTCCTTAATTTCTTGGAGTGTTGCCTACTAAAAAAAGGCTACATCATCTTGGTGCTTTCATTCCGAACCCATGGCTCCGCGTAGAGATACCTCCTCATCCGAGGAACTATCCCCATCCGTATCCGATCAATTAGCCCAACTGATCCAAATTTCCACCCAAGCCGCTGCCACTCAAACCGATATCAAATCTCAACTCTCTGCCCTCGTACAAGCTACCGCCAACCTTAACTCCAAAATCGATACCCATTCCGAAACCACCGGCCGTTTGGTCACTCACGTGGCCCACCTCAACGACACTCTTGACCACAACAATCTTGAACCTAACAAATCTATTCCACATACCCCTGGGCCCTCCAACAACAATCAGAACCATACCCCACGACATCCAAAAATTACCTTGCCTCTCTTTGATGGATCTAACCCATTAGGATGGATGTTTCAAGCCGACCAATTCTACAATTACTACAAAATCGCCCAAGCCGACCGTGTCGCCCTCACCGCTTTTCATTTTATAGGTGACGCTCTTTCGTGGTATCAAAATCAAGCAAAAAATGATCTTCTCGGATCATGGACCGACTTCAAACGGGCCGTGGAGCTACGTTTTGGCCCATCCACCTACGAAAACCACGAATCCACCTTGTTCAAACTCCGACAAACCAATTTGGTTACCGAATACACCACCGACTTTGAACGAATTAGCAACCGTATCACCAGCCTTTCTCAACCCACACTCCGTAATTGTTACATATCCGGCCTAAAACCCGAAATCCAATCCGAATTAGCCATCTTGAAACCAACCACCTTAACCGATGCTTGTGGCCTCGCACGTTTGTTAGAAGATAAATTGGCCCAATCCACTAAATCAAAGTTCACGTCCTTTTCTCCAAAGCCCAACTATTCCTCTCAAAATCCTATCACAACCTTCAACCCACCCTCCACAAATTTAGCATCATCTGCACCCAAACCTCCATCCACTACAACAACCTCCACGACCTCCTCACCTCCATTACTACCATCACCAAAACCCCTCCCTTTTACAAAACTTTCACCGGAAGCGATCCAACAACGTCGAAAAGAAGGTCTTTGCTTTCGATGCCTCGAACGCTTCTTTCCCGGACACAAATGCTCACCACCCCAATACCTTTTGATCGTTGACAATGACGACCAACATCCTATACCCGACGACCCGTCTCTTCCAACCACAGACGAAACCATTCCCGCATAATTTATGGCTCTTTCTGATGCGACGTTTTTGGTCTAAGCTCCATACAAACCTTACGTATAACCGGGTACATCAATGGTATTCCGGTTACGATCTTGATTGATTGTGGTAGCACCAACAACATCATTCAACCGCGTATCGCGTCTATCCTTGGTTTACCAATCCAACCACTACAACCCTTTTCGGTCATGGTCGGCAATGGTCAATTTATACACTGCCAAGGCTTCTGTCTCGGAGTTAATGTCCAGTTACAGAAAAGCAATTTCACCATTCCATTCTTCATCTTTCCCGTTCAAGGCGCCGACATTGTTTTGGGCATCGCTTGGTTAGCAACACTCGGATCCATTGTAGCCAACTTTTCCATCCTAGAAATATCCTTTACCCACAACAGCAGGCACACAACCTTACGGGGTGAACCCCTTACCCGTCCCCTTTTCTCCCAGCTCCCTCACCACCCTTCTATGACATAGTTCCATAGCTTCCATTCACACACTTACCGTCAAACCACCCCAACCGATAGTACAAAACAAACCACAACCGTTGACAACCGATCCCCATATTACCACCCTCTTGGACCCTTTTCAACCGGTTTTTTCCGAACCTCAATCATTACCTCCTACGCACCCTCATAACCACCACATTTCCCTCCTCAATAACGACCAACCCGTCAATGTTAAACCATACCGTTACCCCCATTTTCAAAAACAAATCATGACACAACTCATATCCGAAATGCTTGCCACCGGCGTCATTCGCCCCAGCCAAAGCCCGTTCTCTTCACAGGTCCTTCTAGTGAAAAAGAAGGATGGAAGTTAGCGATTTTGTGTCGACTACCGTGCCCTTAACGCCGTGACAGTTCAGGACCGTTTTCCAATCCCAACGATTGATGAACTCTTGGATGAGCTTCATGGAGCCACTATTTTTTCCAAAATTGACTTACAGTTCGGTTACCACCAAATCCGAGTTGCTCCAGACGACATTCATAAAACCGCATTTCGGACAATGAACGGTCACTATAAGTTTGTCGTGATGCCATTTGGGCTCACGAATGCCCATCGACCTTTCAATCCGCCATGAATGATCTTTTTCGGGCCGTCCTTCGCAAATTCGTTTTGGTATTTTTTGATGACATACTTATTTACAGTAAGTCACGAGAGGAGCATTACAACCACCTTAAGTTTGTTTTTCAAACTTTACACCAACATCAATTCCATGCCAAAGCATCCAAATGCACCTTCGGTGTTTCAGACATTTCCTTTCTTGGTCATCGAATTTCAGCTCAAGGCGTAGCACCCAAACCCGACAAAATAGAGGCCATTCAACGATGGCCGACACCTCACTCTTTCACCACTCTCCGGGCATTTTTGGGTTAACCGGGTATTACTGTCGGTTTGTCAAAGGATACGCACAAATGGCCGCACCGCCCACGGACATTTTGAAATGTAAAGAGTTTACGTGGTCATCAAAAGCTACTGAAGCATTCATGGAACTCAAGAAACACATGCAACAATTGGTCACCCTTGCCTTGCCTAATTTTAGTGAACCTTTTGATGTCACTACTGATGCGTCGGGTCAAGCGATTGGTGCGGTTCTCTCACAAAATAATCAACCAATTGCCTTCTTTAGCAAAAAATTGTGTTCTACCATGCAGGCCCAATCGACCTCCACCAAAGAATTATACGCCATCACCGAATCCGTTAAAAATGGCGTCAATATCTCTTGGGTCACCGCTTTCGTATCTATACCGACCACCATAGCCTCAAACACATCCTCTCTCAAACCATTCAAACACCCGAGCAATAAAAATGGCTCACGAAACTCATGGGGTTCGATTTCAAAATCTATTTCAAACCGGGTCGAGAAAATACCGTAGCCGATGCACTTAGCCGCATGGATATTCCATCTCTTTTAGCCATTTCTTACCCCACGGCTACTTGGCTCACCGAACTTCGATCTTACTACGTGTCTGATGAAGTCGGCTCACAGTTTGTTGCCAAGGTACAACAAGACCCAACCGAGTTTTCTAACCATGTGTTTCGAGACGGCTTGATGTATGTCCATGGCAAGATGCTTGTTCCACCTATTTCGGACATCCGTTCGCGTCTCATTGAAGAGTTTCATTCTTCCTTTTTGGGTGGCCATTCCGGTGTGAATGTGACAACCAAACGGTTGGCAACTTCTTTTAAGTGGCTTGGCCTTAAAAAGGATGTAGCTTCTTTTGTTAAACAGTGCCACATTTGCCAAACCATCAAGACACCAAACCACAAACCATTTGGTTTGTTACAGCCATTGCCTACTCCAGAACATCCGTGGGTTGATATATTGATGGATTTCATTACGGGTTTACCAAGTTCCAAAGGAAAGACTACGATCTGGGTCATCGTCGATCGTCTCTCGAAATTCGCTCACTTTATTGCCCTACCAACCACCTACACTGCCGTTTCCTTGGCTTCCATTTTTATGAAACAAATTTATCGTTTACATAGGTTGCCAAAACGATTGTTTCGGACCGCGATCCGATTTTCGTGAGCCAATTCTGGCGTGAATTGTTCAAACAAATGGGCATAAAACTCTTACATTCGAGTGCTTACCATCCTCAAACGGATGGTCAAACCGAGGTGGTTAATCGGGGTTTAGAGATGTATCTACGGGCCTTTGTTTCGGATGCTCCAAAAACATGGGAGCGTTCTCTATATTTGGCTGAATATTTGTACAACACCAGTCCTCATTCGGCGATCAATATGTCTCCGTTTCGAGCACTTTATGGTTGCGATGTTTCCACCACACATGAATATGTACCGGGTTCAGCCAAATCGGGATCCCATCGAGGCGTCTTTAGTTCTTCATCAATAAATTTTGGACTCACTAAAGACTTCCCTTGGAGCAGCAAAATCTCGTATGATCAAGCAGGCAAACAAGAAACGAACCGAGAAAGAATTTGCTGTAGGTGATTTGTGTATCTACGCCTTCACAAATACCGTCAAGCTTCTGTCCATCGCTGCTCAAATCAGAAATTATCTCACCGGTATTATGGGTCGTATAAGATCCTTCAACATATCGGTCCCGTCACTTACAAGTTAGACCTTCCATCCGGTGCCAAAATACATCCGGTATTTCACGTTTCTTTGCTTAAACCAAGTTTTGGAACTCCGGCTAATCCTACCGGTGATCTTCCAACTATCTATCCGGATATGGAAATTGCGGCCTTACCGGAATTTGTAATGGATCGCCGCATTGTCAATAACGTCAAACATGTCTTGATCAAATGGGAAGGAAAGCCACTGGAAGAAGCTACATGGGAAAGTGTTGAAGATTTGCATGATCAATTCCCAGAATTTATCGATATTAAGGGCAATGTTAAGTTTCAAGAGGAGGGGGATGATGCAGACCAGGAAGATGCCGTACGGGCCGGCCCAACAGGAGGTGCTAGGGAACAGGCCCATGTCTCGGAAGAGCCCAATATTCAGCCTACAAGGCCTCGCAAAGTTCCTGCCAGATTATTGGAATGATGATACGGATGGGAGCAGCCATATTCTGGAATCATTTGACTTATTCTTATTTTTGTTATGCATTTGTTAGTCAATTAGTCAAGGTAGTTTTGCATGATAGGTTAGTGGAGCATGGTAGGACTGGTGGCATGCATGTCTCCTAACAATAAGGATAGTGGGCATTATGCTTCAAGTTCCATTGCATCTTTAAATACGTGTAATTTGCTTTTGGAGGAATATATAGAGAATTGTCCCAAGTCTCTTGTTCCCTTCCTTAATTTCTTGGAGTGTTGCCCACTAAAAAAAGGCTACATCACATACTCAATATTGATACTTGTCTTTTGACGTTTCTTGCACAAAAAATGCTTTGTGTCGATATAAAGATTTTACAGGCTTGAGATGGAATTTATAACTTTGAGACCGTAAGTAAATTTATAGTAACATTTATTGGTAAGGAGCATAATATCATGTCACTTACTCAACCATTATAGTTAGTGTCGTTATCAATTATGCTTATGACTCCTCCATTATGTAAGGCCTTGTTGATAACATGAAACTTCATCTCCATCTTGATTTCTTAGTTTTGCACTTTTGAATATACAATTATAGGCTATTACTTCTTTTATAATTTATTTTGAGCATACGTAATACTCCCACTCATCTTAGGTATGTATGACGAATAGGTAAGTGCTCATCACAAAATGCAATTAAATGAAATCAAGTTAAAGAAAATTAACTACTCAAGTTAGCAGATTTAGAACCTATTATGAACACCAAAATAATAGGTTAGTTATAAGTCTGTTTATATCAATAAGTTTTTGTTAGCACTCCTCATCAACAAGACTTGAAGTGAATATGAACATAGTGTAGGATTCTATGTGCCCAAGACACTTAGAATATTGATGTGGTTAGTACGTTATGATCCAAGTCGGGTTATACCCAATAACAAGCTTAGCAAACACCAATTAATATTTAATTGATGATATGATCATGTAATTAAATATTTACACCAATTTAGAAAATGGGTTTTCTACATAAGTTGCATATGAGATGGAACAATTTATTAGGATATTTTGTTCAATAATATTATTTGTAGTGTTATTTAAATTAGTTATATAACACCAAATAATAATGAGAGTATACTACTTATACAATTAAATGGTTAATTGCATAAACTAGTTACAAGAAAAGACAATTTATGTGTGTGTAAATGTTTGATATTTATAAAAGACAACTTCTCTTTTATAAACTTCAAAAAAAAAACCGTCCACCATATATACATGCATGTGTGCATGTGACTTGATTCCCTTGAGTGGAAGACATTCTATGCATGCTTGTCATATGTATCCACTTACCTTTCTTGAGAAGAACACACACACTTGCAATTGTCTCCACTAACTAGCCTTAAAACTCTCGTTCTCCTTCACTCTAGACATGCAACCAACAACACAAAATCAGCTTCCTCTCTCTCTCTAAGCTACCGGTTTCAGCAGCAGTGAACAAGGGTTTTCAAGCTGGGTTTTTGGTGTTGTTTTGGTGATTTCTACCTAACAAGAGAAGGTGTTTGCAAGGAGGCTTGGGGTATACAAGCTTGAGGACTTCTACTCTTGAAGTATTGGCCATTTTCAGCATCATTTCAGCTCTTCTTTTGGTCGTTTTTGGCTGCTGCAGTAAGGTGTATCACAGCTCAATGAAGCTGTGATTTTATGTAGTTTTACATATGTTCATAGCTTGCTAATTCACACAAATGATCCTTTGTTCTTTAGGTTTGTTTTATACATTAATATGGTCATCTAATGAACATATTTTTCAGCTTATAAAAGGGTTTATAAAGTTGTAATTCCGCTGCGTTTTCAGAAAGTTTAAATGGTTAAACTATAATTTTATGTTCTAACAAACCCTACAATGGCATCAAGAGCCGGTTATGTGAATAGTTTGCTTGTTCTTATCCTTTAAAAATCAATTTAAAGGATGTTAATCAACTAATTAAGGACTGATTTTGGTTGATTTAATAAACCCCAAGTCTTTCAAAGTTATATCTTCATCCTTATGATTAAACTTTGAAAGATAGGAATGTCAATTGGTTAATATGTTTGGTTGTTGTTTGTTTGGACAAACAAACCCAAATTTTCAGTTTATGTTGGCTGAAAATTTAGGGTTTGGGGGGGTTTATTTTGTTTATTGAATAATGTTTATAATTGTTCATATGATAGTGCATAACCTAGCCTTTGGCCTTATGTTATTTGGATGATTGGAATGGTTGTTTTAATTCATTCAATTGGGTTGTAATATTTATGTTTATTATTTGGGTCGTAATTATTTATTCATTTGGTTATGTAATAAATAGATTAGGTGCATTTCTTTTTATTAGAAAAATGTATTAGGATATAATTTTGTAAAAGGAAGATGCACAAGATCAAGACCCAAAGATGGACATAAAAGACATGGACCTTGAAGTATTTGGATATGGATTCAAGTGGGAGTCCATGGACACATGTAATATGTTATTACAAACCCTTAAGAAAGACCTTATGACAACACTTGTGATGGCAAACAAGTGTTGTCAACTTAGTAGCTATGGTTATGCACTCATGTTTATATATTTATGCTTGTTTGAATGTTTATTGTTTGATTGTTTGGTTGATATTTAGACATATATTACAAACTCATTAACAAACTTAACAAGCTAAAAATTGATGGTTCTTAATCATTAAAAGTTAATAAAAGGTTATTAAAAAGGATCAATGATTTTATAATAAAATGGGTTTTATTAAAAGAAGCATAGGGTATCTTGTATTTAAAAGCATGCAAATACAAATACATAGAGTTTTCTAAACTAGAATTATGAAACCTCTAAATATTCAAATCCCTTTTAAAATAAGTCAAACACCATCCTCTTATACAACACTCGAATTATTTGAGAACTTGATGTGGGATAAAGGTCACCTAACCACATTAGAGGGAACTTATGAGTTTGAGGTGGGTTTGCCATATTTATGGGATAAAGGTCACCTAACCATTAATATTAGCAAATCCACACGTGTGTCTAAGTAGGACAACTTAATTTAGAAATCATGCATTAGGATCACCGAAGCATGACGTACAAAGGGTGTTGATGGGATAAACATGCCAAACAAACATAAGATGTTTAACCGATCCCATACACTAGAAATTGTAATAGGTTACAATTGTCAAAAGTTGACTACCTTGTTAATTTAAATAAAGGGATAAAGGTCACCTAACCGATATTTAAATGTAACATTGGATTTTAGATTTTAATTATTAATTGTCTATGAGACGTAAAGGGTATTAATGATTAAAATGTAATTTTTTAAGAAATACTAATAAAGAACTTTGTTAATTTTGTAGAATGGCCGCAAACAACAACAACACAAACCCGACCGTCCAAAACCTATCACTAAGAACAATCCTTGAAAAGGAACGTCTAATCCATGGGAACTTCATGGATTGGTACCGAAACTTGAGAATCGTTCTCAAGCAAGAAAAGAAGTCCTATGTGTTAGACGATCCCATTCCCGATCAACCCGATGAAAATGACGATGAGGCCTTTGCCGAGTGGGTCAAGTACACCGAGGACTCTGTGCAAGTCGCATGTCTCATGCTAGCAAGCATGATTCCCGATTTGCAAAAGGACTTTGAGAACCATAATGCCTATGACATGATCACCCAGTTGAAGGAAATGTTCCAACAACAATCAAGGGTGGAGAGCTTCGAAACGGTTCGAGCACTCCATGCATGTCGAATGGACGAGACCCAATCGGTGTCATCTTACGTTCTTAAGATGAAGAGCCACATTGATCGCCTCGAAAGGCTTAACTGTCGTGTGTCCAATGAGTTGGCAACGGATTTGATCCTCAACTCTCTATCCAAGAAGTTTGATAGCTTTGTTATGAACTATAACATGAATGGATGGGCAAGAGCATTGGTGAGCTTCACTCAATGCTCAAAACGGCCGAGGCGGGCATGGGTAGAAAGGTTCTACCGGTCCTTACGATCAATGAAGGAGGTAGTAGGAAGAGGCACCTCCCCGACCCTAGGGCAAGTGTTGCAAGAGGGAAGGGGCACGTCAAGGGGAAGGGAAAAGGAAAAGGAAAAGTGGAACCGCCCAAACCAAAAGAAAAGAAGCAAAAGGTTGCTCAAAATGACCCGTGTTTTGAGTGTGGTGAGGTAGGCCATTGGAAACGCAATTGCCCGGTCTATCTCAAAGCATTGAGAGAAAAGAGGGATGCGGGGCAAACCTCAGGTACAATCTTTATGATACATGTTGAGCTAAATGTTATTTCTTCTAACACATGGGTACTAGATACCGGATGTGGAACTCATATTTGCAATTTATTACAGGGGTTCAAAAGAAGTAAGCATTATGCAAAAGGGGAAATTAGTCTCTTCATAGGGAATGGTGCAAAGGTTCACGTGGAAGCCTAAGGAGACTACATTTTGAAGCTTCCAAGTGGTTTGGAAGTTATTTTAAAGAATGTTTTGTATGCTCCTAGTTTAACTAGGAACATTATTTCTGTTTCCCGTTTAAGACAATGTGATTATGATTTCAAGTTTGTTGACAATGATATTCATGTTTCTTTCAATCATATGTTTTATTTTAAAGCTATACCATGTAATGGTATTTATGAATTGGTTCATGAAAACACAACATATGATAGCTCAATGTACCAAGCAACCACCAAAAGGCTCAAATTAGATTTGAGTGATTCCTATCTTTGGCATTGTCGCCTTGGTCACATAAACAAGAATCGTATGCAATAACTCCAAAAGAATGGTCTTTTGAAAACTAATGAAAATGATTCATTTGATGTATGCGAGTCTTGTTTACAAGGTAAAATGACAAAGGCCCCTTTTAGTGGGACTAATGAAAGGGCAAAGGATTTATTAGGAATCATACATTCGGATGTATGTGGACCTTTTAAACCAATAACTAGGAATGGTGAAAGATACTTCATTACCTTTACCGATGACTATAGTCGTTATGGGTATGTGTACTTGTTAAGACACAAACATGAATCCTTTGAAATGTTCAAAATCTTCAAGAATGAAGTAGAAAATCAACTCAACAAAACGGTCAAGATTCTTTGTACAGATAGAGGTGGTGAATACCTAACGTAGTGAATTTCAAGAGTATCTTAGAAGTTATGGGATTGTCTCACAACTTACTCCACCTGGAACACCACAACATAATGGTGTGTCTGAGAGGAGGAATCGGACTCTATTGGATATGGTTCGATCTATGATGGCTAGAAGTACACTACCTCTATCATTTTGGGGTTTCACGTTGCTCTCCACGGCCCGTATTTTAAATATGGCCCCAACCAAGAAAGTGGAAAGGACACCTTTCGAAATATGGCATGGAAGGGTTCCATCATTATCATATTTAAAAGTTTGGGGGTGTGATGCTTATCCTAAGCAATACACTCAAAACAAACTGGAAGCCCGATCCACAAAGTGTATCTTCATTGGATATCCTAGAGATTGTATTGGATATTATTTCTATGATCCGACAGAAAAGAAAGTGTTTATTGCTCGAAAGGCAGAGTTCTTGGAAACTAAGTTTCTTTCGGAAGAAACTAGTGGAAGAGCAGTGGAACTTGAAGAGGTTCAAGATTCACAAGACGATACACAAATGGTTGATACTAGCAATCAACATGAGGATGTTGAGAATGATCATGTGGATGATCAAGATACACAAAACGTTCGCAAATCTGGTAGAATTAGTGTTCCTCCTAAGAGATATGGATTTTTCATGGATGGGTGCTATGTGGTAGATTCGGATGAACCAACCACATACCAAGAGGCAATGTCAAAACCTGATTTTGACAAATGGCAAGAAGCCATGAACGTTGAGATGCAATCCATGTATGATAACCAAGTTTGGGAATTGGTTACACCACCTCTTAAGTCCAAGATAGTTGGAAGTAAGTGGGTTTTCAAGAAGAAAACCGATATACATGGAAACTTGGATACCTATAAAGCTAGACTTGTAGCAAAAGGTTTCACTCAAACTCAAGGGGTTGATTATGATGAAACCTTTTCGCCTGTGGCAATGCTAAAGTCTATCAGGATATTGTTTGCCATAGCAGCATATTATGACTATGAGATTTGGCAAATGGATGTCAAGACCGCTTTTCTTAATGGATATCTTGAGGAAGATGTCCATATGAAACAGCCTGAAGGTTTTGTCGATCCAAAACATCCTAACAAGGTATGCAAGTTAAAGAAATCAATCTATGGATTGAAACAAGCATCAAAAAGTTGGAATCACCGTTTTGATGATGAAGTAAAGAAATTTGGTTTATCAAAAACGCTGATGAAGCTTGTGTATACAAGAAAGCTAGTGGGAGCATTATTACTTTCCTTGTATTATATGTCGATGACATTCTACTAATTGGAAACGACATTCCAACCTTAGAAGGCGTAAAAACCTGGCTTGGAAGCTGTTTTTCCATTAAGGATCTTGGTGAGGCCACCTATATTTTAGGAATAAAGATCTATAGGGATAGATCAAGACGGTTAATAGGTTTAAACCAAAGTACATACATTGAAAAGATCTTGAAAAGGTTCAAGATGGAGAATTCTAAGAAAGGTTTGGTGCCTATTCAAAAGGGGACTATATTGAGCTCATCTCAATGCCCTAATTCAAAGGTTGAACAAGAAAGAATGAATGGAGTCCCATATGCATCTGCTATAGGATCCATCATATATGCAATGATATGTACTAGGCCAGACGTGTCATGTGCTCTAAGCATGACAAGTAGATATCAACAGAATCCTGGTAATAGTCATTGGATGGCTGTTAAGAGTATTTTGAAATATCTTAGAAACACTAAGGATATGTTCTTAATATATGGATCTGGTGAGGAGGAGCTCGTTGTAAAGGGTTACACTGATGCGAGTTTCCAAACTGATCGAGATGATTCTCGATCATAGTCGGGATATGTCTTCATTATGAATGGAGGAGCAGTCTCTTGGAAGAGCTCAAAGCAAGATGTAGTGGCACTATCTACAATAGAATCAGAATACATCGCCGCTTCATTGGCAGCTCAAGAAGCTGCGTGGCTTAGGAAGTTCATTGTTGATCTAGGGGTTGTTGCTACCATTCAAGACCCCCTAGAGATCTTTTGTGACAACGAAGGTGCTATTGCTCAAATCAAGGAACCTCGTGCTCATCAAAAGACTCGGCACATTGAACGCAGATTCAATTACATTAGGGATGAAGTTGAAAAGGGGAAGATATGTATTCGCAAAGTTCATACCGATCAAAACATTGCGGATCCATTCACGAAGCTCCTAGATAGGTCAAAGCATGAAAGTCACACTTGTGCCTTAGGACTTCGATATTCTAGTGATTGGACTTGATCAAATTTAGTATTTGAATATATGGAACTCTTTATTATTTGAGTAAAATTATTTGGTTATAATATTTCAATTAATGTTCCAATTTAGCATGTTTAATTCATGAGTAAATTATTTACTCTAAATGTCCGTAGTCGTTCATACTTGTGGGAACAAGTGTGAGGGTAAGATTATTATGAACTTGGATTGGTTGATATTCATAAGGATGAATATAGAGCAATGGGTTGCTACCAAGGTTCATAGATGTTTGTGGGATACAAATATTGGACTAACCCGCATCTCAAATTTTACTACATGGAATCTTATTGATTGATCATAAGTAAATTTGAGTAAAGGCGAATATCATTTGGTATCCTCCGACCTGAGATACATATTGGGTTTTGATATTCACCAAGTATTATGCCTTGAGCTAATTCTTCACTGTCCTGAAATAGTGGACAGTACATAAGGGTATGTTCAGGTATAACACGAGGTGTTTGTGAGAAACGTATGTAGTCAAGATGGAATTTGTTCCTCTTATTCGTTGAGAGTTAGATGTTTAAGGCCTGATTAAGTTAAATCAACAAGGAATGATCATTCTGTGTTCTTGGATTTAACATGACATCTGTAACAGAAGGATAGATGATTGATTCTCCTAAATCATTTCAAGTAGGGTACTTGAATGGGATGATGTTATTGAATGGCTATAAGTCATGCGTATTAAGGGTAGTAAACCGTTGTTAGGCGTCATTTACTACTTGCATCAATCTTCTATGAATCTTGGGCAAGTGGGAGATTGTAGGATTCTATGTGCCCAAGACACTTAGAATATTGATGTGGTTAGTACGTTATGATCCAAGTCGGGTTATACCCAATAACAAGCTTAGCAAACACCAATTAATATTTAATTGATGATATGATCATGCAATTAAATATTTACACCAATTTAGAAAATGGGTTTTCTAAATAAGTTGCATATGAGATGGAACAATTTATTAGGATACTTTGTTCAATAATATTATTTGTAGTGTTATTTAAATTAGTTGTATAACACCAAATAATAATGAGAGTATACTACTTATACAATTAAATGATTAATTGCATAAACTAGTTATAAGAAAAGACAATTTATGTGTGTGTAAATGTTTGATATTTATAAAAGACAACTTCTCTTTTATAAACTTCAAAAAAAAAACCATCCACCATATATACATGCATGTGTGCATGTGACTTGATTCCCTTGAGTGGAAGACATTCTATGCATGCTTGTCATATGTTTCCACTTACCTTTCTTGAGAAGAACACACACACTTGCAATTGTCTCCACTAACTAGCCTTAAAACTCTCATTCTCCTTCACTCTAGACATGCAACCAACAACACAAAATCAGCTTCCTCTATCTCTAAGCTACGGGTTTCAGCAGCAGTGAACAAGGGTTTTCAAGCTGGGTTTTTGGTGTTGTTTTGGTGATTTCTACCTAACAAGAGAAGATGTTTGCAAGGAGGCTTGGGGTATACAAGCTTGAGGACTTCTACTCTTGAAGTCTTGGCCATTTTCAGCATCATTTCAGCTCTTCTTTTGGTCGTTTTTGGCTGCTGCAGTAAGGTATATCACAGCTCAATGAAGCTGTGATTTTATGTAGTTTTACATATGTTCATAGCTTGCTAATTCACATAAATGATCCTTTGTTCTTTGGGTTTGTTTTATATATTAATATGGTCATCTAATGAACATATTTTTCAGCTTATAAAAGGGTTTATAAAGTTGTAATTCTGCTGCGTTTTCAGAAAGTTTAAATGGTTAAACTATGATTTTATGTTCTAACAAACCCTACACATAGAAAAAATATGTTAGTAATAAGTCTTTATATTACATTGATAACTTTCTGTTGGTACTCATTATCAATAAGACTTTGAATGATTATGCTTTAAACATACAAATTTATTACATGTTACCATTGAATCAAAATTTCAGATTCGTTGAGCTTGGATCTTAGGATTCATCATGTTCAGATCTGATAATTCAAAATTAAGATGGGTTGAGGTGCATGAATCATAAAACAAAGAGAATGATAATGATAATGATAATGTTATGATTTCATTGATGTTGATAACAAATTACAATAAGAATCATAGATGGATGATGAAATCAAACCCACCCAAAGGAGGAATTCTCCTAGGATGATGATTCACACCATGAGAAACACACACACAAGAACCCACTTGCAGAAATGCCCTAGTGGGTCTATTTATATTATTATTACATCATGACCTAATTTTGAATTTTCTTTTTTTTGTCTTGATGTTGACTTTGTCTTGTATTTGTTTTATTCTATTTATCAACTTGATCTCTGTACTCGTACAATGAGATCTTCAGTCGGCTATGATTGTGATTTGGAAAGCTTCAGTTTGTCCTATTGTTGAAACCAACAACACTCCCCCTAAACTGATGCTTGCCAATGTCTAACATTGAAGATCTTCTCTATCACATGTTTTCTTGATCAACTTAATGTTCGAATACAGTTCACTGGAGTTCTCCCCCTCAGATTATGCTTCTCCTAATATATTTCTGACAAAGGTTAGAATCTCTTGAGAATACTTCTTGGTATTGGATATGGGTCGTATCACTTTTGCATTACAGTTCATATCATAACTCTGAGGATTAGAATATATTAGGCATATGATGAGGCTTTGAAGTTCAATAAATTACATCAGGAACATAACTTAGTCTTGAAAATACGTCAACTCATTCAATTTCTAAAATGACTTCATAATCTGACATTCTTCAGACAATCATTAGTCCCCTTGATTTAAAGTCTGTCTATCTATTCCGCTCAGTAGTCAGACACGGGTGCAAAAGATGATCTTTGATTGTAGTATTATGAACTTCGGAAAGAGTTTCTGACAGTTGTACAAATTCTTGAATAAATCAATGCTTACATGACCAAGGTTGATTTCTTCTTTTGTTTTGAATGCTCAAAATGGACGTGCATGTTGGTTGCAATCATCCACATTCATTTTGTTCTTTTCTTTTCTTGTTTGTTGTTATCTTCTGTTCATCATCTGTTCATCATTTTTGTTGTTTGATGTACTGCATTTATGTTTATTTGTTGTTGAATGGATTGCATAAGAAACCAACTCAGTAGCATTAGTTGATCAGCTCATCCGCATTCATCATTAAGGAATCTGCATGTCACATACATATCCGCATTTGATGAATACATCCATATTTGTTACATCTACAATTGATGAAACTATCCATATTAGTTTTGTAACACAATAGCATTTAAGCATAATACATAAACATTTGTGCTTCTCATCCGCATTAGTTTGCCAAAACATCTGCATTTATGCACAACACATGCACATTTCTTTGCTATCATCCGCATTTGTTTTGAATGAGCATCAGTGTTTGTTTGATCAGCATCCGCTTTTGATACATGTGTAATTAATGCATCCTCATTAGTTACACATATGTAACCATATTTGTTTCTTCATCCTCAAGGAGTACTCATATTTGTTGAACAGAGAAGCAGCATTTGTTGAACAAAGCAGCATCATTTGTGGAATGAATGACAAATGCGGATGCAGATTGTCAAGAGCTAGTCCAACATCTCTTACAAATCAGCAAGTTTCTTGTTGAAAATCATGAATCAATGATTAATATTATCGATTATGAACCATTAATATATTTTTAACACTGATTTGCTTGAAACTCATCAAATTTGTTGATAAATTCTGATGTACTGCATCGACTTTTGTTGTTCTTCATTCTACTGATTTTGTTGTGAATCTGACTCAATTGCATCGAATTTTGAAGTAATAATCAACAACATGATTATTAGTCTTCAAATCATACCAGACTGAACAAATTTCTTGATTTTCTTTGTTTTTTTTATTTTGCTGAAACACAGATGATGATTTAGATGAACAGAGACTTGTTCTTCATTTTTCTGATTTTCTTCTTTTGTTCTACACATCATTAAAGATGAAATCAGATCTGAAAACATGAACCTAACAACCAACAGCACTGATACCATTTTGTTGAATCAAAATTTCAGATTCGTTGAGCTTGGATCTTACGATTCATCATGTTCAGATCTAAAAATTCAAAATTAAGATTGGTAGAGGTGTGTGAATCATTGAACAAAGAGAATGATAATGATAATATTATGATTTCATTGATGTTGATAACAAATTACAATGAGAATCATAGATGGATGATGGAATCAAACCCACCCAAAGGAGGAATTCTTCTAGGGTGGTGATTCACACCATGAGAAACATACACACAAGAACCAAACTTGCAAAAATGTATTAGTGGGTCTATTTATACTATTATTACATCATGACCTAATTTTGACTTTTTTTATCTTGATGCTGACTTTGTCTTGTTGACTTTGTCTTGTATTTGTTTTCTTTTGTTTATCAACTTGGTCTCTGAACTCGTACAATAAGATCTTCAGTTGACTGTGATTGTGATTTGGAAAGCTTCAATTTATCTAATTGTTGAACCCAACAACCCTTAACAATAGATCAGTAATAATTCTTCATTAAATTGATAACTTTTCGTTGGCACTTGTTATCAGTAAGACTTAGAACAAGAACGGATAACATTAGACATAAATTGCACATCTCATTGGGTACAAATTTAATAAATGTGTAGATCAACATTATGTTTCATTATTTTGTAATGTCAACCAATTCACTGTTGGGTTGTTTGATTGACACAACAAATTATAATAATAAATACATTACTTAATCCTTTCAAATTAGTTCAAGTAATATCTCGTTGGGTCGATCACTTGAATTTATACAAAAGGATTATATATACATATTAATACATTTGGTCGGTGATGGCTACAGTATCAAGGGTATATTTGGTATTTTCGTTGGTGCCATGTGTCTATTCTAGCTTTTGCCACAAAAGGATGTGAGTACAGCTGTATTTTGATGAAGGTTTTCTTCTCAGACCATAGATTCAAGTGAAAACTCATCATATCTTCTGACTTCTCTATTACTTATTCGTCATTAATAAATCCTTTCGTTTCTTGTGATGATTAACTAAATCGTTTTAAGGTTTGTGTTGTAGGAGATAAACTATGGCAAAAATACACTACAGGAAACGTGCATCGGCCGGAATCGCAGAGACAGTGGCGAGGTAAGAGAGAGAGAGACAGAGAGAGAGAGAGAGAGAGAGAGGAAAGCGGCAAAACTGACGGCAACGTTAATCGTCATTCTTGGCTTTGCGATTTACAATAGCATCGAAGGAGATCGAGGGATAGGGAGAGGGGGAGAACCGGTCATT
The DNA here is from genome assembly GCA_024085815.1 of Flaveria linearis. NCBI lineage: Eukaryota > Viridiplantae > Streptophyta > Magnoliopsida > Asterales > Asteraceae > Flaveria > Flaveria linearis. Next base: position 32,254,343 of record CM044001.1, on the reverse strand, counting down.
CTTCTGCGACGGTTCTCCGGTGGCAATATCCCAAGCTCAACGATAGTGTCGACCTCTTGCCTTCGTGATTTACATGAATAGGTACAAGTACATTAATGGTTTACACTTCAAGTAGCAAAGTTTTTTAAATGGCCAAGTTGTGATTTTTGGGATTTGATATGGGAAGATAACTAAAAGCTTATTATTATCTCATCTTAATCATTAGAATGTGTCATTTATCTTGATTCTATAGACCAATCACACGTTTTGCTATATGTATATCTTGTGGATTTTTGTCCAATCAATAAGCTTATGAATCCAAATCAAGCTTTCCTTAGATCGGTGATCTTAAGATGGCTTCAAATTTCTATAATCAGATTTATTAAACATTCAAGCATATGATTGTTTGTTCTTCAGCTGAAACAAGGAGGTAAGACCTGCTTTTTAGATCACCTTCTTAAGGCAATGTAAAAAACCGATTATACTCATTGCTGGAGTGATCAACTAGTTAAATTTCTCTTAAAAAATTATGGCAATTTTATTGGTTTGATGCATTTGTTATGAGTATGTGATTTAAAAATTGCTTTTGTATAAGAAGCTATATAGTTTTGATGTCTTTAAACTTCAATTACCAGATTCAATTATAAATACACACTTTATCTTTCTTATGTGTGTTCTTCAATAAAAATATAAGTTAAGGAGAAAAATAAGTAAATAGATTGGAAGAAGAGCTAACGGAGAAGCTAAAAAATAACAAACAAAATACATAATAATTTATTTTTTTTTACCAAAACTATTAATATCTTAATACAAAAAAAATAACAAACAGTTTGTTCAAATTTGATGCATATTAAGTAAAGCTTAATCGGATTGTAAAGGTAAAGATACAATGATAGTTGTAAAAGGTTGCTTGAATATGAATTTGATGATTATCCTATAGTTATTAATAACAAGAAGATTCAGCTCATTGTTGCGTTGGATCATAGTTTGATTTTTATTTAAAAAAACATTCTTATCAGGTATGTAAGTAACCAGCTTTTGTTGGTTAATGTTAATGTCGCCTAATTGTTTCTATTATCTCACTTGTTTGAATGTTTGTCTAATTGGGTATGAGAAACAATAACATTAAAGTTCTAACAAATATTCATGAGCAGAGTGAACTGTAATGTGCACTAAAATGTAACAAAAAATTAATACGAAAAATAATTGATAAGGGGCACTTTAATGGAACAAAAAAATAATACGCTACATCGATTTACATAACCCACATATAAAGGAACCGAAGTCTATTGCTTTTAATGTTAGGTTGTATTTTTATTAGTTTATTCACACCCATTACTGATAGTTTGCTTTTAATGTTAAATTATATTTTTATTAGTCTATCACACCCACAACTGATAGTTGTTCTGGACATGTTAAAGAAATTGAATCCATATTCGGGGCAAGAACCATAAAATGTATAGGTTAATCCTTAGTGCCTTGCTTGCCTGTACGGTACATCTTGGTTACTTTCTTTAAATATATAATGTATATTAGGTCCTTTCAATTCTAATACGGATTTGAAGTTTCGTTTTTTGGTGGTTGTAAATCATTTCTTCTTAACATGTTTCAATTTATTGGTTATCAACTATGCTTTCAATGTTTTTGCTCATAGTTGCTTCTTTTGTTTTGCTTTTTGTGCAATGCTAGATTAGTAGTAGTAAGTTTTTAAGTTCCTTACACAGTGCTAAACTATACCAAACTGTTCTTATGATTAATTGTTTGTTATTATTTAATAGCGGAGGATTACAAGTAATATAAACATAAAGTGGAGTTGATTAAAAGGAAGGTTCTGTGTCCTATGTATCTCTTAATTCAGATATACACAAAATATTTACTAAATACAAGTCCCGCGGCAACGCGCGGATGTGTTTTCTAGTTTATATTTATTAAGTTGAAATTCAAGAGTATTGAAATGTTTTGGATAAGAATTACATACTAGTTAATAAACTAAATCAAGTCACACAGTTAATGAAGACGTGATGGTAGTTAAATAAAACTTATTTACACATTGGTGAGCATAATTCCTCTTTTTATCCATAATTTCTTTAGGGATTTCATGTTATGTTTAATGGAAAGAGGTTTTATATATACTTTCTAAACATGAAATCTTAAATCAAATAAACATAAAGAGACTTCAAGTAAAATATTGTGCAAGTGAAGCCATCTCGAGTAACACAACTATTGTGTAGGCATTTTTAGTTAGGGCAATGCATATATGAAATATATTTAAGCACTTCATATTAGTTCAAGCAATATCTTATTACTTTAATTACTTGAATTTACATGAAGTCACTTTCATAACTTTAAGTGACGGTCTACATGTGATGATAAACGGGAATTCTGCACGCATCGCAGTTTCCTGAAAAAAAACCGACTCAAACGGTCACGGTTAGGCCTCCCTGTGACCGTTCAATCAGGTGTGAGACCTAACTGTCACGGTGAGGCCTAACCGTGACAGTTAGCTCTGGGGATCCGTTAACAATGATTGGGTTTGTAATTAATGGGGAATTGATTGTGTGCAGTTAGGGTTTTGGGGGCTATATGTCACGGTTTGGCCAAACCGTGACATATTGACTATATTTTTTATATTTTTTTATCATATCACTTTGTTTTTATTTTAATTTTATTACTCATTTAACCTAATCGTAACTCACAAGTTTGTGTTTTGTGTTTATTAATAATTTATCTTATTACAAGTATTTATTTATTATTAATGTGATAGTTTTGTGTTTAATTTGTTTACGAGTTTGTAAAAATCGGTTGTCATTATACAGACATATTGTATATATTTTTAACAACCCGCACTCGTAAACAAAAGAGAAGGACATTGATTTTGCCATAGTGGAACCAACTTGTTACAACTCTTTCTTTGCTTGTCCTTTCGGTTTACATGTTGATGATCAAATACATAATGGATAAACCACTTATTCGATGTCGCTCATAAAAAATAGATCGATATTCAATATTGTATAGTCATGTGTATGAGAGTGACAGTATGGCTATATCCCAAATAAGAATGGATTGATCGTGTTTTATAAATTTGTGTGAGACGCTAAAGAATTTTGGAGGATTAAAACCAAATAGGAATATGGACATTGATGAATAAGTACCCATCTTCCTTCATATTATCGCTCATAACGTCAAGAATTGGGTCATGAGATGTCGTTTTCATCGTTCAGGAGACATTGTTAGTATGTGTGTCTCTCGAGTTTGCAATGCAGTGATTAGATTGCATATGCGTCTGCTCAAGAAACCCGAGCCTATTCCCGAGAATTATACCGACCAAAGGTGAAAATGGTCCAAGGTATTATATAATCATCATAACCTTTTTTATAGTATAATTAGGTTAGGAATTAGAAATGTATTATAATACTTTTGTGTTGTTCGCTCGTAGAATTATTTAGGAGCTCTAGATGGAACATACATAAAGTGCTTAGTGCCTAATGAAGAGAAGCCTAAATACAGAACAAGAAAGGGGGAGATTGCTACAAACATGTTAGGTGTGTGTTCGCCAGATATGCAATTTATATTTGTGTTACTGGGTTGGGAAAGGTCGGCGGCCGATAGTAGAGTCCTACGAGATGCTATTGATAGGCCACATGGATTGAAAGTTTTAAGGTCGGGTATGTAAAATCTTATATAAATAATCATACAGGCATATACAACCAAGTTAGTAATTTAAGTTATTGGGTCTTTATTAACTACAATGTATTTTTAGGTTATTATTTGGTAGATGCGGGATATACAAATAGAGAAGGTTTTCTCGCCCCTTATAAAGGTCAAAGATATCACCTAAATGATTGGCGTAATGGACGTCAACCCACTACCCCAAAAGAATTATTCAACATGAAACATTCGTTTGCAAGAAATGTTATCGAAAGATGTATTGGTATTTTGAAGAAAAGATGGGGAATTTTGAGAGACCATTCATACTATCCTATTGACCAAAAAATTAGGATCGTAATGGCGTGTTGTCTCCTTCATAATTTTAGAAGGAGAGAAATGCCAATCGATCCATTTGAAGACGAATATGAAAATGAAAATAAAAACGGAGACGGAGAGGGAAACGAAGACGGAGAGGGGAACGGAGATGGAGAAAATATAACTCAAATTGCAACGTCAAACGCGTGGACAATGTTTAGAAACAATCTAACCCAAAGCATGTTTGATTCTTGGAATGCTACCAACTTATCATAAATATTTTACAAATACATGTATTATTATACTATTGTTTGCTATGGTGTTTTTTATGGATGGATATATTATTAAATAATTTTCATGTGATTCATAGACATATTAATTATTACACAATTGTTGATCATGCTATTTTTGTTGGTTTGAAATTTTACACGAATGTCGACCAACAATAAAAACTATCGAGTGTGGTCTGATAATGAAGATGATAAGCTTGTTGAAGCTTTAGTAAACATGACTAACACTGGAAAGTTTAAATCTGATAACGGCTTTAGAACTGGATATTTACAACATTTGGAAGCGTCTTTAAAAGAATCACTTCCGGACTCGGGCATGCTGTGTAAACCCCATATTGAGTCAAGGATCAAAACAATGAAAAAAGACTGGTAAGCTGTTTCTGATATGCTAAAAGCTAGCGGATTTGGGTACGATAAAGAATCGAATAGTGTCACTGCTGATTCTGAAGTATGGGAATCGTACCTTGAGGTACCAAAGTTTAAAAGAACGGAATCGAGCCTCGAGGCGTTTTCCCTTCGCCTCACGAGGCGTAAGCCTCGAGGCGAAACGAGGCGTACACCCGAGGCGGAAATAATAAATTAAATATAAAAATTATATATCTTTAAAAAAATAAGCATGGTTTATCTAATCACATACTAGTCTTTATAAACATCAACATATTGATTAGTTAACTTACAAACAATTTAAGAAATGTTAAAAATATATATAGTTCAACAAAAACTTAAAACCTAATATAAGATACAAATTCAAAATTAACTTTTTCTCTCCAAATAGTCCAATCTCATCCCATCCCATCACTTTTTACATAACAAACTATTTACTTTTCTTTTAAAAGTCAAATATATTTACCAACACACATTCACATACCATCACTCACCTAACCTTTTTTTCTTTTCCTGACCTTCTTTTCTCTTCCAAACCTTATCTCTTCTCCACTACATAAATCTAAAGATTTCTATCATTTCCTAATATATAAGACACAAACGACTTTTACAAAGAAAGAAGAACCAAAAAAGAAAGCAGAAAGCTAAAGTTTCTACTCGTGACTCACGTCAGGGCAGTTTTGGCCGGAAGTTGCAGAAGAGTGGCCGGAATTTGGCCGGTATCTACACCGGACCTTCGCCTGAGTTTCTACTCAACAAGTCCGCCTCATCCAGCCTCATCGCCTCACCGTTTTTCGAACCGCCTCGCCCGAAGAGGCGTACGTCTCATTGAACCCTATGAAGCGCCGCCTCAAGTACGGTTTCTAACCGCCTCGCCTCGAGGAGCGCCTCGAGGCGTACGCCTTGAACGTTTTTTTAAACCATGTGAGGTACGCACTAGATTCTGAATTATATTATGCTTATGTATAATGTAGTTTTTGTTCATAAAGCCTGTTTAGCCATTATTAGGTATAATTTTATTAGGTTAAAAAATTTCCATTCGTAAGGGTGCCCAGAGAGTTTATGATGAAAAGTCCTTTTTCCTTTATATTTTTTTAAAACTCTAATGTTTCAACTATTATTCAATGATAAAAAAAAGAAGCAAATGCAAAATAATAATGCTAGTGTGTTGACTTTGTAAGTTATGCTTGTTAGAATTTATATTATGTAAATAATAATATAATTTTGATATATTTTTTATCATGTGAAACAGAAGAATAGACATGCAGGTAAATAAAAAGGAAAAAAACTTCCTCACTATAAAGATATGTGTTATATTTGGTAAAGAGCGAGCTCAGGATAACAAAGCCAAAACCGTGGTTGAGATGGAAGAAGAGGTGAACGTGGCAGAAGAAGAGCACCAAGTAAATGAGGAATTTGATGAAATTAGCCATAGCGTTGGTATAGATTCAAGTTTTCACCATGAAGAAACTTCAGGCATACATGGAAAGAAGAGAAAATGTGTGAGGCAAGTAGATCCTTTGTTCGGAGTTTTAGTGATGCAGTTGTTTTATTTGTCGGCTGCCTTAAGGAAACTTCAGATGAACTAAGTGAAGATATAAAGTTTGAACTTGACATAAAAAAGAAAACTTTAATGATGCCCGAAAAGCTATCGAAAATGGCATCTTTATCTCAATTGAAAAAGTTTCAAGCAATTGAAAAGATTAAAGATGACCAGATTAGGGTGATGACCTTTTGAAGCTTGGGTGAAGAGGAAAGAGAGGATTGGATCAAGTTTTTATTGTCGAGTTGAGTTTGGCTAAGAAAAAATTGGTTTAAGAATTTGTAGTTATGTTTAAAACTTTTAGTCGTATGTTGAACTACTTATGGTCGTATGTTGAACTACTTATGGTTGTATGTTGAACTACATGTTTATTACATGTTTATGTCGTATGTTTAAAATTTAGAGTTATGTTTAAAACTTTTTTGAGGGGTGGGGAGTGGGGTAGGAGCAGTGATGAAATGTATTTGTTTGAAAAATAAAATAAAAAAAATTGAGAGGTGGGGGTGGGGTGGGGTGGGGTTGGGTGAGAGGTTGATTATGGTGAGTGGGATTGGGGTTGGGGTTGTCACTATTTATTTTTATTTTTATTTTTTGAGCTAATATTGGGATTTCAAAGACATGTTTGATTTAGAGGATAATTATGTCATTTTACAAATTTAAATTCCTATTCCATTCATCATTATACCAATCAAACACATGATAGGATTTGAGTAGGATTTTTTAAATTTCAATTTAAATTTCATTTTCAATTCCATTTATTATTCTAATTTCATTCCATTCTTTAAAACACTACCTTAGTGTTCCTGAAGAGTAATGACAAATGCATGTATCTTGAGAAAATATTAATCCAAAAGGCCACTTTCTGAAAAAATAATTTTATGGAATATCTTTATGCAAAATTTGTTAATGTTGAACAAATTCTTTATGATTCACGGTTAAATTTCTTAGATGAATACCTTTTGTAATTGCCGCCAAAAGATATACATATCAAAGAAAAAAACTTCTAGAATTTTCCTTGCAACATGAATGCATATTAATTAATGCAAACATGAAACTTTCTCAATTATAATCATCATAATTCCGTGTGCATCTTTGTGTTTCATGAATGATTTAACCGCCAATGATCTTATTAAACCAGAAAACTTCACTCCTCTATATGTTCATTAACATATGATAATTTTATTTTATCAAAATTTCTTAAAAAATTTTAACATCATTATCATTAACAAATTTTATTACATTAAAATATCAAGATCCATGAAATTTGACCATGATCTGATACCACATGTTGATTAGTTTCAACATAATCAAGATTTAAGAAAGTAAAACTTACTTGTTAGAAGATACGATCATGTTCTTGATAACGCAATCGTATGTAGAATTTCTCTAATCTCCTTTGAATGCCCAAGTTATGATGGACATTTCTTCGTTATGGTGTTCTTCATAGTGTCTCTATGTTGGATGAGAGAAAATTAATCAATGCATGCGATTGATTAGTTGGAGATTAAGAAGAATTAGAATCATAAGCCCCCTATTTATAGTTATCCATAAGGGCAATATCGTCCATCAAGATATTTTCATGGAGGGACTCAGTGCAATTATCAAAAATTAATAATTGCATTAACTTATCAATAAGGGCCATTGGCTAATTATTGAAACATGGTAATTAAACTAACTTATTAAATAGTCACAAAGTCATATAATTAAATAATTTTTAACACTCGTTTCATCGCGGGCATCCATACAAAGATGCTTGCCTTCTTTAGAACCCAATTACACCCTTTAAAGTTTAAACATGACGGAATTAGAAGAATAATTGCATTTCGAAATAAGACCTCGGATTGACTTGACCGAAAATACCCCATGAGGGTCCAAATTCCATGCCCACCCACTGTTTGTTTGGGTGAAAAAAGAATGCATGCTTGTTCACATTTTACTTTGTATAATATGAAATCTATTTTGGAGATGTTTGTACATGCATGGGCTTTAGAAATTTCACCTATGATCGAGGAATATTGAATAATAATAGAATCAGTAGAGGCACGATTTAAGTGATATATACAAGCGATTACCCTTTGCCACATGAGTGTGATTTGGTCTTAAATCGCCACCACCATTTTAAAGAGTAGACGTACTCAAGTTTAAAGGCTTCAACGAGCCGATCCCGAGACCAACCTTGGCTTTAGGGGCGAAAACTTTATCCTAACATATCCAATTGATCTTTGAGGTATTATTGCAACCACCAAAAGAAACTACCTTCTAATCTTTTCTAAATTATCAATTATATTTTCAAAAGATTTAAAAAAGGAGAAGTAATTGAAGAGTAGACCATCATATGAAGCACTGAGTATATGAGAGTCAAATGGGCCAAATGGATAAGTGTTTAGCTATCCATATATAATGATAATCTCAATTCGAACTTCTCACCCACCAGTGTCCACTTTTTCACCAAGTTCATATTAGCTCTAACAATTAAACCCAAGTAATTAAGAGAGTGGTAACGTGCCAACCTTACAATTTAATTTTGTAGTAATATTTTAGATAACATAAGGCTAAATACTAATACAAAAAAGATTGCATTTCTTAAGGTTGATTTCCAACCCCGATGTATGGTAAAAGCATCACAACGTTCTTCAGGTTAGCAATATTTATGCCCGACCGTTCTACCATAATATGACGTACTATACGTCGTCCACAGGAGAAAAAGAGAAATAGTTGGGCCATCGTTTGGAACTTTAATATCCTAGAAAATTCTTGCCTATATTGACAAAGCTTTAATACAAAATACAATTAAGGAACTCCATGGCCAAAATAATATAAAGGGATACGAGGAGTGATCCTCTTGCCTAACACCCGCCCCCCCCCAACCCCACCCCCCCAAGAACAAATAAACTCTGAGGACGCGGAGCCATTGATTAAAACCGATATCTTTGTCGGGTGGAGAAACTCATTAATTTGTTGTCTGTAACAAGGAGGGAATGTTAATTTGCTCCATCAAGGAGTCGATGTAACCCTAATTGACACAATTAATCGAGAGCTTTATTAAAATCTACTTTTAAATATTAAAGCTTCAGACTTTGACTTTATAACCAAGCAATGACCTAATTAACCACAAGAGGACTATCCAATAATATATATATATATCCCTTTCTTGTAAGGAAGGTTGTTTGAGCATCAGATGTAACGGACCTAATTATAAGTTTCAATATGTTAGCAATAACCTTAAAGATGATTTTGCTAATACATCCAATCAAACAGATAAACTGGCTTTGATCAAAAGAAGAAGGATCATTATTCTTTGGGACAAATGTTATGAAGGAAGAAGAACAATCATGGCTGATTTTTCATGGTCGTAAAAGATACGTAGACCCCATAGAATCATGTTGCAACACGTCTCAATAGGGCTTAATAAAAATGAACTTGAATCCATCACGACTGGGTGCTTTGTCGCCACCAAAATTTAAACCACTAATTTACTTTTGGACTTAATTACATAAAAGGTTCCTGCGCTTATATCTGTTTACACTTTCGATCCTCAGTTTTGAAAAATTATATGATCGATCCACTAGTATGTTAAAAACGTAACACAAAAGGTCCTTGACGTGGATGACCGTTATCTTTTTCCGTTAAATCTTAGTAAAATGACCAAAACACACTGATCATCAAAAAATCAATATTTATTAAAGATGGGACTCACAACTTTATCTTCAACCTTAATACCCTAAATAAACCACCACCACTATCCTCATCTTCAATCCACCACTATAGCCCACCACCATCATTTCTTACTCATCGAAACACCACATAAGCATCATGTGGCAGATTTGTGGTAATAAAAGCATCGCCCTTCACCAACATTACAGCTCTAACCTTGATTAGATTCGAGCTGGCGACCCGTGGTGTTGGAGATGGTCGTTGCAAAATGGTGGTGGTGGGGATGGTGGTGGCGTTTCAAATTCTGATGGGGTTGTCATCGGAGTTGTCACCTGACTTTTCGCCATAGTTTTTGTGGTTGTTCTTTGAAGTTGAATATGAGGAAGAAGAATAACAATTTTGAGGTGGGGTGGAGTGTGGTGCGGGTGAAGGTGGAGGTGGTTAAGGGTTGGGTTGTGAGTTTTATAAATTTCTATATTTTCACAAAGGGTATTACTCATTTTTAAAAGTTAACTGAAAAAAATAACGACCATCCACGTCGGGGACTTTTTGTGTTACTTTTTGATAAACTTTTGAACTGACTTTGTAATTTTTCAACACTAGAAAGCGAAAGTGAAAACAGAACTAAACATGGGAAATTTTCATGTAATTAACTTTTAATTTTATTAAGGGAGAACTGTGCTGTAAAAGTGACAACATCACAGGGGCAAGACATGGTAGGCCTAGATTGCATCGATTCTGTAATTTTCTTACCAAAGAACTAACACTCATGATATTTAATTTGCTTTGACTTAAAAGCTGACGGACCTAGGATTTTTTTTACTGAACAAATTTTTGAGATGGGTTGACTATCGATATATATATTTAAACCTCTTTTCAGTCCGGTTCAGGTCGGATCACTTCGAGCCACACAATAAAAAATAAATTAAAATAATTTTAAATATATAACAAAAGTATGTCAAATGTCATTGTAAAAGCATAAAAAAAAATCCTACAGTCACTTGCTATCGGCTTTCATATGTTGAAACCTAAACCTAGCAATAACAACATCTAAATCATATAAGAAACAATCCTAAGCAAATTAACTGTCTAAAGTAGGCTTAAATTGTTCAAACTAATTATTTCATATATGTTACTTAGATTATACTCCTATGTCAAAATTAAAACTTATTAATAGTTCAATTGTCCTCTTATCTAACAGATTTTATGATAAATATTTTTTTTTTCAGTGAGGCACTACAAAATATTCGGTCATTAGCGGCGACAATTATCGCCGCTAATAACCCCATATGTCGCCGCTATAGATATTAGCGGCGACTTGTCGCCGCTAATAGCGTCGCCGCTATTAAGGGCATTTCTTGTAGTGAGGGTGTTTTTTCTAATAAAGAAACACTCCATATGATTAAAAAATTTGTAAATATAAATAACATAATAACTAAAAACTAGCAATAGTTGTAAAAGGATGAAAGAATTAACCCTAAATCTACTCGTGATCTTTTATTAATATAATAAACAGTAAACACAACCAAAAATATAATTTAATAAAATATATTTGATCTTAATATTGTCTAGGAAATTATAGTCGTTTTCCCGCTCGCGCTTCGCGACGAGACAGATTGGCCTAACAACCTGGTAATTTGGGTCAATGCATCTGTTTCCATCATCGCAACGATTATGTTTTAAAATGTATGAAAACGGCCTAAAATATAGGAACAAAATAAAAGGAAAAATACGTTATCAGACAGAATAAAGTTTTTGGTGGCTCAGAACTCTTAAATATCATGGCTGCCAGGCGAGTTGCAGGTTAAAAACCTACCATCCACCATCCCTGCCACGCCATGTTCATTTTTGATGGAAGAAATTTAAACGTTATCATAGCCGAGCGAAAAAAGCGACAATCATAGCCAAACGATAAAACCCAAAATCAATTGTCAAAAAGAAGAACTCAAAAGGCTCATACAAAAATCATAGCCTTACAGATGGTGTTTGGAGATTTTTTAAAACACCCAACTCTAGCAACAATTTACGCAGACATCACTGAATGCATTCAACCAGCGGCCGACACGGACAAGAGCTAACCGTCACGCACACACCAGCAAAGGTAGCCAACCGTCGGCCAACGAAGTTACAATCGACAGACCTCGGCTGGTACCGGCATAATCACAAACCAGATTAGGGCTCTCAGATGTGCCATGTGCCATCGTCATCGAGCAAATTTGAAAAGAACCGATGTCACGGTTGCGTGGACGCCACCAAAGGCGGTCAACGGACCACCGGCGGCGTCGAAATGGACAGATCTACGCCTATCCCAACATGCACCACTGTCCATGGAGACGGCGATACATGGGTCCATCGGAGCCGCCAACGATACTCAAAACCACCAAACACTGGTGGCGTTGGCAATAACACCACATGGCTGCAGTTGCGCAGGTCGACGCCCGCATTGGCGGAAATGAACGGTCAGCACCACCACCAGAACCAGAAAACCGACTGAAACGGACGGCGTTAGCGATGTTTAAAGGGCCACAACCACCACCGGTGCGGAAGTCGCGGCCCGCGTCGGCGGAGACGAACGGCCACAACCACCACCAAAACCAGAGAAGTCACCCCTGCGAACACCAACAAAGCCACACCGCCACCACCTACATCTGATGATGTTTAAAGGGCAGGCGCGGTTACCAAAGACGGGTGAAATACCCAAAATGCCCTCATGTTACTGTTCATCGCGTTCTGTTTTCAATTATAGGGTAATTGCAATGGAGTGAAATAAAGTAATATTTAAATGATCTTTCAATAAAATACCAAAAATTAAAAAAAAAAAAAACTAACAAAAGTCTCATCATCATCTTCTTCAATAGAATTCATTTAGGACTAAAAGTCCAAAAGGATCAGTTTTCATCGGATGTAATTCGGTGGTGTTTATGTTTTGTTTTTATTTTAATCATTTTTTTTAAAATCTGGTAATATGATTCACTAGCATTATGTTAACATTTTATTTTTAATTTTTTTAGATAAATGAATTGGATATATTTAAAACAAGGTTTATAAGTTAAATGGTGTTTGTAGTGTGGACCCATCATTTAGAAGACCGGAAGACTTTCTAGTTAAACTTTGTGGTTCTGACATGTATTATCTTGCTAACAAAGTTTAACATATTAAATACAATAAAAAGTGTTAATTAAGGATTTTTTTTATAAATCCTTATTTTGAACATACAAATATTTGAACCAACCCTATTGAATCAACCGATAGTGTTGATTGTTTACATAAAATATGTTGATACATAAAGCAGTAATCAACCGATAGTGTTGATTATATATATAAATTAAAAAGCATTATAAAGACTTCCGTTGAATTTAAAACTATGATTGACTTCAAATAAGTAAATTGAGAACCTTTCATTATACTAGCTAATCCGGCTCACACACCCAGAGTCTCCTGTATTCGGGGTGTGATAATTCTTTATAGGTTAAACTTGATTTTCAACATCTTGCCACCATAAACAAGTGGTCAAGTTGAGGTCATTAATAGAGGCTTTAAATGAATCTTGTAATTAACATTTGTGCAAAATTGAAAAAAATGATGGATAAGTTAGATGATGTCCTCTGGGCTTTTCAAACCGTTTATAAAGCTCCAATTGCTATCATAATGTTTAAATTAATTGATTTATAAATAGTCGTGTATTAAAATTGAACATAAAGTATTGGGCCTTTAAAGTCGTTAATATTGATATGAAAGATGCAACACATGAAAACATGTTTTTGAGTTTAGGAATTAAGAAATCAATCATATAAGAATTCTACAATTCAGAAGGAATGAACAAAGAAATAGCACAACCACATGAACATCAAACACTTCCTAAGTGTTTATAATTCAAGAGTTCATGTATTTTCTAGTAAACTTAAATCAATATGGATGAATCTTTACATTGTAAAATAAGTTTTTGATTATGGTACCATCGAGATTATACATGGTAGAATTTTCAAAGTCAGTGGTCATAAGCAATGTTTTTAAAATCGGACCGGACAGTGAACCGGACGCCTTACCGGTTCACTGGTCGGACCGGTTCAACCGGTCGGACCGTATATAATAACCGGACCGTATTTATGTAAAAATTACAAAAAAATAAAAAATTTTATAAAAAAAGCCGGTTCAACCGGTCCGACCGCCGGTTCGACCGGTTCAACCGGTCTGACCACCGGTTCACTGTTAAACCGGTTTTAAGTGTTGGAAATTTATTGATAATATTAATATGGTATTAATATTTAGTCAATAAATTATAGTGTTGAATGTAAATTAATGTGTTTAATGACATTAGGAATTAATAGTGTGGGAAATTGTCCCACATCGGAGGAAAGAGAGAATATAGAATGCTTTATATTCTATAACCTCTTGTCTATATTGTTTCCTAAGATTCACACTAAGTGGATTCGCGAAGGGTACGAAACACCCTTAACTCGCACTCGCGCGCGCGCGGCGTGGGCATGTGGGCGCACTGTGGCGCTTTGATGGCGCACTTCGCGCGCGGCGTGGGCATGTGGGCGCAATGTGGCGCTTTGATGGCGCACTTTGCACTTCGCACACTCGCATCACCGCGAGCCGCCTTAGTATTTTTGAAGGTTGGCTCGAGGGTCTGGTCAGCTGCGACAGACCTTGGTGCACGGTCAGAGCCGTGACTCGTAACAGCTTCCGTTACACGAAACCGACGACTGTTAATGACGGATTAAATGAGCCGTTACGAATACGGATTAATGGCTGCGTGGCTGTTATGGTTTGAATCCACTATAAATACTGAGGGTGCCTCAGTATGAAGACACACTAACACAACTCAAAACCTGCAGCAAAACAGGTTCTCTATCTCTCTGGATTCTCTCCTACAAACAAGTTCGGGTTCTAGATAAATCCCGGCAGTACAAACTGCTTCGGCTGTTGTACCCTGGGAAACAAAACGAGTTCTCTTGGGATGCTCGGAATTTGTTTTAAGGGCCCCGTGTTGAACACAATCCTCAGCTTTTACATTTCTGTTTCTTCTATTTCTGTAAAATTACCATTGTAAAAGTGATAGATAATCATTTCTTTATGTTCATTTGTATTGAGTATATTAATAAAATTGTTTGACTTTTATTTTATATGAACGGTTTCTACAAACTTAAAACAAATTTAAAAAAAAAACACCGTTCATATATTAATCTGTGTTTTTTTTAAAAAAAGGTTAATTTTTCTTTAAATTATTTTCGTTTTCTTATTCACGAGTGATCTTCAAAGTTGGACTTAGGACATCTCTCGTTGAGTTTTATAGAATTCTGAAAATAGTTTATATATATATTTTTAAATTAGTTATGGTTATAATTGTTTTCATTTTCTTATTCACGAGTGATCTTCAAAGTTGGACTTAGAACATCTCTTGTTGAATTTTATAGAACTGTGAAAATAATTTGAAACCTTTTCAATTTTCGTAGTTACTTTAATTTGTTGAAAATTGTTCTAACTTAAACTGTTTTTGTAAAACAGCAAATAACATGTCTTCTAGTGCTATGAGTTCTTCTTTATCTGCCCCTTTAGCTGCAACCACGGTGGGAGCGACCACTGTGGCGAACCATGCGGAAAAACCCGAAAAGTTTACGGGTGTCCACTTCAAAAGATGGCAACAGAAGATGTTCTTCTATTTGACCACCTTGAACTTAGCACAGTTCTTGGAGAAAACTGCTCCTCTACCTAAAGAAGAGGATGATGCTCAAGCCTTGAGTGCCATTGATGCTTGGAAGCATTCGGAATTTCTTTGTCGCAACTACGTTTTGAATGGTCTTTGTGATTCATTGTATAACGTGTATTGCAACATAAAGACTGCCAAAGAACTATGGAAGTCTTTAGACAAGAAGTATAAAACCGACAATGCCGGTAGTAAGAAATTCATTGTGGCTCGGTTCTTGAATTTTAAAATGGTTGATGACAAGACTATTATTAGCCAAATTCAAGAGTTACAAGTTATACTTCATGAAATTCATGCTGAGGGGATGCCTCTCAATGACACCTTCCAAGTTACAGCCATGATTGAAAAGTTGCCTCCAAGTTGGATAGAGTTTAAGAATTATCTTAAGCTCAAACAAAAGGAGATGACTGTGGATGAACTTATTGTTCGTCTTCGAATTGAAGATGACAACAAAATGGCTCAAAAGGCATCCGTGTGGAACCGATGGCAAAGGAAAATGTGGTTGAACATGGGCAATCGTCAAGGGGTTATAAAGGTAAAGGGAAAAAGCCAATTGGGAAACCAAAGGTGAACCTTAGACCAAAGAAAGGAGTTGTGAAAAAGAAACCTCCACCTCCTCCTTTCCAAGGTATTTGCTACAATTGTAATGAGACGGGGCACCGTGGTAATCAATGCAAGCAACCAAAGCGTGAGCGTGCGCATATGATGGATGAAGACGGTGAACCATTAGTGGCAATGATCACCGAGCTATCAGTAATGGTGGAAGAGGTCAACCTCGTGGGAGACAATCCAAATGGATGATTCATTGATACGGGAGCTACCCATCATGTGTGTGGTGACAAGACCCTCTTTAGCACTTTTAAAGAGGTTAAGGGTGATGAAAAGCTTTACATGGGTAACAAAGCTACGGCCGACATCAAAGGCGAAGGAAATGTGATCTTGAAGATGACTTCCGGGAAGGAACTCACCTTGAGCAACACCTTGTATGTCCCGGAGATTCGGAAGAATCTTGTTTCGGGATGGTTGCTTAATAAGTTTGGTTTTCGTTTAGTGTTTGAGTCGGGCAAGTTTGTCCTTACTAAACGTGGAATGTATGTGGGGAAGGGTTATGCCCTGAATGGTATGTTTAAGATGAATGTAACCGTTATTAAAAGTGAAATGAATAAGACTACTATTTCTATTTATATGCTTGAGTCTTCAAATGTTTGGCATGGTAGACTAGGACATGTAAATTATAATTCTATTCGCCATTTAATAAATTTAAAAGGCATACCTACATTCCACATTGACACAAACTCTAAATGTGAAACATGCGTTGAAGCAAAACTTACAAGATCATTATTTAAACCGGTTGAAAGAATAACCGAAACCCTTGGTTTAATTCACACCGACGTATGTGATTTAAAAGCACACCCAACAAGAGGTGGCAACAAATATTTCATCACTTTTATTGATGATTGCACTAGATATTGTTATGTATACTTACTTAAAAGTAAGGATGAGGCAATCAACAAATTTATCTTGTATAAAAACGAAGTTGAGAATCAACTAAACAAGAAAATTAAAGCTGTGCGAAGCGATAGAGGTGGTGAATATGTTGCACCGTTCGCCGATTTATGTGCAAAAAGTGGTATAATACATGAATGTACGACACCTTACTCACCACAATCAAATGGCATTGCAGAACGGAAAAACCGTACTTTAAAAGAGATGATGAATGCCATGTTGATAAGCTCTAGGATGAGCCATGACATGTGAGGAGAAGCTATCCTCTCGGCAAATTATCTTTTAAATAAAATACCACCAAAGAAAAGGGATGTAACCCCTTATGAGTTATGGATGGGTAGAAGTTTTAAGCACCGAATCGGACCGGATTGGAGTCCGGTTCCCGGTCGAACCGGTCGGACCGGCCGGTCCGGTCCGGTTTTCAAAACATTGGTCATAAGTAAAACACTACATCAAAGGTCAGACATAAAAGAGAGAAGTGGGAGTACATGGTGGAACTTCAAATGCGGGGTTGTCAAGCTAAAGGCTCACTAAAATAGAGCATAGTACTTTTAAAAGGCAACCCAAGGTTTAATAAGTTTTCTTTTATGTCATTTTGGTTTGGAAAGTTTTATCTGTTTTAGTAGGGTTGTTTAATTAATTACTAGAGAAATTTGACTGTTTAAATGTAGATTTTATGGGGGTCAGTTGGAACGCGTCAGCTTGTAAGTCCCTTGCTAATGCTTTTAATTGTGCCTAAAAAATCGATGATATAGGGCGAGAACAAGTTTTTGAGCATATATGTGAAAATATAAATATTATTAAGCTTACCGAGACACTAAAAATTGGATATGATCAATTGAGACATATTAAAAGAAAAGGAGCAAAAGAATTAATTTAGGTTATAAAACCCTATTTGACTAGTCAACCTTCAAACCTAACCTTTACAAATCCTAAATCTTTCCTTCCACGCCAGCGATGCACAAGAGTGACAAGACACCCCCCACCAGCCTTCAAAAGTTGAAATTTATCCCATCATTTCTATTTCCATTTCATCAATCATCGATACGATCTCCATCTATCATTTATCTAATACGTTTTTGTAAGGATTACACTTAAAGACTGATACAACCAAAGAGCATTGTATGCATGAAGTATAAGGAAGTTACTTTGGAAGATTTTACACAACTTAGTGAATTATACTAAGTATAAAATCTTACAAAGCCAAAAGATCATATCTTCCGAAGCCAAATATAAGTCTTTCGAAACTTTAAAGACAAAATCTTCTGAAACTAAACACTGATTTCTTCCGAAGACAGAGAAGACATGCTTTCTCTGAACCAGATTTTGACAAAAGCTGAACCATTTTTCACTATCATCTTTGAAAACTCACCAACTTAGATGAGTTGGTGAAAAGTCCTTACTTTTGTCAAACTGCAGATTAAGGTCTCTTGTCTGTAACTTTCTACTTTTATCCTTTTTGTAATATTTTAGGATGTGAGTTATGACATGTGATAATCACAAGTCAAAATGCAATCTGAATGTTGACTCTACATTGATCTTGTTGTCTAGATTGATGTTTCCAGCTGGCTTTTAAAGTATGGCCGGCTGTTGGATGTAGTATAAAGTGTCTCAAGTACTTGTTGATATTTGTATACTTTGTAAAACTTGTATAAGAACTTGAAAGCAATGTACATATTCTTGAATACCAATATTATCTTGTTCTTGTTCTATCTCATTACTTGTGTTCTTAGTATCATCATAAATCCGATTCCCTATTTGATCTGTTAAGTGTTTTAAGTCTTTTCTCATTTTAAAATATTGCATTGACCCTCTTCAACGGTCCTACAATTGGTATCTTATTTGGCTCTTGATTGTAAAATCTCACCATCTTAAATCCTTTCAGTTTCAAAAAACACTTAACAACTCAAATGGCAGCTCTTACCAAGGCTGATATGGAAACCAGTATCATGACAAAATCTCCACTGATCACTCCTGATGACTTTGATACTTGGTGCCAAAGAATGAAAGGCTTTATCAAGTCTCAAGACAGAAGGATGTGGGGATATGTTGTCTCAGGATCTTATGTTCCAAGCACTACTTCAGGTGCTGGTGGTGGTGGTATGATTCTAAAGGAAGTAACTGATTACTCAAAAGAGGACTGTAAGAAAATTGATGTAGATCAGAAGGCCATGACCGCTCTTTAAACTGCTATTCCTAACTCTATCCACAAAGGCTTCAAGAAGTGCAAGACTGTAAAGTAACTATGTGATGCACTGGAGCTTATGTATGAGCAATGTTTTCAGAACCGGATCGGACGTCGAACCGGACACCTAACTGTTTGGTGGTCGGACCGATTTAAGAACCGGATGACGTCATAATTATATATCGTATATTAGATTATATATATAGTTATATATATAATTAAATATAAGTAATTTATATATGATTTATATATGCATTTTATAGTTATGTATAAAACTTAACTATATTTGTGTATCCAACACACTAGTTTATGGTTCAACACCCCGTTTTTACCTACTAAAACAAAAAATACAAAATCCAGTTCTAATCAGTCCTATTTCCCAGTCCGACCACCGGTTTGGGATGAACAGACCGGTTTGACCAGACAAAAACGATCCATAGTGAACTGGATCGTCCACCTAGCCGATCCCCGGTCGGACCGGTTGGATCGGCCGGTCCAATCCGGTCCTAATAACATTGTGTATGAGGGGTTAAATGAAGCAAAATAAAACAAGAAAGACCTCTTGAATCAGTAGTTTGAGAATTTTACCTACAAGATAGGTGAAACCATGACTCAATAATACTTCAGGTATGTTAAGATTATAGATTCTCTAATGGATGTTGAAGTAAATCTTAAGAATAAGGATATTATGAGAAAGTTCATGTCATCTCTTCTAAGACAATGGACTTACTATTATTTGGTCATTAATAGAACTGAAAATCTCAATACCCTTACTCTCACATAGTTGTATGGTATCCTTAATGGATACCAGATGGAAATGAACATGTAAAATCTAGCTCACAACTCTTTTAACAATCAGTAGAGTTCTGCCCTTTATATGGTTGAAAGGGACTGTAGAGAACCACAACATCATCTCATATGCTATCCTAAAAATTCACAAAGGGTTTTACAAAGACCCTGTTCCCGGGCACCTCACAATTGGACAATCATCGAATCATTAAATATATAATACATATTTCATAAATTAAGCAGCGGAAATAAGATATCAAAAACCATTCATTTCATTTATAATTACTATTGTTAAGCAATACAACGTTGTTCATTGGTTACAAAAGATTGTCTGATTGCATTAAAAAACAATAGTTTCATCAAATATGAATGGATGTCAGCCTTGCCCTGTCGAGTAGCCTCCCTGCGTGCCATCCTTAGCAACATTACCTGCCAACAGAAAATGCATAAAAGCCAGCGTTGCTGAGTGAGCTTTAGTTTTTAAAGTGTTAAAATACTTTATACGGCTCATGTATGAAAATACTCTTTTCATAAAAATACTCTCTTTACTTTCGTAAGTGATCATTCATCGTACATACAACAAGGCATAACCTTATCCTCATTCATTATCTCACATATTCGTTCGTTTCGTACTTTATCATTATCTTTCATAATCGTTCGTTTCGTACTTTATCATTTCGTTCGTTTCGTACTTATTATCATTTCGTTCGTTTCGTACTTTATCATTTCGCTCATTTCGTACTGATTCTAGATCCTGTCAAGCTTTCCCCCCATCGTGGTCCGAAGCCATCATTCCAGGCACAAATCCTTATTACTATCTGGCACAAAGCCCGTGGCCCGAAGTCACCATTTCGGGCACAAAGCCTTATTACTATTTGGCACAAAGCCTATGGTCCGAAGCCACCATTCCAGACACAAAGCCTCATCAATTTTGGGGCCGAATGACAAGGATCCTATTTCGTACTATCGACCAGTCACCAAGACTGATCCCTTATGTGTGAACCCTCATGGGTTAGCCAAAATCGCACGCTATAATACACACAGTTGAGCTAACAACTCTCATGAGTTGTGTTCCTCCTTTCATTCTGCGTGCAAGCCTTTTCTTCCTTTCGTTCTTTATGTTTTACATTTATTATCATTAATCTTATCTCTTTCTTTAATGACAATACTTTACGTTTATGATTATAAACACACTACGTAAAGTTATAAATCAATATACATAAGGAACATAAGAACAAAGCATATCTATGCATAAAATAGGCATATATAAGCCTTAGGTCAAACTAGGGTCAAAACCCTAAAAATCTGATTTCTCAAAAATTTAGAAAAATTTTCTAAGTGTTGGGCGATTTAACACTATGCAGGCGCATGAGGCCTGTCAGGCGTTTCATCACTATTTGGGCGCATGGCCTTATACTTAACCGTTTCTCACTTTTTGGCGCATGAACTGTTTAGGCGCGTGAGCCTACACTTAGGCGCTTGAGTAAAATTTGGGCGCATGAACACTATTAGGGCACATCACCCCTATACTTAGGCGTTTAAGCAAAAACTTAGGTGCATGAACTATTGTTCAGGCGCATCAGCACGTGCTTGGTATTTATAAGGCATTTCCTTCGCACTGGGGCTACTATTTAGGCGTATAAAGGCACTGTTTGGGCGCATCAACCTTACTTAGACTTTTAAGTTTATTTTTCAGGCACATGTGCCCTTCTTGGGTGCATGACCACCTACTTACATGTTTTTAACATATTTTTTAGTCCCAAGCATTAGTTTAACCTGTTCTAAACTTATACAATCCTCCCAAACATCAAACCAAGCATTTTCAACCATAAAACATTAAACACATACACATGTACATACGGTTACATTTATAACATTTATTAAAAAGATTTTACATGCATTTTCAGCCTTGAAAACTTTTAAAACATATGAAAACGGGGGTCTAGAAACTCACCTAGGCTGCTTCCAAGCTCACTCCTTCAAACTCGAACCTTTCAAAGATTTCTAACACCTACACATGCAAAAACACATACCTGAACACATGTACACACATAAGAACATGTAGAAATCGGTTTCATGGTCAAAAATCCATAAAAACCAAACCAAATCTGCTAAATTTGCTTACCTTGGCTGAATTCAGCTACTTTCTCTCTCTAATACCGAAGAACTTTCTGCTTTCTTTCTCTAAAACTGTCGAGCAGTTGATGTGATCAGAGAAGTGGGTGGCCATGCCCACTTTAAGCAAAATAATAATATTATTTTTCCTTTTTACACTTTTACCCCCTCCAGTTATGTTTCTTTCCTTTTGTTCTAATTACTTTTGTTTTCTTTTCTCATTCCTTTTCTTTTTGCTTTTCTTTCTTTTATTTTCTTTTAACTGACAAAATTTCTGGGTATTACAAGTCCATCCCCTTAAAGAGGTTTCAAAACCAGGTGGTTGACACACATAGACTTCTCTGTCGATGTCCCCATACAGAATTACACATTTGACATCAAGTTGATGCACTATGAAGTTCTTGGATGCAGCAAAAGCAAGAAAGATTCTTACAGCCTCAAGTCTTGCAACAGGTGCAAATACATTAGTGTAATCTATTCCTTCCTCTTGTGTGTATCCTTGAACTACAAATCTAGCTTTGTTCTTGATAATCAAATCTCTATCATCTCTTTTGTTCCTGTACACCCACTTTGTTCCAATGGGAACTTGACCAGGTGGTAGTGGACATAGATTCCACACCTTTTGTCTTTTGAATTAAAGTAATTCCTCTTGCATGGATTCAACCCAATTGTTATCCTTTAGAGCTTCTTCTACATTTTTAGGTTCCATTTGAGAGAGAAAGCATGAGTATAAGAGACATTCTCATTGGTTCTAACTGATATCTCTCTTTCATTCAATGAAGATTGATTGAATGAATGAGTAGCATCATCAAAAATGTTTTGTTGTAAGATAGTATCATCAGTTGCCTGTTCCTACAGATAGCTATCTTTATCAGCTTGCTGTTGAAAAATGTAGTTGTCATCTGAAGTGACTTGATGCTCATTCAACTGACAACTGGTTGAAGCTCCATTGTTTCCTGAGAGATTCAGAATTTCAGGGCTTGCAGTGGTGGGAGCTTGTTCTTCATTTCTTCTTGGAGAATTTGGAATGGGTCTGGGCAACTCAAATATTTGATCATCATCTAAGTCACTTTGAGTTCCTGTTCCAGCTGAAACATTCTCACAAGATTGTTTAGAATAGTTGGGAAACAATTCTAAGTTAAAAATATGGTCAGGACCATTTCCCTTAACATAAAGAGTGTGCTCATTGACAACTATATTGGATGACTCCTCAAGTTGTTGATTCCTCAAGTTGTTGATTCTTAATGTTGTATACTCTATAAGCTTTGGAGGTTGAAGAGTATCCAACAAAGATAGCATTATCTAACTTTTCAGAAAATTTTTCCAAATTGTCCTTTGTATTAAGTATGGTGCATCTGCTGCCAAAGGACCTTAGAAAGCCAATGAACGGTGGCCTCTTGTTCCATAACTCATAAGGGGTCTTTCCATGGGGCTTAACAATGCAAACCCTGTTCTACATATAGCATGCAGTGCTGACTGTCCTTGTCCAGAAAGTTAGAGGCAGCTTTGAGTCAGCCAACATGGTTCTTACAACCTCAATAAGTGTCCTATTCCTCCTCACAGCAACACCATTCTGTTGAGGAGTTCTAGGAGCACTATATTTTCTGGTAATCCCTTTTGAGTTACAAAATAAGTCAAGAACTTGATTCTTAAACTCAGTGCCTTGGTCACTTCTGATTATCTTTACCTTGTGATCAATTTGATTTTCTATCTTAAGAATACAAGATTTTAAGGTTTTAGCAGTTTCATCCTTAGTTCTTAAGAAGAATACCCATGTGAATCTAGTAAAATCATCAACTAACATAAGGCAATATGATTTCCTTGCAATGCTCATTATACTTGTAGGACCAAATAGATCAATGTGCAATAAGTGTAATGGAGTAGTGATAGAGCTAACTTCTTTGGATTTGTGGGATGCCCTGTGTTGCTTCCCTTTTAGACAAGCAACACAGTTGTCTTTACAGAAAAACTCCTTTTTAGGCATACCATGTACCAAGTTATTCTTAGCCAATTTATTCATTGTTTTAAAATTAACATGACATATTCTTTTGTGCTAAAGAGTTGACTCATCACTATTTGCTTTGGAAAGAAAGCATGATACTTCATCCAGTGGGAAAGCATTGTTCATATCCAGCTTGTACATATCCCCTTTCCTGGGAGATCTAAGAAGCACCAATTCCTTAGGAATTGTCATCCCGGGTTTGAGGATAATGTACTCATGTTCTGTGAAAAGCATTTGTTGCTTTTGATCACAGTTTGAGAAACACTTAAGAGATTGTGTTCAAGCTGTTTAACAAAGTGTACTTTGTCAACTATTAACTTACCATTGGACACATTACCTCTACCAGAGATGTATCCTCCGGCTTCACCTCCAAACTGAACAGGACCTCCATCAAAATTTTGAAATTGTTGAAGAAGAGATCTGTATCTTGTCATGTGCCTAGAGCATCCACTATCCATAATCCAAATGTTTCCATTTTTATCATATGGAAGTCCCTACACAAAGGTGAAATAGTTAGTTTTTATTGGAAACCCAAGCCTTGTTAGTCTTGGGTTCTTCTAATGATGATAACATAATTGAGCCAAAGTGTAAGCATGGGGGTTCAATAATGGTTCGGGAAGAAGAGGTTTGGGCTACTACATCTTCTTTGATCTTCCATTCCATCCTTTGGTTGATTATTAAAGATGAGTTGATGAAGCTTGGGTAGTAGAGCATTCTTACGAAGCTTCTTTTTTTCCAGAAGAAGCTTTCACAACATTCTCTTCTGAAGCATTTTTCTTTCTGGAAGGTTTGAGAGGTGCTTTCTTGTTCTTCGGAAAACTTTTTGGTTTGTCTTCTGTTGCTACTTTCTTTTCGGAAGAAGATGCTTCTTCCGAAAGCAACTTGGCTTTGGAAGCTTGCCTTCCTTTCTTCAACATTTGGGCCTTGTTATATGGTCCAAATGTGAGACTTTTGTTGATACATAGTGATGTACCTAGTTTATGTTCTGAAATGTAAAAGTCTTTCATGTCTTACATATATGTAATCGATGTAATGATTGAATTAATGATATATGAAGTGCATTATGATGTTAATTTATGTTTGATTATGTCATGATATCATTATATTGAATGTGTTGCACGTGTATGAACTAATTATATAGGTTTAATGTTGTTCTACATGGTTCTAAATCAATAAGAACTTATAAGTATGTTTAACTTATCCATGTGATAATTCATGCGATTGGACCATGCTAATGGACCATACGCATGAACATATCATGCTTATGGACCAGTTGCACGACTGAACCAGAAGACTGGATCAGTCGCACGACTGAGACATAAGACTGAGTCAGTCGCACGACTGAACATTTAGTTGTGCGTATGAGTCAATCGCATGATTAAACGCACGACTGAACCATGCTAATGGTTCAGTCATATGATTGAAGACAGGAAACCTATAAATACCATGTAATTTGTGGAAACAGGACACTTCGAATACATACGTACCCTAGCCGTCCAGAGCATACAAAACGTCAAACCAAGTTCATAGTTTGTTTCTGATCAATTCTCATTTGTTCGTAACGTTTGTTTCATCGTAGGATTGATCAGGTTGTCGTTCTCACTGATTGGATCGCCAATCAAATAGGATTCCGCACTATTTGATTCAGTATAACGTAGAATCTGTTAGTACTCCATACGAAATCGGTCCTAACAAATTTCCTAGGCTGTTCCTTTCTTTATCTTGTTTGCATAATGTGTGCTTGCAGGATTATAGAAAAAATCTTTGGCTATGTGGTTGTGCAGACCACACATTATGCATTTAGTGTTTGCTTTGGTGGGACATGTAGGCTTTGCGGATTTGACTGATAAAATTGAGAAGGTGAACTTAGAATCAGGTTCACAAACGTCTATTTCAGAACCTAAAAAGTTTAACTGAAAGAATCCTAAACGTGTTAATCATCAAAATCCAAATAAAACTAAGGAAAAATGTGTTCAAAAGGTCAAAATAATTAAATTTGTTAAAGAAGGTGAAACATCTAAAAAGGAAGAGAAGTTACCAAGCCCCCAACCACACTCAACCCCACATAAACAATTTCCACAATATGTAGAAGGGAGATCTTGCTACAGTTGTGGAAAATGTGATCATATCTCTTCAAATTGCCCTTATTATCAGACACCCAGATGGAAAATTTAACTTTTTGATGAAAAACCTAGATTTTATAAAACCAGATCTAATACTCCTCCAAAATATCAAGGGCCATACAGATGAGCTGAAAGCAAGGCTATGTCACCCAAGGCTAAACCTAGGATTATTAGTGAACCTAAAGTTCAAACCATTAGCCAGTCGTCTGTTTACCACAAACAGGCCTTACACAAAACTGGGTTATGGAAAGAAAAATCAGGTAATGTGTCTGATAGTGAGGACAAGAAGAAGAAGGATGTGCCCTCATCCTCTCAAGGACAGTGGGTTGAGTTCTTGATGTGTGATACCTCTGGGACACCCAAGCCAGTTAAGGCTTGGGTCCCAAACTTGAACTAATAATTTCCTTTGTATGTGCAGGGTGTCCGTTACAGCACTATCACTAATACCTGGATTATTAATAGTGGGGCGTCCAGGCACATGACTAGGAATTCATCTCTCCTTTTTAACGTCAAACAAATTAAAGAGGGACACATATCATTTGCTGGAAATAAAGGAGGATATATCACCGCTCAAGGCGAAGTAGGAAATGATAAAGTCAAGTTTGATAAGGTCAACTATGTTCAGCAACTACAAAATAACTTACTTTCTGTCTCCCAAATCTGTGATAAAGGATTCAAAGTTGTATTCGACAACAAGAAGTGTTATATACTGAAGAAGGAGTATGTCATCGAGGAGGATAAAATATTAATGTCAGCTTCAAGATATAATGACCTGTATGTCTTGAATCTATCAAAAGCCTCCATAACTAATTCGACTGCACAGTGCTTCCTGTCAAAGGCAACAAAAAGGGAGTCAGTCTCGTGGCATAGAAGAATGGGACACATGAAGATGAACCATCTAGTTCAGAATGATCTGGTAGAGGGAGTTACTGTCAAGAACTTCCAGCTTCCAGATTTCTGTGTCTCTTGCAAGAAAGGAAAACAGACCAAGAAGTCTCACAAAGCAAAGAAAGTCAACTCTATAGAAATTCCACTCGAGCTTCTTCACATGGATCTGTTTGGCCCAGTTAGCATAAGGAGTATTACCGGAGACCTGTATTGCTTTGTCGTGACTGATGATTAATCCAGATTCTCTTGGGTAATGTTTCTGAAAGCCAAATCTGAAAGGTTTGAATCATTCAAGCATCTGGTTACGACAGTGGAATCTCTCTACAAGCTGAATGTTAGAAAGATTCGATCAGACAACGGCACAGAGTTAAAGAATCAGTGGATGGAGACTCTTTGTCGAGAGAAAGGTATTGTTCATCAATTCACTTCTGCATATACTCCACAGATGAACGGTGTCGCAGAGAGAAAGAATCGAAGTCTGATTGAGACTGCAAGGACAATGCTAGCTGATTCAAAACTGCCTATTCAATTCTGGAACGAGGCAATGGCTAATGCTTGTTACATGTTGAATCGGGTTCTGGTGGTCAAACGCCATGGAAAGACATGTTATGAATTACTCTAGCGACGTAAACCTAACTTGAAGTATCTCGAACCGTTCGGTGCACCTTGCATGCTATTGAAGAAGAATTAGATTGGAAAATTTTGTGAGAAGGCAGAAGAAGGTATTTTTCTCGGCTACAGTATACCAGACAAGCGAGTTTACAACAACTCAACGGGTCAGGTAGAAGTGTGGTGTAACGTTGATGTTCAAAGATTCACCACCCCCCTGCTGGAAAAGGACCTTCCTTCTTATTCGATTATGATGGATTCTTCAAGTCATGCAATCTACCATCTTCTCATTCTGATGACGACTTAGCTGCTCGGATGATGTATGATGTGTTGAACTCTCCGACATTAGACATTACATCGTCTGCTCTATTAGATGATACTTCAAGCCCTTCAGGGGAGGAACTTGAGGTAAGTGATTCCTCTTCTGATGATGCAGTAGTTGAGACCACAAATGTGGATTAGACAGAACAGGTTCCTACTACTACAAGTGCACCCACATCTGAACCTGAAGCTGCCGACACGTCGGAACCTCACACTCTAATAGCAAATGAGATTCCAAATCTAGATAATGAGGTAGTTGTTCCCACCACTCCTAGAACTCGGATACACGTTCATCATCCCCTGGACAACGTCATCGGGGATATTCTATCGGGAGTTCAAACTAGAAATCAGTTATATTCAGCTGATTATGCAGCAGTGATGTAAAAGGTCTATATTCATGATGGTGCCTATCGATGCTTTGTATCTCAAGTTGAGCCTAAGTATGTATGCGAGGCATTACAAGATGAGGCATGGGTAAGTGCTATGCAAGAAGAACTCCTTTAATTCAAAAAGTTAGGAGTCTAGACACTTGTGGACAAACCAAAAGGTGCAAAGGTGATTGGCACCAAATGGGTTCTTCGTTTCAAGAAAGATGACCAAGGGGTAATAATTCGAAACAAGGCTCGGCTTGTCGTTCAAGGGTTTAGGCAAGTCGAAGGCATTGACTACAATGAAGTGTTTGAACCTGTGGTAAGGATGGAAGCTATTCGTATATTCCTAGCCTATGCATCCTATATGCAAATCAAAGTTTATCAATTGGATGTGAAAAGTGCCTTCCTTCATGGTGAGATTCGGGAAACAGTATACGTAAGTCAACCCGATGGATTTGAGGACCCTTATCATCGGGATATAATGTACAAACTGGACAAGGCTTTGTATGGGCTTCATCAAGCCCCTCGAGCCTGGTATGAGAAACTCTCTACTCATCTGCTTAAACACAGTTTTCGCAGAGGGGTTATTGACTCTACACTATTTATCAAGGAGAAAGATGGTGATTTACTACTGGTTCAGATTTATGTGGATGACATCATCTTCAGTTCGAAAAATGAAGTTTTATGTAAGGAATTTGAATCTGTGATAAAAACTGAGTTTGAAATGAGTGCCATGGGAGAAATGAAGTTCTTTCTTGGGTTACAGGTGGATCAGACACCCAAAGGAATCTTCCTGCATCAGAAAAAATATGTAGGAGACATTCTTAGTCGGTTTGACATGGAGAATACAACTGTTGCTGGAACTCCACTTGCCACAAACCATGATGTGGCACCCGACGAAAATGGTGATCTGGTAGATGCCACTATGTACCGAGGAATGATCGGATCTCTTATGTACCTCACCGCTTCTCGTCCTGATATCATGTATACCACGTGTCTCTGTTCCAGATATCAGGCTAAACCAAAAGTAAATCATCTCATCGGGGTTAAAAGGATATTCCGTTATCTGAAGGGTACACCAACACTCGGGTTGTGGTATCCTCATGATGATGATTTTGAGCTTACAACGTATAGTGACTCGGACTACGGTAGTTGCAAGATGAATTACAAGTCAACATCAGCGGGTTGTCAGTTCTTTGGACGACGGTTAGTCACCTGGCAGTGTAAGAAGAAGACATCTGTTGCTCTGTCAACATGTGAAGCTGAATACGTTGCTGCTCACAAATCATTTGGATTCAACGGCAAATGCGCGACTATGGTTTGCAATTCTCTAACACCCCTATCTTTGTTGATAATTCTACTGCTATTGCTGTAACTAAAAATCTGGTCTAGCATCCTAAGACTAAACATATCGGTATTAAATATCACTTTATACGTGACTGTTTTGAAAAGTAATTAATCGATGTTGTTAAAATTAATACGGATTTTTAACGCGCTGACCACCACACAAAAGCATTTGATAAACCTCGGTATTTATATTTATTAGAGGTAAATGGCGTGAAAAAAAAAAGTGATGTGATTCCAGAAGAATCGAGTTCATAGTCCGTCTTTCTGTTTATTTTAATTTTTTCTTTATTTTAATTATTTTTGTACTAAAAATCCAAAAACACAAAAAGATTTTCGGTTTTAGAATTTTAGGGGGAGATTAGTTTAGTTTTAGTATTTATTTACTTAAAAAAAGGCGGGCAAATAGACTGAAAGCAAATCAAATATGTGAGATTGATCCAAAACTAGAAAATAATAGTACACAGGGAACTAATTGTTTGGGACATAAAAAGGGCTGAAAAGATCAAAAGGCTATAATTAAAATTTCAAGTCTACGATGTTTAATCCAAATAAAGGAAAAATGATAGTACACTAGTATGTTACTGAGGTTACATAGAGAAAGTAGACCTAGGGGGTGCTAGTCCATTATACGATGCGTCGGTAAATTCAACATAACAAATATAAGTAGACTTCGTTGGTGAAACAATATAAACTTAACTGTTTAACAGGCTGTGGGCTTCCATCTTATCTGGTTAATACAATCAAATAAATTCCAATAAGGGGTGACGAGCAAAATAAACGCCACAAATGTGTGCGGACGACCATAAAAATGAGCAAAGCACATGAAAAAAATTGATAAACGCAATCAAACTAATGACTAATGTTGTTGGTGCGTTATGTGTAAAAGAAAAAGGTGCTCTTACAAGAAGATAGGTTGTGTGCCTCTCTGTTGTGCGATGGCACTGACCTAAGGATAAGTACAACCTAAATATTCTAGAATTCATTGTTGTTTGCGCCTCTCTGCTGTGCGATGGCACTGACCTGAGGCTTATCATCTCTTTGAAAGCTCTTAGAATAGTTTTTTCTTGTCTCAAAACCCGTAGACCGCTCAAAATCTCCTGAGGAATGTTGATTACCATATAAGTGTGGGATCCACAAATGCTTGTTGAAATAATAAAATATAATCACCAATGTAAGTTAAAAGTCTATGTATGGATTTAGGTGGACAACAATACTGATAATCGTTGTGGCTACAACTCCCGACAATCAAAATCATTGTGTGCTTCTCACAGCTCTAGTATGATTTTCTGTAAGTTCTTGTGACTCGGTGAGTAATAAGAATCATTAATTTAAACATATATGAAGGAGTCCCAAATGAAGGAGTCCCAAATAATTTAAACACCTGTATGATTCTATATGAATCTCTCCAGAGATGATTAAACCAAATTGAAGCTATTCTGCTCAGGGGGAAAAATCGGTTAAATGATATTTAAAAGTTTTTAACCCACCTCAAACAAAAACACAAAAATATGTCTTGTTTTGTTTAATTTCAAGTTGATTTTAGGTTTTAGTTATCCTTTTGCATCAATGTCGGACTATGTAACAAAGTGAACTCTGTGAATCATACCTTAAAAAGGGTCACGTCTGAGGTGACCCAAACTGTTTTAAATTAAAAGGATCATATCTGCGATGATCAAGGTTTGAAAAGTAAAAGGGTCACGTCTGAGGTGACCAAACTGTGTAAATTAAAAGGATCACGTCTGAGGTGATCAAACAATTTCTCGTTCAAAGGATCATGTCTGAGATGATCGCTGCTCATAATGTTATGTCAATCAAAAGTTAAAACTGAAGGCTTGAAAAGTATGAAGTCAACTCATGAGTATGAATCAATCACACGATTGGATCATAAGTATGAACCAATCATACGATTGAATCATAAGAATGAGTCAATCGTATGATTGGACCATGATATTGAGCCAGCCATGCGATTGGACTATGAGAATGAGCCAGTCATACGATTGGACCATGAGATTGAGCCAGTCATGCGATTGGACCACAAGATTGAGCCAGTCGCACGACTGGAGAGAGGAGAATGAGTCAGTCGCACGACTGAACCTCAGTCGCACGATTGAGCCATGCGTATGGGTCCAGTCGCACGACTGAAACCCAAAACAGTATAAATAGAGGTTCATTCGGTCGCAATCTCTACCAGACTTCAAAATTTCCAAAACCCGCCTAAGCCTTGTTACTCTGCTAAAATTTCAAACTTTTAAGATTGCATTCTGATTTGTGTTCTAACCCTAAGTGTATTCATCTACAGGTAACTTGCGATAGGAATCAGGACAAACAAGAACTCTAATCGAACTAAATGAACTAGATTGCTCAAACAAATAACTGGGACTCAAACCCTAAAATTGACCACTTAAATGATTAAAAATGTCTAGTTAAAGGAGTTTAGGTGCTATATTGAGTCCCTGCGAACCATATGAACCTAAAAACGACGACTAATTTCACTTGATGATAAGATTCAAGATTATGGTGTCGCACAGGGGTTTATGCGAATGGACAGACTGATGAACTTCAGTCGCACTATTGAGCCAGTCGCATGCTTCAATCGCACGATTGAACCAATCGATGATTCAGTCGCACGACTGACTTAACCACATGGCTTCGCACACGACTGAACTCAGTCGCAGGCTCAATCGTACGACTGAACCTAGTCGTCTGGTTCAATCGCACGATTGAACCAGATTGGTCAAAATCTGTTCTAAGTCAAATTGTTTATCTATTATGAACGGAACTAATATGTTTGTCCCTTGTATTACAGCAATATGGCAGGTAGATGGACGATGAGCACGAAGCACAATATATGTGCTCATCTGGACCCCACATTCTGGAATGCTTATGAGTTTACCGGGATCATAGCCTTTCTTCAATGTTTGAGGATCTTCACCGCCATATCTACACCATGTATACCATACAGGTCGATCCAGCAGACGTTCTAGGAGAACGCCATAGTTGACAGATCTACAGAGCCCTACTGCATTAGGAGCTCTATTTTGGGGAAGATATCCATGTCAGTGAAGAGGATATCAGGCTAGTCTTGGACTTGGGTGGCGATGGTGCACACCCAACCAAGCTGCATCCCCTAATGGTACGGGGATGCTTCGTCATGATCAAGTAAGCTAGTGACATCAACGCCGGCGTACTAAACAAGAGTAACATGTGCCCTCAATTTAAGTATCTGGCACATGTGATCCTGAAGTGTATAGCCTCCAGGAGAGGAGGATTCGACGAGCTATCTGATCAGATCAAGAATGCTTATGTGGCTTTAGTACTGAACTATCCATTCAGCTTCTCACGGATGTTCTTTACTTATCTGGTAGAGAACATTGAGGCCAAGGGGAAAGAAGGATTTTGCACGTACCCGAGGTTTCTTCAGATGATGATTGACGAGAAGCTTCCTCACCTTCCCAAGGAGAAGGACGATGCGGTGTCGTTGGAAGTTATGGACGACATCACCGTGGGGAGGATGAAGTTTTACCGGGGGAAGCAGGTGAAGCCCCCGGTTAGGAGGTTGTTTGGCCACCTGGCCAGGGAGGATTACGTGGTGCCAGCTCGTAAAAAGAGGTGTCACGATGACAGTGATTCAGATGTTGAGCCAATCATGGCTGCTGTTAATGAGGACGATGACGACGACGATGACGGTTAGGGTGGTGGAGATACAGGCCCTAGTGAAACAAGGGCCACTGATACTTCCACTACATCTCCACCACCCACACATGATAGTTCCTCAGCTCCCGGTGGATTAGAGCAGGCACCATCCATCGGGACTTTATGCCAGATGACGAAGATGAGGAGTCCGATGAGGAGCCCCTCAAAAGGACAGTTGGTAGCCGAGTGGTTGCTACCGACCAGGGTATGGAGGCGGTTGGAGGACGCCAGGCTGGGGTGGAGAGTACTGACACTGCTGATCCTATCTACACACCTCCCCAGCCAAGCCTTGGGGGAGCCCAGAGCTCCAAGGGCTCAAGATTGAAGAGGATGGCACAGCCACATGGCAAAAAGGCCAAAAGAAGACGTATAGTACTGATGACCTCTTCTACCACCACTGCCACTACATCCACCATCCCTATCACACCTACCACCACCACTCCCACATATACTACATCCACCACTCCACCCACCACATCACATGCTGGACCTTCCACTTCATCAGTACCACCACTGGGATCTTCTCTGCCCAACGTTAGGTTAGAGGAACAGCTTGCCAGTCTCAACCGTTTGGTTCTGAAACTGCTCACAACTGACGATATATGAGCGAACTAGATGACTCAGTTGATGGCTGTCAAGGCTGAGCAGGGTAAGCAGATCGCCCTGCTGACCAAGAAGACTACAGCTCAGAGTCAACAGATTGCACATCTGACTAAGAAGGAAGCTGCCCTCGAGGGAGATTTGTCTAGAGCTCACCGTGCCTTAACCACACAGAACAATCTTCTAATGGCATCGGTGAAGCGAATTGAGGATGTTGAGAAGAAAAACAAGAAGCTACGCCTAAGGCTAAAGAGAACAAAAGGCGAGCCTCTCAAGATCAAAGGTGATGGTGATGATGGTGATGATGATGATGATGACGAGTCATCTGATGATGATGAGTCTGATGATGATGATGATGTTGAGGGAGAGGGAAGTGGAAAGGACAAAGAGGGAGGTGATGAGGATGAGCCTGAAGGTGATGCATCTGCATCAGCCTCAGATCCAGCGGCTCAGGAACGGAGGACAAAATGACGTCAAGAATTAAGACCGTCCACCTCATCTTCTCAAGCTGAAGAGCCAAGTGACAAGGATAAGAGTAACGATTAGTTGTCCTAGCTTTTGATTATCTTTTGTACTTGAATTATATGTATTAAACTTATATAATTAATGCTTATCAATGTTTATTAATGTAAATGAATTGATTACTGATATGTTTATGTGGTTTTGAATGTTTAAACAAACAGATGAATCTCAACAAACTGATGAGCATGACGTCACACCCCTTCAGCAAATCAAGACTCAGCTAACAATGATTCTTGATTGGCAAGGGATTGTGCGATGATCAGTGAGCTACACACCCGAGGAGGGAGAGATCATTCATGATCTCACAGACGAGCAGCTGGCTGATATGTTCAGACTCAACCCGGATGAGCTAGTCAAGGATGCTCCCAAGGTTGATGTCATGAGTGATGAAGAGCTGCAGGGCGTCGATGAGATTGATATAGAAGATATCATAGCATAAGAGTATCCACAGTACACTGACCAACAGAGAAATGTTATCCCCGATTTGGGTGAAACATTTGGCAGTGATATGTTTGGAGCTCTTGATGCTCAAGAGAAAGAGAAGAAGAAAGAAGAAGGGAAAGCCTAAGCTTTAGAAACTGATATTGACATCAAGAAAGCTGAATGGGCAGTTTGTTTAGAAGAGATGAGAGCCTAGCGACAACCGCCAAAGTCTAATGCTTACACCAAACTTTACAGAGTCAAGAAGCATCAGAAGGTGTCGGTCCAGATTATTAGCTGGGCGTATTTTGAAGACTTGGATGTGTACGTGGTGAAAAGAGAGAAGGAAATAGAGAACTTCAGATGCCCGCATGATCTGAAGACTCTCCCTGGTTTTGAGTTAAACATGCTTGCCTGTTTTAACCTTTTGTACGCCAACCCCAGAAAGATGTCGGGGTGGTTTGAGATGGCGTTAAAGAGAGAGTACCACACCAGGTGGGTCAACTTCAGGCCTCAATAGCGTAAATGGTTCATAAATAAGACCGAAGTTGATCCATATACTGGAAAGCCTAAGGTAGTGCTGAAGTGGAGTCCTCCGTGCATAATGTCAAAGATCCCATTGCAGGAGATACCTCAGGACTTAACTCCACATGTTAAATGGTGGTACTACGACTGGCGAATGGGTGAAGCGGTCATAGTTTTGCACAAAGATGCTCAGATTGAGACTATCCGGATGTTTGACCCTATGTGGCTGACCAACTTGTCCAAAGACGATGTCTACACCCTATACAATTGGCCACTATTCTATGACACACAGGACATCGTACAAGCTCTACAGTTTCAACACGTCATAAGACTCTGCTTTGCATTCGAGATACATGCAGAAGTTACAAAAGAAGAGAATTACAAGATGTTCCAAGAGCAGGTGAAGAATGTTAGATAATAGAGTAAACTAGGTCCAAGAAGGAGTTTGTTGATACATAGTGATATACCTTGTTTATGTTCTGAAATGTAAAAGTCTTTCATGTCTTACATATATGTAATCGATGTAATGATTGAATTAATGATATATGAAGTGCGTTGTGATGTTAATTTATCTTTGATTATGTCATGATATCATTATATTGAATGTGTTGCACGTGTATGAACTAATTATATAGGTTTGATGTTGTTCTACATGGTTGCAAGTCAATAAGAACTTAGAAGTATGTTTAACTTATCCATGTGATAGTTCATGCGATTGGACCATGCAAATGGACCATACGCATGAACATATCATGCTTATGGTTCAGTCGTACGATTGAAGACAAGAAACCTATAAATACCATGTAATTCATGGAAAAACAGAACACTTCGAATACATACGTACCCTGGCCGTCTAAAGCGTACAAAAACGTCAATCCAAGTTCATAGTTCGTTTTTGATCAATTCTCATTCCTGCTTAACGTTTGTTTCATCGTAGGATTGATCAGGTTGTCGTGCTCACTGATTGGATCGCCAATCAAATAGGATTCCACTCTATTTGATTCGGTATAACGTAGAATCTGTTAGTACTCCGTACGAAATCGATCCTAACAACTTTCCTTGGATGTTCGTTTCTTTATCTTTTTTGCATAATGTGTGCTTGCAGGATTATAGAAAAAATCTTTGGCCATGTGGTTGTGCAGACCACACATTATAAATTTAGTGTTTGCTTTGGTGGGACATGTAGGCTGTTGCTTCTTGGTCTTCTTGTCCTCTTCAATAGCTTTTCCTTTTTGCTTCAGATCCTTCAGTTGAGTAGGAGCACTGGTACTATACTCCTATCCTGAATCTGAGCTTCCAACCCCTTGAAATCCAGCTGAGATGAAAACTCCCTTTTGCCTTAGGTCAATTTTCATTTTGGAATCAACCACCTTCTTGGCAGTTCTTTTAGCTTCTTGAATCTTGTTCTTTCTTTGTTTGGTGATAAGAGATTTGTTCCTAGCTAAGGGGATGAGGTTTTCTACCTTGTCCTTCTCTGTGGTGGTGGTGGTAACCATTTTTGCATCACATCCTCTTAAGAGATGGTGGGTCAACAGTTGGAACCTCTTGCTCATCAATAACACATCATGGCTGTCTAATAGACATATAGGAATATGGTGGAGCAGTTTCATTGGTTCCCAACCCACTCTTGTTTTGATAACATTCCTTTGAGTGAGAAGTTGATGCAAGAATGTTGTTGAAGTTATGCTTTTGGATAGCATACTTCTTTGCTTCAGCCTCATCTATTACTAGCTGGGCTTGAGCCTCTATCAACTTTGAAACTAAGTCTTTTATTTGAGCCCTGTAGTTTGAGTGCTCATGTTTTAAAGTAGATGCAATGTTTACTAACTCTTTAATTTTTAGTTTATAGTCAGATTCTGCTCTTTTAAAATCAGCTTTTAGTATGCTCAAAGACTTAATATCAGATTTTAGTTTCAAGTTGTAGTCCTGGTACAACTTAATGTTAGCTACGCAGTCAGGAGTAAAAAGAGGTTCATATACCTTGGTATCATCTGTGCCGGCCATGAGAGCTTGAGTAGGAGTTATATCTTGCACCATAAAGCTCCAATCAACTTCTTGAGCAACGGCTGCAGTTTGCTCTGTTGGCTTGGTTGCTGCTTATGTGGTGGCATGATATTAAAAAGCTTGGGCTGCTCCATGAATAGATTTTGGAGCCTTGCATTCCCTTGTAAAATGACCAAGTTTATTACAGTTGTAACACTTAGCCTTTGACTTTTCAAACCCGAATTTGCTACTTGCTGGGTTCTGAGGGAATTGTCTTCCATTTCTCTTGTAGAACTTCTTTGCTCTATAGGTAAGGAGAGCCATTTGTTGAACAATGTCCATGTATTCAACATCATCTGGGCTGAAACACTCCAGATCATCAAAATAGAACTGGAGATCACTCAAGTGTTCCTTTCTTAAGACAAAAGCATAATTTTTCTAAAAAGGACCTTGTTGAGGTTGTTGGCACTTGGATGTCTCATGGAAAGTGATGTATGGCCCATATGAACATGATGGATGTTGGTTGTAAGTTAGGTACATCTGGGACCGGGGAGTTCTTGCACCTTCAGCAACATGTAGAGCATTGCTAACAGGAGTGGTTGAGCTGCCATTCATCTGCCGCTTGTTCAGATTTTCCATCTCCATACGGTATCCATCTAGGATTCCATATAATTCAGTCATAGTGAGTGTTCCAAGATTTTCAGATCTCCTGATAGAAACACAATAGAAAGTCCATTCACGAGGAAGATAACTCATGAATTTCCTTACTATGTCTCTCTTTTAAAGAGTTACACCCATGGACTGCAGAGATGATATCAGATCCATGTATCTAAAGTATTGTTGGCCCAAGTTTTCACCATCAATGTAGGTGAAATTCTCAAGCTGTTGCTTCAGAGCATCCTTCTTGGATTCTTTGGATTCTGAGGAACCGGAGTACATTAACTTCAAAGCATCAAAGAGTTCTTTGGCTGTAGTACAATGCTCAAAATCTGCTATGATCGAGTTTGGTATAGCAGTAAGCAAGACAGTCATAGCTTTGCTATCAATGTCCATCTTCTTGTAGTCTTCATCAGAGTAATCTTCGACTTCCTTTTCAATCATGGCACCATCTCCAGTTGATGAAGCCACTTTTGGTATGTATGGTCCATGAGTAACGGACTTCCACATATGGGAGTCTTGATACTTGATGAATCCTTCAATGCGTTAACACCAGCGCCTGAAGTAATCAAAGGTGATAATGGGAGCTTTGGTCATGGTTCCTATTTCTGGTTAAGGGCCATTTTGGTTGAATGAGTAAGTTTTAAGAAACAAGGGTGATTTGGGATGGTTAGATCTCACAATCAAGAGCCTGGATGCTCTTATACCAATTGCACGATCGATATTGCTCTCTCAACTCTTAGTATTTCTTACAAACTGTTAAATATCTCTCGTTTGATGAATGCAGAATCAAGAACTCGGTTGATAATAATATAATAAGTAAAGAACACAAGAAATGGTTTTCAAGATACTTGTATATATTATCACTCAACTAGGTACTAAAAGACTCATGCATAAGCATGGATACTAAGTTATAATGAGCAACTATATATACTACTATCTACAACTTGTTATACATGGATAACATGCTACAACTTACTTCTAAACAAACACTACATTGCTAGGGGTAGGGTATCTTAGATAAAGTATTATCTAAGATAAGGTAGTAATGACAGGTCCATGACTTACTTTTTGGTCACCAACTAAAGGT
Source organism: Flaveria linearis (assembly GCA_024085815.1). NCBI lineage: Eukaryota > Viridiplantae > Streptophyta > Magnoliopsida > Asterales > Asteraceae > Flaveria > Flaveria linearis. The sequence continues at coordinate 32,215,074 of CM044001.1, read as the reverse complement.
GGCACCTGTACTAGCTAAGGAATGGTGAACAATAGACAAAAGTAAGGTCAACCACATGAACGAGGAAGGCATCTTCCAGAGAATCAGAGTAGGCAGCAAGTGTCAGTCGGACCATGCTTTGTCC
>CM044001.1:32017350-32214850 GCA_024085815.1 Flaveria linearis | reverse complement strand
TATCCTTGAAAAACAACCTTTAAACTTAACAGATATTATATTTTTGGAAATCAAGGATATGGCCACAAAACCAGTTTCTAACCGATGGATCTTGTATCCTCGGTTCATCATGGCCATAATAGAGAACCAGCTTCAGGCTGAGGGACTTGTTGGCACTGGGGTCCCTGCCATGGCTGTTCTAGCCGACGTATACTCCAGGCACAACTCTGACCAATCCCTAAAACAGGCTGGCCGGTTGCGAAAACCCATGCAGCAGGAACCCACAGCCTCCACCTCCAAATCCAAAGTCCCCACCAAGCCAAAAGCAAAAAGAAGCCCAAAAAGGCTACTCAGGGAGATGAGTCCCCTGAGGATGCCCCTGCAACACAAAGGCAGGATGTGGCTGCTGGTTCGATTCTCCCAGCAGTCACCACGACTCCACCCACCACAACCGCACAGGCTTCCTCTCAACAGGAGCCTGATGCAACCACTTCTAGGGCACCCATACTTCTGGGGTCTATCTCACTTGAGAAGACTGCCATTGAAAAGCACAGTCCTCCCCCTATGCACACTGCTTCAAGCCCCTCAACCACTGAGACCGCCCCACAAAGCCCTACATTGGCGATAGCCAAAGTGCTGACCCATCTGAGCACTCCACCCTCTCCCCAGAAACCCATCATAACTGGGGAGACTCCAACCAAAGAGGGGGTGGATACTAGTGCCGGTGGGAGCCCAGAGCACAGAGAATCACAAGTCCAATCTCCCACTGTGGCTAGGGAGATAGGACAATCTGGTAAGGCTGCCACTTCCTCTGCATCAGCATCTGAGCAGGGTGAAGCTGGTAACATCAGTAAGACCTCACCAGAGGCAACTGCTGATGATGGATCCAATCCGGAGGCTGGAAGTCCCCAGTACCATGAACAAGGGGCACATGCTATTTCTGAGCCACACTTAGAGCATGTACATCCTGACATTGTCAGGAGGTCAGGTGATTCAGTTCACACTGATGATGACCTGAGCTTCTTCTTTGATGTGGTTGCTCAAAATACTATCTTGGAGGATGAGATAAGCAGACTCAAAGAGCTGCTTGCTCAAATGACTCAAGATAGAAGTCCATCTGCCACCACAAACCCACAGATGGCACCTTCACCCGAAGGTCTCACAAACACTGAGCCACTCCCACAAACTCGGCCACCAGCCCCTGCTTCTGGCACTAGCTCTCAGGGTCAGAACCCCCCTGAGCAGCTGGATGCTATCCTCCAGGAATCCCTGCCTCTCATCACACCCATACTAACAGATATAGTCATTAAAACTATTGATGAGAGGCTTCCCACTTATATCCAACCCCTGGTGGAGGTTGCAGTTACTAAGGCGCTTACTGATTGTCAAACCCCAACCAATGCACCCAAAAAGGGGGAGACATCAGTGCAAGCTAAGAGGAAGAGGGGAGAGGAGGAGTTAGAGGTAGAGAAAGAGGTGGTGGTTGAGAGGGAGAGGGTTGAGGAGAGTAGTAGGGTGAGGGAGAAAGGGAAGAGGAAAGTGAGGGAGGAGAGTGAGCCTATAGAAGTGGCTGGAATCCAAAAGGATTTCAGTGTCACTTATCAGAAAAAGGGAGAGAAGGAGGGAGAAAGGATTGACTCTGATCTAGCAGCCCTTGTCAAGGAGGCTGATGCTAGATCAGGAGCTCAGGAAGATGGAAATGAGAGAGATCAAACACCGATGGTCTACTTATAGCCAAGAGGACAAAAAGAGACTCGAGGCTATAAGTAGATTCATTTCGAAGTATCTGGGCAGGCCAGTCCTTGATGTTAAAGCATGGACCAGGGACAGAATCTTGGCTATAGCCGCCAAGATCTGTTCAGCTGGTGATTTCACCAAAGGACTGGTCGCTGAGGCCCTCTCAGAAGCCGGTGCTGGGAACAGGACACTGTTAGCAAAATAGACTAAAACATCTCTGATCTCTAGATTGCTAACAGTGCCTGCCAACATTCCCACACCAACCACCCAACCAAAACCCACAAAACCAATCCCTTCACCATCAAAACCCGCAGCCAATGATCCACCCTTGCAGAAGAAGAGAAGGGTGCTGAGGCTGCAAGAAGAAGAAGAGGAGGATGAGGAGGATAGTCTGCCCATTTCAGCAGTTATCTCTCTACTAAAAGCCAAATCCCAAACCATCACTCCCACCTCACAGATGGACACTGTGAGGGTAAAACTAGAAGAAGAGGAGCAGCAAAGATTACACGATGAGGCAATGCTGAAAAGCATTGACAAATCATATGCTGCTTCTACTTCTATCATGAACATGAAGAAGGAGGCTCTGAGACTCTTCACTCTTAAACAAACCTTTCAATATGAAAAGGAGAGAGTAAGGACTTGGCCTGATCCTAGGGTGGCTCACAGGATAGTTCAAAAGGCTATGCCTGTGAGATATAAGAGCCAACTTAAGAGAATCGTAGATGAAGTGATCTCTGTGGCTCTTGTAATAACACCCTGGGAAATAGTAGAGGAGTTCGAGAAAGCCTATAGAGCCAACCAATCACCCCAAACAATGCTAGATAATAGGGTGATTAGGAAAGGGTTGGTCTATAAGAGGCTTGAGAACTTCCATAGGGATGAGCTCAACTTGCTGTTAGAAGGAAAACATCCAGATGAGTTTGCATATAGGCAAGTAACAACAGTTGAGCTCAAAAATGGGAGACAGGCCAAGTATGTCTCAGAGCTGTACGGTCGGGAGGGGTTGTTCGAAGGTGAGCCCGAAGACCTAACCAAAGAAGAGCAGATGATATTTCTTCAGGCCTACACCCGAGAATCCTAACCTGGCTAGTACATGGGAGGTAAATCTCATGGATGGGACAACAGCTCTGTGTCCAATTCCCCAAAACAGAGCTCCCATCCATACTCAGCCAATCAAACCTTAGAGACTACCTCTCAGGCCAGTGCTTATCTGGGTCAACTTCTAATCTGATCTAGAAGGAAATAGACCAATATTTCTGCCAACAATAAGTGGGACAACAAATAATTAGAGGTTTTGGCTGCATTGGTTCAGGGGGAGTTTGTTGGACCAAAAGAACCAATGAGCCAAGATCAGGAAAACCTCTAAGTCCCACATGCCACTGCAACAACTGCTGAAGACTTCTATCAGCTGTTCTGACAAAGTCTGAAGAAGCAAAGTCTGAAGATCAAAGATCTGAAGTACAACAGCTGAAGGATCTAAAGTACTGAAGACTTCAAGTACTGAAGACAAGTGCTGAAGATCAAAAGCTGAAGAACTGAAGAACTGAAGATTATCTACTGATGCACAACGTCTGAAGACAAAGACTGAAGACAACAGCTGATGACATCTACTGAAGTCATCAGCTGATACATCATCTGAAGCCCAAGTCTGAAGAACCAAGTGTTGAAGATTCAGAGTTTGTCACAACAGCTGAAGAAGTCTTCTTCAGTTGTTGTGATGGTTTTTCCCTTTCAGTAGTTTTGTAATTTTATTTCAGTAGTTTGTACAATAGCTGAAGAGCTTGTTCTTCAGCTGTTATAGTATCAGTAGTTATAAACGACTGAAGAGTTTGTTCTTTAGTCGTTGTAGGATTTTCAGTAGTTTACTTTTTCAGTACTTGTAAGATAGGAACACTTTTGTAAGAAGATGTCAGTTGTTGACATCTTCAGTAGTTTTATATTCCATCAGTTGTAATTTTAATAATCGGTTGATGTCCTGTCAAAGGACATCATCACCATCCTTTTGCCGCCTATAAAAGGATGGTGAACCATGCTGTTTTAATTGCCGAAACGTGTTGAGTAATAGAAAAATTAATTTTTCGTAGAACTCTTCTCTCTCTCTATGTTTGTACTGTTACATGCAAAACATTTTGTATTCTTGATTTAATTGCTAATTTCGTGCTAAATCCGCTGCAAACCAATTTGATTGATCAAACGAGAGGCTGAGATCCTGTCAATACCTAGAAGATGATCTACCCTTAACCCATAGGAAGCTGGTATACTTAATATTGATTAGCAGTCTGTTAAGAGAAGGCACCCGATCGTTGAAGATCACCTCATTCCTACTCAACCAAATGCACCACATTGCAGCAAGAACGATAGCATGGAAAGCCCTTCTATTCCTCTCAGCCACCATCGAGGAACAATGTAAGTTAAGCAAGTCCGAAATCGAGAAGGCAAATATTGGGGGCGTATTGCACCAAGATGAAACGAATGACCACACCATGTCCGCAAATTGGCACGAAATAAAGAGATGCTCAACAGATTCCGGACATAAAGGGCAAAGGATAGATTGAGTCGGGACATTACGGACAACCAATGCTTTACGAGTAGGTAGCCTATCCAGACTAGCTCTCCAAGCGTGAATATTGACTTTTAATGGAACCCATTTACACCATTCCATTACAGGATCCTTAGTTACTCTAGCATTGTACAACAGCCTTCTTATAGAACTCAAAGAGAAGACCCCTTTTGAGTCACCCTTCCAACACCAACGGTTAACGTCCCAATTAATAAGATCGAGAATGTTGATGTTGTATTTCAGCAGGTGGCTCTCGACCTTTACGATGTTAATCCATGTCCCCGCAAGATGGGATTTCCACGGCATAAGGCTTGGTTTCTTAGGATTGTGATGCAAGGCCATTATCACCTCCCTCCACATGCCATTCGAATTGGTCAGGAATCTCCATCTCCATTTAGTAAGAAGCCCCAAGTTTAGATCTTTTAATGACCCAATACCAAGACCCCCATCTTTTTTCTGCTTGCATACTTTGTCCCAGGATACCCAATTGATTCGCTTTTGATTTTCACTACTACCTCATAGGAAGTTTCTCCTAATCTTATCCAAATCATTGATGATTGTTTCAGGGGCTTTGAATAGTGAAAAGTAGTAGACCGGCATGCTATCAAGAACTGATTGTACTAGTATTAACCTTCCACCAAAAGATAAATGCCTGGCCTTCCATAAAGAAAGGCGCGATCGAAATGTGTCTATTACCGGTTCCCAATTTTTTCGCCTATTCATGTTCGCCCCCACCGTCAATCCAAGGTATTTAAAGGGTAAAGAACCCCTGCTGAAGCCCACTGTATCCGCCATATCTTGTGCCTCCTCATGCAATACATTGATCCCCACCAAACTGCACTTCTTATTGTTTATCTCCAGCCCCAACACAAGATAAAAAATCCTCATTAGTCTCTTGAGATTCTGAATGTTATCTTTGGACCATTCTCCAAGAACAATAGCATCGTTCGCAAAAAGAAAGTGTGATAGATTCGGGCCCCCACTTGGAAGTTGTACTCCTCTAAACACCCCCATTTTAATGGCACGATTAAACAACCAATTTAGAGATTCCATGGCGATCAAAAATATGAAGGGTGAAAGAGGATCGCCCTGTCGAACACCACGTGTATATCTGAATTCATTGGTCGGGGATCCGTTTATAAGGATAGAAGCTTTAGCCGATCTTAAAACACCCCTGGTCCATAGCCTCCATTTTGCCGGAAAGTTAAGTTGCCCAAGAATCGAGTCCACAAAATCCCAAGAAATTGAATCAAAAGCTTTATTGAAATCAATTTTGAATATCATAGCCTGCTTATTCGTCTTTTTCAGCCAAGAGAGAGTTTCATTAATCATTAAAGGCCCGTCAAGGATGGACCTATTAGCCATAAAACCCGATTGAGTGACGGATATAACCGAATCCAAGACTCTTTTGATTCGGTTGGCGAGCACCTTAGAAATCACTTTGGATATACATCCAATAAGAGAAATCGGACTGAACTCATCCAAACCATTAGGGTCCTTAACTTTTGGTATTAACGCAATAAAGGAAGAACAACAGGAATCACTAATAGAACCCGACAGAAAAACTCGTTGAAAATGTTTACAAAGTCCTGATGGAGAAGATCCCAGAAATGTTTAATGAATGTGAGATTGAAGCCATCCGGACCCGGAGCTTTCTCCCCACCACAATCCCATACTGCGTGTTTGATCTCCGACAAGGAGAAAGGAGTAACAAGGGCCGCAGCATCAGACTCGGTTAGAGTTTTTATTCCTTGACAATCCAAATATGGTCTAGAGTAACATGTTTCCTTAAACCGCTTTTCAAAAAAACAACAAGCTTCCTTCTTAATATCAATTGGATTTGTACACCAAGCCCCGTTAATTACCAACCCATTAATTCGATTATGAGACAATCTAGAGTTGAATAACCCATGGAAGAAAGAAGTGTTCTCATCTCCTTCGAGAATCCATTTGGCTCTCGCTTTTTGCTTCATGTCTTTCATTCGTGAGTTCTCCATGTCGAGTAGAAGTTTCCTATAATCAAGAAGCTCCTTCCCTTCGCTATCTGAAAGTCCCCCCATTTCGGCTTTATCTTCCAAAGCTTTAATCTTCCCCTCCAACCCATTCAATTTGCTGCTTTCTTGAATGATGCAAGAATCTTTTCTTACGTATTCTTTATTTTATGATACACTAATTAACTTTATTCATTATTATCATTTTTTTGCTTTTGCCTTTTTGTTTCTGTTGATATCATGGTCTACTGTCACTGAATTTATTTCATGAAGCTAGTATTTTCATGCTAATTTTGCTAAAAGAATCCCTATTATATCTTAATTTTTATATATATAGTGTTTGAGTTCTCATAAATGCACATGGTTGGTAAAAATAGAAACTTAAGAAGAAAATTAAGAGTGGTACGTTATAAAAAACATGGTAAAAAGTGTTTAAAAAGCACTTAACAATATATTTCGTAAAAATTTTAAACAAAATTCATACAAAACACAAAACACATAATTTTAGTTTATTATAAAATCAGAAAAGTAAGAACCCTAAATCACATGGAACAATAACATTTTTGTTCCTAAAATTTTTATTCAAAAAAAAAAAACAACAAAATATTGCTTGGAAATCACAACTGGTCACTCTCACAAACGGTACTCTTTACTTTACTTTCTAAGAAGAAAGTCTGGACTTGATTTTTTCTACCATTTTGTTTCCTATCTGAAATGCTTTAGTCAATACAACATCTTCTACCGTGGGAGACGACGCAAAAACAGTGTTTGCTACCCGTTGGGTGCCCGGCAACTGGCAGTTGAAGCCAGCAATAACCGCGGCTGGAACTTTACCATTGTTAATCTGGAAGTGAATTAGGCCTTTTGGGAACACAAAGATTTCCCCTTTCTTAATGGTTTTGGAGAAGAGCTTATTATCCGTGGTGATGAATCCAACGTCCAATTTGCCATCTAGCACAAACATAATCTCAGTGGCTCTTGGGTGGGTGTGTGGTGGGTTCAGACCACCTGGGGCATAGTCAATGCGAGCCATTGACACGCCCATGGTGTTTAGCCCAGTGATTTGTTGGACAAAGGCGGGTGTGACGGTCGCACCAAAGGTGTTGTTGGTGAGCCCTGGCTTTGCTAATCCAGTGAAGAAGAAATCGTCTGCTGATACTTTGCGTTTGCAAGCGAATCCATTCATCAATACATCTGTTTTATATCAAATAATTTATCTAGATTTTAATTCTTGTAACATATATCGCCACAAAACGTGAACCACATCCTCTGCGGCGTAACCTTAATATTTGTACAGTGGTTAAAATAATCATCTTGGCAATCCTATAACGATGATTTTGGTGTAAACCATAATGCCCTAACACACGTGGAAATACAAGAAAGGTCCAACTTAAGAGAATAAATAGTCTGGTGCTACTCCGACCCCAATAATAAGATCATGGGTTTGAATCATACTTGCCCTCATTTGCTATCTCAACCTACCTACACAGCTCAGGTCATAGTAACTTGTTGCCAGTTAGTAGGGTATTGACTAAAACGAGAGAATGTGAGTTTGTTCAAAAATAGAAATTACATATATCCTCTTATTTAGGTCAAGGTTTAGCAAGGAAAATTGTTCTGTTGTGAGTTTCCTTTTAAGAGGTTGAGGTCTGGTCCCGGCTGAGAAATGGATAGTCAAGTCTGATTAAAATAACACATATTTTTTTAAACATAGTCGTACGTTTGTCGTTCAGAAAAAAACATATATCCTCTTGTATTTGCAAAATTATATATATTTTTAAAACAAATTTTAATGTATAAAATAAAATGGTCTTAAAGTAAAATGGATAAAAAAGGTAAAAGATAAGTGCGTTGACCTTACCTTTTTTATTTGATTTTATTTTATTTATTATTATTATTTTTTTTAAGAGGTGGTTAGTTATTAGTATAACTAATTTAATAATATTTATTCATGTCAAAGATTGAACTTTTGAACCTCAAAGAGAGGCAAATCCTATCACCTTCCCCTTAACTATTAGGTCAAGAGATCATTGGCTGGGAAAGAACCCGAAAATGTTGGATCCTTGGAGGAACTTAAAGGAGTTTCTAACTTCTATGTTCACAGTCTTATAACGTATAGGTTGAAGTTAAAATTTTTTTAAAGTGATCAGTTATTACAGCTCAAATTGTTTGGAGTTACAACAGATATATACAAGAACATGAAGAACCTGAAGAAAGATCTGCAACACAAACATCTTGAAGCAAATCAGGATCTGCAGACACGAAGGAGCTGACGGCCGTCAATGTCATCATGCAAATTATTAACCCATAATAACTGGTAGCCATTGCAATGATCTTGACACAATAATCTGAATAAGCAAATATACAATACACCTTTAGTTTCAGTTTTATTTGAATGAGAAGAGAGGTGGGTTATGTGGTATTTATAGTGGGTGGAAGAGTATTATAGCAGTCATTTTGATAGCGATAGAGATCGGTAGCTTGCTGGTCACTTTCATTTATGTTTTAAAACTATTAATTTTATGTTACAAGATAATAAAGAATATATAACGAACAACTCAAACATTATAATAATAAGTGTTAGACGAGTATGTTTTATTTCGTTTTAGTGTTCTCGAAACCATGAATCATGTCAAAAATGTTTAAAAAAAGATTACGTGGTGACATGTCTTTGCTTTATCATTCAACAAAATTTGTTTTTCAAAAATACTGATATGATTTTTTTTATTAAAAGATATTTAAGAATGTATAACGGGTAACTCAAAGATCAAAATAAGAAACATCTTTTTACCAACCCGGGTTATAATGACTATCTTTTAACAGCCTAAGCTATAAAATAAATAAATAGTTTTATCTAATAGAAACAAGCATTATCTAAAAAATCCAAATACAGTAGGATGGTTAATGTGTAACATGCAAACTATTACTACAAGGACACAGGTCTTTAGGGGCGATAAATGTCGCCGCTATTACTTTTAGCGGCGACTTGTCGCCGCTAAAAAATCGCCGCTAATAAAACGTCGCTAATGATCAAAATTTCGCCGCTTAAAAAATCGCCGCTAAAAAAGTCACCGCTATTACCCAATCTGTCGCCTCTATTGAGTCGTCGTTAAAACCCGTAAAAATGGCGAAAATGTGTCGCCCCTAATGCCTCTATGTCGCCGCTAATACCCCTGCGCATCTATTACAACTTCCTGCTGCATTTTTCAGTTTTCCCATATTTCCAATACAAATTTATACATAACAATCTGCATATTCTGCATACATTTACTAACTCTAAACATAAATTACCATACATGAACATAAATCCGGTTGTTACAAACATAACATTTTAGAATTCCGTCTAGGTACATCCTAAACCTAAAAACTAAACTAAGTCAATATCCATTCATACATTACATTCTAAGACTAAACTAAATCAACATCCATCCATCCATTCTAAATTAAGTCAACATACATTTATCAATTAAGCTTCATCATTTTCATCATCTTCATCGTCTTCACGTCCTCATCACTAACTTGTTTATTTTGCCCATAATTTTAAAGCTGATCTTTAAAATATGGGTCTTGAAACAAGGCATCAATTTGTTCCTACAATAAAAGTATATTTAAGTCCAATTCCATTTTGTCCCTTTTATGATGACCCGTCTAAACGGGTCAAACTAATAACATTTACAAAACTAATAACATTTTTTAACGGCTAAATTGAAATCACTCACGGATCACTGGAGTATCATCGTGCCACCAGTGTTACCACACGATTATATTCCACCACCAAGTCACCAATTCAGGAGGAAACTCATAATTATGAGAAAACCCCCCTTATGAGATTCGAACCCATGACCTAATAGGCCCTAAGTCTTATCCCACCACCAAGATGCCGCTGGATATATAAATTTAAGGTCATTATAAGTAAATGTTATTGTTACCCGTGTGAATGCGACTGTTGGCGACGGTTGAAACTTATCATGGGTAACCGGGGCTTTTGAAGAAGGTTTGAACCCAATCCCTCGGGTCCATCCGCGCCTAGTACCGAGGACGTTTTCAAACACATTCACTTGATCATCTCCTTGAGTTTGGGCAGCCAACTCATCCTCTAATCGACGCTGTAGTTTACAAAAGGTGAATTATATATGCAAGTAACAAAAAATTAAATTTAAATAGTTACTAACAATTGTTTCAGTTGCTGCGCTATCAATCGTCCCATCTTTAAGTGTATGAGCATCAATGAACGTCTGTAGGTGACTTTGAGACTGTTTAACATTAAATATTATTTTTATTACAACTAGTACGTATAAGAGATATATATATATATAATAATATATAAACCAAACGTTACTTTTTTATAAGTTGTGCTGCTATACGATGATGTCCCCCTCGGTTTGGGTATTTTTGAAGTTGACGATTTGATTGGTTAACGAGTGACTGTTTTTGATGCTTCTCTGACATGAAATGTCTAATGGCACTCTCCCAATTAGCCGGAGTCATCTCTTCAGGAACATTGGCTAGAGCTCTCTCGACATCCCCTCCAAAGTCTCGAAAACGCCTTTTTGCATCTGCTTTGCGATCTCTGTATCGCTTCATGTATATTGAAAAAATTCCCATCTTTAACTTAGATCGATCAACGTCCCGATCAATCTGCTCCAAATCGAATGATTTCTAAAAAAAATAAACAAAAGAAGTTAGTCAAGTAAAAACAAAGATCTCGACATAAGATAAACTTAAATAAATCATTTACCGCGAGGTGCTCGTACAATGCATTCTGTTGAGCTTCTGAAACCTGTCTCCAACTACCTTTATCAAATGCGATGTTCCGCCACATGTATAACCCCACTTCCCGACTAAACAAATCTTTCTTGTGTCCAACCGGGGTAAAAGTCGCTTGCCTGTCAAATTGCAAAGTTAAACGCCCTCCTTCTTCCATGACCTCGGATTCTAGGCGATAGCTAGTTTTTTGCAATCCACGAATTTTCCTACGAGGTGGTGCTGCAAAATCAATCAAAAATTAACATTCACAATAAATAATTATCTATCATAGGATTTATAAATAGTTTATAATAAGACTTACAACCCTCCTCGTAGTGTCCATGCCCAGATCCAAAGCCGCCAGGCGGTGGGGGGTCCTGTCCAGAACCATCTCCTCCATGGCCCATCACATCGGCCATCATGTACAGTATCAAATACGTAAGGGAAATCATACTGAAATGTTATAAGATATGTGAGATAAAAATATAATGTGAATACAGTTTTTCAACCTATTTTAAAATATAAATACAAATACAAATACAATGTGAATACAGTTTTCCAACCTACTTTTAATCAGATCCCTCAGATATCTCTCCCTCAGATACTTCAGTATCACTCTCAAACCCCTCAGTGTAATAATCTGATTCGTCCTCGGACACTTCATCATGCTCGCCCTTAGACAATTCACCGGTCTCATCCTCGGACACTTCAGCGGGCTCACCCTGGGAAGCAGAACTGCTTGGCAAGTATTGCCTAAAGTCGATGAACAAGCTTATACAACTGGAAGAGTTGTTGTGGACAACATCAAGATCTTCGGGTAAGTCATGGTCAACATTTTGAATATTCTCGTCAACTGTTTATACATTCTCGTTCAACGGTTGATCCCATATTTTTCGATGATTAACTTGCTCGACAACTATATATGTATTACCTTCTCAAGAAACCACATAGGAAAATTAGTTTGAACATCATCATGGGGCTTTTCAGATTTGAATTCACTACAATGATAATAAAAATATACAAGTAAGGAAAAATAAATACTTAACAAATATATTATGGAAAGTTAATGATAGTAACACTTACTTCATGTAGTTCCTAATTTCTTCGATGCTATTAAGGACAAACCATTCCAATTTTAATTTTTCGCTTACAGAAAGATGTTTGATCTTCAAGGCACTATCCGGACGACAAAGAGACTCAAACACCCACAACTTTCTTTTTTCGACAACAACATCCTCGTTTCTATCATGGCGATTGAACTGAGTTTCAACATCTCGAAGGAACCTCGAACAAAATGATAGAGCTTCTTCTGCAATATAGCCTTCGGCTATACAACCTTCTGGCTTTGTCTTGTTTCTGACATATTTTTAAGTTTTTTTATATATCTTTCAAATGGATACATCCATCTCATACACACTGGACCTCCAAGAATCGATTCATGAGGTAAGTGCAAAACCAAATGAACCATGATGTCAAAAAAAGCAGGAGGATAAATCAACTCTAACTGACATAAGATTGTCAGAATGGCAAGTTTTGCTTTCTTCATATCTTCAACCAATAATGCTCTGGAACAAAGTTGCTTAAAAAACATACAAAGATCAATTATTGGTGTATATACATTTTTTGCCAAAAATCCTCTAACCCCAATTGGCATCAAACTTTGCATTAGAATATGACAGTCATGAGATTTGAACCCAATAATGTTTGTATAATTATCTGTCACTCTCTTGCTAATATTAGATCCGAACCCATCTGGCAATTTAACATTTTTTATAAACTCACAGAAAAGCTTTCGATCATTGACTTGGAATGAGTATTTTGGGTGCGGCTTACATAACTTGCCATTAGCATTTTTTTTCAACCACAACGTCTTTCGAATGTTTAGCTTTTCCAAGTCAACACGTGCGTTTGACGTGTCTTTTGTTTTATCATTCATTAAAAGAGTACCGAGCAAACTATCGCACACATTTTGCTCAATATGCATCACATCTAAATTGTGCTTTAGCTGCAAAGAAGACCAATACTCAAGTTCAAAAAATATGCTTCGTTTAGACCAGTTTAACTCAAACTCCTCTCGCTTTCTCATAACACCTCCAAAACTAGGATGCTTGCTCGGTAGACGAGGGAGTAAACGATCGAGTTGAGCCTGTATATCAGCATCACTAAATTGTTTAGGAGGTGCTCTTGTATCTGGTTGCCCATTAAATTCCAAATTTGTTCTCCATGGATGGTTAGCATCTAAGAACCGACGATGACCAACATATACAACTTTATATGTTACGCGTGTTGAAGGATTGTCTTCGTTGCAAGTTAGGCATGCTTTGTATCCCTGTCCGCTCCAACCTGATAGACTACTACGGGCTGGAAAGTCGTTTATAGTCCATAACAACACCGCCTTCATTATGAAGAATGTGTTTGTCGCCGCGTCTTTAGTACGTATGCCTGTATACCATAATTCGTTAAGCTCATCCACCAACGGTCTAAGAAAAACGTCCATATCCTTCCCAGGTGATTTAGGGCCATGAATCAATAAAGTCAACATGAATGAGGAATCTTTCATGCATAACTATGGAGGCAAATTGTATATGGTGAGTACAACCGACCACGTGCTATGAGCCGAACTCATGTTACCAAATGGATTAAAACCGTCAGCTGCAAGCCCTAGGCGAACATTTCGGGGTTCCTTCACGAAGTTAGAGTAATTTTTATTAAATTCTTTCCATGAAGATCCGTCAACAGGATGACGCATCGTACCTTCTTCTGATCGTCCAGTACTGTGCCATATCATATCCTTTGCCGTGTGCCTTGAATAATACAAACGTCGTAGGCGGGGGGTCAAAGGAAAGTATCGTAACACCTTGTGAGCTACTTTCTTACCCTTTGTGTTTGTATCAACCCATCGACTCTCCTTACAAACGGTGCAATTCTGTAACAACTTGTGGTCGTTCCAGAAGAGAGCACAATCATTTTTGCACACGTGTATCGACTCATACCCTAAACCAATATTCTTTAGTGTCTTTTTGACAACATAATACGAAGGGGGGATCTTGTTACCTTCTGGATGTGAAGATTGCAACAACTTAAGGAGCTCATCAAATGAACTATTAGTCCATTTGTTTTTCAACTTGATATGCATAAGTTTTGCTAAAAATTCAAGGGAAGAAAACTTAATACAACCGGGATATAATTCTGACTGGACTTCATGTAACAAGTTTTCAAAATCATCAGCGACACCTTCACTCTCTGTACAAGGGTTCTCTTTGTTGAGGTTGGTATTCACTTCCATAAGATCTTCAATAACACCAGCCATATCATTAGTACACGTAACATCATCTTGTACTACAACTTGAGAAATTAAGGGTTCATGATGATAAATCCAGTCCGAATAACTATGCTGGAAACCCCACGCGTACAAATGATACTTCACTTTTACCAAAGATAGCATGACCGAATTCCGACATTTAGTACACGGACAAAAAACATAACCTCTATTGTCGACCAAAGTCTTGCACATCTCAAGAAAAGAGTTGAGTCCATTATTATACTCCTCTGAGCTTCGATTTGGATTGTTAAGCCAACTTTTATCGACAACCATGATGCAACTGAAATATAATATAGAGAATTTACAAGGGTAGGTTGTACACTGTTATCGACAACCCTGATGCATATGTACATACATAAATACATATATACATACACAAGCACACATACAAACACAAACATGTATGTGCATATATACATACATGCTACCAAAATACATGAATATCAAGAATGAAAATTTATTCAGGCGAATTACCTAGACCTCAAAAGCAACTTAAGTGTTTACATGAGTCAATTAACTCAGATCAAATCAACTAGAGCTGAACTAAGAACAAGTTTGATGCAAAATTCCCTATTGTATATGTAATAGTTTGTTTTTATTGTTGTTGGTTACTTGCTAGTCATTATTCTAGTTATAATACGAAAATTCGATGTTAAAAAAATCATCTAAATGTTGTAACAAACATAAGTAGCCTAATCAAATTGTTCATCCATCAACTTTCTTACATCGGCTATGTGAATTAACATAAGTTTTTTCAAGCATCATTTCTATTATCAGAAAAATAATCATTAAATTTATGTTATAATCATTAAATGTTGTAACAAACATAACGGTTTCCCAAATGACATGTAGCCCAATAGTAATGTCGACATTACTATTATTAACCAACTAAACAACTAAATTTTAAACAACTAATTAAACTATAACAACAACAACTTGATCACAACCTATAACTACCGACTAACCATATATAAATCAATTAATTATTAACAACTAAACAACTAATTTTTAACCAACTACATTGCAAAATACCCAAATTTATTCCATTCAAACCTACAAAATACACAAATACAACTCAATTTCAAATAAAATCCAACTACATTCAATTCACTATCCTTAATTTCACATAAAATCCAGCCAAAATTGAGACAAATAACAGTTAATGTTACACACGAATCAAAATCTAAGAAAAGAAAACCAAAAAATTACCTTCAAAAATAGATCTAGCGGCGACAGTGAAGTAGCAACAGCGGCGACGATCGCGAGGCAGCAGCTGAAGGGGGCCGGTGAAGGGTGGTCGGCGATGGATAATAGCAGATCGATGGGTGGTCAGGGTTGGGGATGAGATCGAGGCCGACGGAGAGCAGATCGACGGCTGATGGGTGGTCGGCGAGGACCGGCCGGTGTACGGGAGGAAAGGCCGACGCCGGCGAGGCAGGGGTGGTCGGCCAGCGAGTGGTGGCGGGTCGGCGACGAAGGTGCAGGCGGGGTGGAGGTGAAAATGGTGGAGGGAGAGGTGAAAATGGCGCCCTCTTGCCCGCGATCTGCTGTTATTAGGGGTAATGGCATTAGCGACGACGCGTCGCCGCTAAAGGCGTCGCCGCTAATGGCTTTTGTACGACATTATCTTAGCCGTCAGATCTGCAGTTGATCGACGGCCGGAAATTTGTTGAATTCCAGACGCCGCTAATAACGGTGTCGCCCCTAAAAGTGGCGCCACTAATAATAAGATTTCTTGTAATGTATATAATAAAAGGTAGTTATATACTATGTATATTTGTATGAAAGATTATTGCATAATTTAATTGTCGGATGATTCTAAAAATACATCTTTATAATACCATATAAATAAAAGCAGAAAAATAAATTTGATTTTGCTTACACTCACTTCTAGAGTTCTCGATCATGTGAACAATAATTTTTACTTATACAAAATGGAGTAATTGCTCTATCGGTGTGACCTGCATTCACTTTGCTGCAACTTGAAATATCTAATTGTTTTATGCCTCTTACCACTCATGATGAAGAATTACAATCACGGGACCTATACTTAAAATTGTAGATTATGATTACAAATCTTATTCCCTAAGTGTATATTTGGTATGAGGTAATGGCCGGTATGGGGTAATGAAATGGATGAGAGAATGGAAAGAACAAAGGAATGAAATAAGTCATTACATTCCTTGTCATAGTTGGTTACCCTGTAATAATAGAATAAATCATTACTTTGTGTTATTTGTTAGGTAAGAAAAGAAGAACGAATGACATACAAAAGTGGTTATTATGGCGACGACTGGTGGTGGTGGGTGGCAGCTGATGATCGTAGGTGGTTGCCAGTGGTGGTGGTTCCCAATGGAGGTGGGTGACCGCCATTGTGATAGTGGTGGTGGGTGGCATCGGGTGCTGATGGTGGTGGCTGATGGTTAACGGTGGTGGTTGTCGGTAGTAGTGGGTGGCAGTTGATGGTGTTGGTGGCTAGTGGTGATTGGTGGTAGTGTGGCGAGTGGTCTTCGTGGTTGGTGGTGGTTGTTGCTGCTGGTGGTGATGGCTGGTGGTCATCAGTGGCGGTGGTGGTATTGTTGGCGGTACTAGTGGCGTTAGTAGATGTGACGGAGATCGGTAATTGTGATGGCGGCGGTGGTCTCTAGTGGTGGGTGTGGTAGGAAGTGGTACTGGGCTTAGTGGTGGTTAGAGGTGATTGTGGAAATCCCCGCTGGTGGTTGTTGTGGTTTTAAAACTTGATATTTTTCAACTGTCATTTTCTATAAACATTTACGTCTCTTGTAATCTTTCTATTTTTATGGATGTTGTGGTAATCTTATTAGTTAACTTGAAGGCCTTTTGAAGCACCCTCTGAGCTCTAACATATTGATCATTACTATAAGTACATCTAACCCATCCTCTATCCTTACAAGATCCCCTTGTAAAGAACTGTCGGATCCTAAGATTCCCTGAGAACAAACACTTTCCGTTAAACACAAGAAATCATCAGTAGTGGCAAAATGATCAAATCTGATTCTTTGATGGCAAACTAACCATGTATAATGAACTACTTTTGTGTCCACAAGGTGCCATACGATTACTTTTGACAACTTTTACTACCCATTTGTAATAAATGCCTGTTGCAAAACTTAATTTTATTTCGAATGGTGTCTACAAAACTTAGTAATAACCAAGACAAGAAGACATGCGGTAACCGACCCGTTTCCTGTGCCAGTTATGAGAATAATGCATCGAAGATGGCTTTTCTAATAAAATTATGTTAAAGCATGTGCAACTAGTAAAAGATAAAACCTAAAAGAGTAGTATGGTGATAAGCACTCATGCCCTCAAAAATCAAAATTAAGATCACGGTTCGAATCATGCTTACCCCATTTGCTCTCTCAAGCTAGCTACCTAGCTTAGGCCATGTTTACCTATTGCCGGTAAGTAGGGTATTGACTAAAATGAGGGAATGTGCGTTGAATAAAAAAAACAAAACAACTACTATTAGATAAGTGCGTTGATCTTATCTACCTACGCATTTACTATTTGACAGATAATTTAATAAAGTATAGCTCACGAAAGAACCCCAATATGTTGGATCTTTGGATGAAGTTAAAGGAGTTTCTATGTTCACAATCTTATAATGTATCGGTTGAAGTAGTAAACTTTACATTGATCAGTTTATATAGCTTATTATAAGCTTATATCGTTTGTAGTTAGAAGTTAGAACATATGTAAGAACTTGAAGTTACCTTAAGAAAGATACCCAGCACAACAACTAACAAAGAGATAAAATAGATTATACTAAAATATATAATGATGAGATATGAACTTAAATAAACAACAAAAAAATTATCTCTTATATAACAATATTGTACTCGTTTTATAGATAAGAAAACTCTTGTTTATATGGTGTAAATTTTGTAAGAAAATAATATCGTATATAAAATGTATGAACGTTTAATAAAATGGTGGAACATACAAAAAGTTAGTAAAAATGCTATTATTAAAATACCTGTCTAATAAACTGATACTTTTAATTGATCTCAACAATTGATTATGAAGAATAATGGTTCAAATTACTTTTTATAATTTTTAGTTTTAAGTGAATTTTATTTGAATCTTTCCCTATAAATAAAACCTGAAAATATAAATCTTATTTTGCTTGTACTCACTTCTAGGTCATGTTAACAATAATTTTTGCTTTTACAAAAAGTGAGCAGTTGTTAGGGTACATGCACACAAAAGCAACAACACCATCAACGATTATAACATAGAAAATAAACGAACATGAGAATCCAAAGATTTATAATTTTTCAGTCAGTGTGACCTACACTCATTTTGCTGCAACCAGGAATATCTAATTGCTTTATTCCCCTCGCCACTCGTGATGAAGAATTACAGTCACAACACGTCTACTTATAATTGTAAACTAGAGTTACAAATCCTATTCTCTAAGAAAATATAAATGGGCCAGAAATATATTAAAACTAGGTCACCCCCTTTACTCGCTAACACTAAATAAGTTTTATAAATAAACCGGGCCCGATACCATTCGAACCTCTAGGCATAACCTAACAATATATTATTTCGACACTTGATAATTTCAACTGTGATCTGCTATGTGTAGGATTCTATATGCCCAAGACACGTAGAATATTGATGCGGTTAGTACGTTATGATCCAAGTCGGGTTATACCCAATAACAAGCTTAGCAAACACCAATTAATATTTAATTGATGATATGATCATGCAATTAAATATTTACACCAATTTAGAAAATGGGTTTTCTAAATAAGTTGCATATGAGAAGGAACAACTTATTAGAATATTTTGTTCAACAATATTATTTGAAGTGTTATTTAAATAAGTTAAATAACATCAAATAATAATGAGAAATTATAACTTATAAGTTAATTGGTTAATTTTATAGGTTATAAAGCTTGAACATACAATTAAATGGTAATTGTATGTCTAGTTGCAAGACCATTTTAATATGTGTGTATGTGTTTAATTTAAAGAGGGAAAACCCATTTTGAATGAGTTTTGGTCGTCCCCCCCTCTATTTTCTCATTGGACCATTTTGTTTTGAGAACCACACACACATTAAGTGGTCTTGGGGTTCTCCTTTTCTCTACCATTCACAAGACATGCAAACAAGAAAAGCTCTCTATTCTCTCTAAAAAAACTCGGTTCTAGCAGCTGAAAGTTGAGGGTTCTTGGAGCTTTTGTGGTGTTTCTTCCTAACAAGAAGGTGTGCTTGCAAGATAAGCTTGGGGTATACACACTTGAGGGTTCCTCCTCTTGGAATCTTGGTCGATTTCATCCTCCCATCTCATCAACATTGCTGCTGAAAGTTCACGGTTCTGAAGGCTTTTTGGCAGCTTACCTTTTGGAGTTTTGGTGTCCAAATCCAAGGAACTATGATGCTCACTTAGAGCCTTGTGGGAGTGAACACTAGAGGACTTCTAAGCTTGAAGTTTTGGCCACATTTTCAGCCTCATTTCAGCCTTTCTTTGGTCGAATCTTGCTGCTGAAAAGGTAGTTTGGCAGCCCCTTTGTGGCTGTCATATTGTGTTGTTTTTATGTACACATAGCATGTTTATTCACATATAATGATCCTTTGATTAATGGGTTTGTTTTATACACTTGTATGATCACCTAAAGAACATAATTTTCAGCTTATAAAATCGGTTTTAAAGTTGTTATTCCGCTGCGTTTTCTGAAAGTTTAAATGGTTAAACTTGGTTTTATGTTCTAACAAACCCATTAATGGCATCAAGAGCCGGTTATGTGGATGACTTGCTTGTTTTGTCCTTTAAAATTGGTTTTAAAGGATGATTATAAACTCATAATAGGCTGGTTTTGGTTGATTGAATAAACCCCATGTCTTTCAAAGTTATATCTTCATGCTTATGATTAAACTTTGAAAGATAGGAATATCAATTGTTTGCAATGTTTGGTGGTTGTTTATTTGGATAAACAAACCCAAATTTTCAGTTTATGTTGGCTGAAAATTTAGGGTTTAATGGGGTTTATTTTGTTTGTTGAATGATGTTAATGATTGTTCATATGATAGTGCATAACCTAGCTTAAGACCTTGTATTGTTTTGGTTTGGATTGAATGTATTTATTTGGTTATATTCATTCAATTGGGTTGTAAAGTTTTGTGCTTGTATTTTGTCTATTTATTCATTGGGATGTAATAATAGATTAGGAGTATTTTTCTTTTACTAGAAAATATGTATTAGGATATATATTTTGTAAAAAAAGATGCTTGGGAAGGAGGCACAAGAGGAAGACACAAAAGAAGGACTTGAAGCATATGGATGCAAGTTCAAGTGGGGGTCTATGAAGACCTCAATTTTGTGTTGTATTCAACCCTTAGGAAAGACCAAATGACCACACTTGTGATGGCAAACAAGTGTGGTCACAATAGTAGCTAAGGTTATGCACATTATGGTTGTTTATGTTTATGCTTGTTTGAATGTTTGTTATTTGATTGTATGGTTGAAATTTTGACATGCATTACAAACTAATTAACAAACTTAACAAGCTAAAAAATGATGGTTCTTAATCATTAAAAGGTAATAAAAGGTTATTAAAATGATTTAATGATTTTAAAGATTAAAATAGGTTTTAATCAAAGGACCATAGGGTACCTTGTATTTGAAAGCATGCAAATACAAGTACATAGAGTTTTCTTAACTAGAATTATGAAATCTCTAAACACTTGAAAAACAAGATCAACACCGTCCTTTTACACAACACTTAAGTCACTTGGGAACTCTTAGTGGGATAAAGGTCACCTAACCACTTTGACGGAACTTATGACTTAAGGTGAGAATGTCATATTCGTGGGATAAAGGTCACCTAACCACTCATTTTGACAAGCTCACACGTGTGTGTAAGTAGGATGTCTTGATTTGCAAACCATGTTAAATAGATCACCTACAATATGGTTTCCAAATGGTGTTGATGGGATTAACATGCCAACTTTACATATGATGCTTAAAGTCGATCCCATACCTCTAGAAGTTGCAAATGGTTGCAACCGTCAATTGTTGACCACCTTATTAATTTAAATTGTGGGATAAAGGTCACCTAACCAAAATTTAAATGTAATGTTGGGTTCTAGATTTTAATATAGAATGACCTTAAAAGGCATTAATTATTAAAAGTAGCAATATCGAAAATACTAAAATAGATCTTTGTTAAATTTTGTAGATGACCACCAATAATGACAATCACGATAACTCATCCGCGTCCACCCAATCACTACGAGCGATCCTCCAAAAGGAACGTCTAAATCATAACAACTTTATTGATTGGTATCGAAACTTGAGAATCGTTCTCAAGCAAGAGAGAAGATCATATGTTTTAGACGACCCTATCCCCGATCAACCTACCGAGGATGATGAGGAGGCCTATAACGATTGGCTGAAATACACTGAGGACTCCGTCCAAGTGTCTTGTCTCATGCTAGTGAGCATGACTCCGGATCTCCAAAAGGAGTATGAACATCACGGAGCTTACGACATGATAACCAGCTGAAGGAAACGTTCCAACAGCAAGCAAGGGTTGAGCGCTTCGAAACGGTTCGAGCACTCCATGCATGTCGTATGGACGACAACCAATCTGTTTCATCTTATGTACTTAAGATGAAAAGTCATATTGACCGCCTCGAAAGGCAAAATTATCCCGTCTCGAAGGAATTGGCCACGGATTTGATCCTAAATTGCCTAACCAAGAAGTTCGAGACATTTGTGTTGAATTACAACATGAATGCATGGGACAAGAGCATTGGTGAGCTGCACTCAATGCTTAAAACAGCCGAGGCGGCCATGGGTAAAAGGGTTTTACCCGTTCTCACCATCAATGAAGGTGGGAACAAGAAAAGGCCTAATCCCGCACCCAAGGCAAAGGTTGCCAAGGGTAAAGGACCCGTTTGGGGAAAGGGGAAAGGGGTGGCAAGGGTGACACCCAAACCACAAGAGAAGAAGCAAAAGGTTGCTACTAATGACCCATGCTTCAAGTGTGGGGAGATTGGACATTGGGCAAGGAATTGTCCCGTCCATCTCCAAGAGTTGAAAGCAAAGAAGGATGGCGGGCAGACCTCAGGTACAGTATACATGATTCATATTGATCTTAATGTTACATCTTCAAACACATGGGTATTAGATACCGGATGTGGAACTCATAGTTGCAATTTGTTGCAGGGGTTCACAAGAAGTAGGGACTTCAATCAAGGGGATGTAAGCCTCTTCATGGGCAATGGAACTAAAGTTTTAGTTGAAGCTCGTGGGGACTACATCCTAAAACTTGCAAGTGGCTTGGAAGTTATTTTGAAGAATGTTTTATATGCTCCTAGTTTGACTAGGAACATTATTTCTGTATCCTAATTATGACATTATGATTATGTATTGTCCTTTATTGAAAATGATATTCATGTTTCTTTAAATAGTATGTTCTATTCTAAAGCTATTCCCATTAATGGTATTTATGAATTGGTTTATGAAAATACTTTAAATAGTTCAATTTACCAAACTAACACCAAGAAACTCAAGTTGGACTTGAGTGATACCTATCTTTGGCATTGTCGCCTTGGTCATATAAACAAGAAACGTATACAATCACTTCAAAAAGAATGGTCTTTTAAAAACAAATGAATGTGATTCATTTGATGTTTGTGAATCTTGTTTACATGGTAAGATGACTAAGGCACCCTTTAGTGGAACTACCGAAAGGGCAAAAGATTTATTAGGAATCATACATTCGGATGTATGTGGTCCTTTTAAACCAATGACTAGGAATGGTGAATGATACTTCATTACTTTTACCGATGATTATAGTCGCTATGGGTATGTGTACTTATTAAGGCACAAAGATGAAGCTTTTGAAATGTTCAAAATCTTCAAGAATGAAGTAGAAAATCAACTCAACAAGTCAATTAAAGTTCTCCGTACTGATAGAGGAGGTGAATACCTAAGTGATGCTTTTTAAGATCATCTGAGGAGTTGTGGGATTGTCTCACAACTCACTCCACCTGGAACACCACAACATAATGGTGTGTCTGAGAGGAGGAATCGAACCTTATTGGATATGGTCCGATCTATGATGGCTAAAAGCACACTGCCTCTATCATTTTGGGGTTTCGCTTTGCTCTCTGCGGCCCGTATTCTAAATATGGCCCCAACCAAAAAGGTGGAAATGACACCTTTCGAGATATGGCATGGAAGAGTTCCATCCCTGTCATACTTAAGGGTTTGGGGATGTGAGGCTTATGTTAAGACTCCCACCCCAAACAAATTGGAGTCCGATCCACCAAGTGTATCTTTGTTGGATATCCTAGAGATTCTATGGGATATTATTTCTATGATCCACTGGAACAAAAGGTGTTTGTTGCCAGAAAGGGTGAGTTCTTAGAAGCAAAGTTCCTTATGGAAGGAACTAGCAGTAGAACAGTGGATCATGAGGAGGATCAAGAACCATAACCCGATGCACATTTGGTTGAAACTAGCACTCAACATGAGGATGTTGAGGATGATCAAGGGGTTGATCAATACACACAAAACGTTCACAGAAGTGGTAGAACTAGTTATCCACCTAAAAGATATGGATTTTTCATGGATGGATGCTATGTGGTAGATTCAGATGAACCAACCACATACCATTATGCAGTGTTCAATTTGGATTATGACCAATGGCTTGAGGCCATGAACGTTGAGATGCAATCCATGTATGACAATCAAGTTTGGGAACTTGTTGTACCACCTCTTAATTCTAAGGTAGTTGGAAGTAAGTGGGTTTTCAAGAAGAAAACCAATATGCATGGAAACTTGGACACTTATAAAGCTAGACTTGTAGCAAAAGGTTTCACTCAAACTCAAGGGGTTGATTATGATGAACTTTTCTCACCTGTTGCGATGCTAAAGTCTATAAGGATATTGTTTGCCATAGTTGCACATTATGATTATGAGATTTGGCAAATGCATGTCAAAACCGTTTTCCTAAATGGATATCTTGAGGAAGATGTCTATATGGTTCAGCCTGAAGGTTTTGTCGATCCAAAACATCCTAATAAAGTATGCAAGTTAAAGAAATCAATCTATGGATTGAAACAAGCATCGAGAAGCTGGAATCACCGTTTTGATGAGGAGGTAAAGAAATTTAGTTTCATCAAAAACGCTGATGAGGCTTGTGTGTATAAGAAGGCTAGTGGGAGCACAATAACTTCCCTAGTATTGTATGTTGATGACATACTACTATTTGGAAACGACATTCCAACCTTGGAAGGTGTAAAAGCCTGGCTTGGAAGTTGTTTTTCCATTAAGGATCTTGGTGAAGCCGCCTATATTCTGTGAATAAAGATCTATAGGGATAGATCAAGGCGGTTGATTGGTTTGAATCAAAGTGCATACATTGATAAGATCTTGAAAAGGTTCAAGATGGAGAACTCTAAGAAAGGTACGGTACCTATTCAAAGACGAACGATATTGAGTACGACTCAATGTCCAAGCTCAATGGATGAGCAAGATAAAATAAAGGCAATCTTATACGTATCTGCTATTGGATCCATCATGTATGCGATGATATGCACTCGACCGGACGTGTCATGCGCCTTAAGCATGACAAGCCGATACCAGCAAAATCCTTGAAACAGTCATTGGATGGCTGTTAAGAACATACTTAAGTACCTAAGGAGGACAAGAGATATGTTCCTAATCTATGGATCTGGTGATGAGGAACTCGTTGTAAAAGGTTACACGGATGCGAGTTTCCAAACCGATCGTGACGATTCACGGTCACAATCGGGATATATTTTCATTCTGAATGGAGGAGCGGTCTCTTGGAAGATCTCCAAGCAGGATGTGGTGGCTCTATCAACTACAGAATCAGAATACGTCGCCGCCTCATTGGCAGCTGAAGAAGCTGCATGGTTGAAGAAATTCATTACCGATCTAGGGGTTGTCCCTTCTATTCAGGACCCCCTAGAGATCTTTTGTGATAACGAGGGTGCGATTGCTCAAATCAAGGAACCCCGTGCTCATCAAAAGACTAGGCACATTGAGCGGAGATTCAACTACATACGAGATGAAGTTGAAAAGGGAAAGATATGTATTCGCAAAGTTCACACGGATCAAAACATTGCGGATCTTCTCACGAAGCTCCTTGAAAAGGCAAAACATGAAGGTCATACTTGTGTCATGAGACTTCGATATTCTAGTGATTGGATTTGATCTGTAAATTTTGTATTTGGATATCTGGAACTCTTTATTATTTGAATGAAATTATTTGGTTATAATGTTTCAATTAATGTTCAAATTTAGCATGTTTAATCCATGAGTAAATTGTTTACTCTAAATATCCGTAGTCGTTCATACTTGTGGGAACAAGTGTGAGGGTAAGATTATTATGAACTTGGATTGGTTGATATTCATAAGGATGAATATAGAGCAATGGGTTGCTACCAAGGTTCATAGATATTTGTGGGATACAAATATTGGACTAACCCGCATCTCAAATTTTACTACATGGAATCTTATTGATTGATCATAAGTAAATTTGAGTAAAGGCGAATATCATTTGGTATCCTCTGACCTGAGATACATATTGGATTTTGATATTCACCAAGTATTATACCTTGAGCTAATTCTTCACTGTCCTGAAATAGTGGACAGTACATAAGGGTATGTTCAGGTATAACATGAGGTGTTTGTGAGAAACATATGTAGTCAAGATGGAATTTGTTCCTCATATTCTTTGAGAGCAAGATGTCTAAGTCCTGATTAAGTTAAATCAACAAGGAATGATCATTCTGTGTCCTTGGATTTAACATGACATCTGAAACAAAAGGATAGATGATTGATTCACCTAAATCATTTCAAGTAGGGTACTTGAATGGGATGATGTTATTGAATGGCTATAAGTCATGCGTATTAAGGGTAGTAAACCATTGTTAGGCGGTATTTACTGCTTGCATCAATCTTCTATGAATCTTGGGCAAGTGGGAGATTGTAGGATTCTATATGCCCAAGACACGTAGAATATTGATGCGGTTAGTACGTTATGATCCAAGCCGGGTTATACCCAATAACAAGCTTAGCAAACACCAATTAATATTTAATTGATGATATGATCATGCAATTAAATATTTACACCAATTTAGAAAATGGGTTTTCTAAATAAGTTGCATATGAGAAGGAACAACTTATTAGAATATTTTGTTCAACAATATTATTTGAAGTGTTATTTAAATAAGTTAAATAACACCAAATAATAATGAGAAATTATAACTTATAAGTTAATTGGTTAATTTTATAAGTTATAAAACTTGAACATACAATTAAATGGTAATTGTATGTCTAGTTGCAAGACCATTTTAATGTGTGTGTATGTGTTTAATTTAAAGAGGGAAAACCCATTTTGAATGAGTTTTGGCCGTCCCCCCCTCTATTTTCTCATTGGACCATTTTGTTTTGAGAACCACACACACATTAAGTGGTCTTGGGGTTCTCCTTTTCTCTACCATTCACAAGACATGCAAACAAGAAAAGCTCTCTATTCTCTCTCAAAAAACTCGGTTCTAGCAGCTGAAAGTTGAGGGTTCTTGGAGCTTTTATGGTGTTTCTTCCTAACAAGAAGGTGTGCTTGCAAGATAAGCTTGGGGTATACACACTTGAGGGTTCCTCCTCTTGGAATCTTGGTTGATTTCATCCTCCCATCTCATCAACATTGCTGCTAAAAGTTCACGGTTCTGAAGGCTTTTTGGCAGCTTACCTTTTGGAGTTTTGGTGTCCAAATCCAAGGAACTATGATGCTTACTTAGAGCCTTGTGGGAGTAAACACTAGAGGACTTCTAAGCTTGAAGTTTTGGCCACATTTTCAGCCTCATTTAAGCCTTTCTTTGGTCGAATCTTGCTGCTGGAAAGGTAGTTTGGTAGCCCCTTTGTGGCTGTCATATTGTGTTGTTTTTATGTACACATAGCATGTTTATTCACATATAATGATCCTTTGATTAATGGGTTTGTTTTATACACTTGTATGGTCACCTAAAGAACATAATTTTCAGCTTATAAAATCGGTTTTAAAGTTGTTATTCCGCTGGTTTTTCTGAAAGTTTAAGTGGTTAAACTTGGTTTTATGTTCTAACAAACCCATCACTATGAACATTTGTACCTCTTTTAATCATCCTAATTTCATGAATGTAGTGATCATATCATCACTTACCTTGAAGGTAGTTGAAGCTCTCTTCAAGCTTCAACACATTAATCACGGCTAAAATTGGCTATAACCCGTCCTCTATCCTTATGGGATCTCCTTCTAAAGAAATGTCGAATCCTTAGATACCCTGAGAACAAACACCCTCCATTATAAGCAAAAAATCATCTGTAGAGTCTTGATTCTTGGATGGCAGACTAATCAAATCTAATTCTTGGATGGCTAGCTGACCATGTATAATGACCTCTTATTATGTCCATAAGGTGCCACCATATTACTTTTGACAACCTTTCACTACCCAGTTCTAAACTTAACCTCATGCTCTTAGTCGTCCTACTGCCCAATTAAAATTAATATTCTTTTCTAGCTTGGAATAACCCAAACATTATCAGCTGAAGTGATTATCAAATCAACATTTTTTATGCCCATAACATCAAGTATAGCATCATTTGTCAGCTTAACCTTTTCCAAAGCCGTTGTTTTAAGATTCTTTAACATTTCACCAATGGGTGGCAAAAAATCAAACTCTGGAATTCATTACTCGAATATCTTCATTGCTTTCAACACTACAAATTAAGGCATCATGTTATACTTATTTCTCTATACTGTTAACGTCTTTAACCTTATTTGGACATTCATTCTTATAAAGTTTTAAAGGTAAAAATTTCTAACAGGTCATGCCTTTTTGAGTCCATATCTAACTTCTTTTCTTATCCTCACTCCCGTTATCTCTTTTATTTTTTTAATCTAACCATATTCAGTTTTTCATTTGATAATTCATCAAAATTTCTTCGTTTGACGTCTTCATCTAGAATAAAATCTCAAAGCTTCATAAAGGTGAAACCACTAGGTCTTGCTAAAATGGTAACAGTTCTAGACCACCTCCAAGTAATGAGCATAATAGTATTATAGCACGAATCTCATCATCAAATTTAATTCCTGTTAAAAGGTATTTCCTTTTCAAATCAAAGGTTTCTTATTTCTGGATTAAGTTTGTGCAGGTTTATATGTTCGTGGGTCTTTGCTGTCTTCTGGAGATTATGGAGGGCTGCTCTGTCATTTTAGCAAAGTCTTTGCCTTTATATTAGAGGCTCCAATTTAGGGTTCTAAGTATCGATTGCTCACATTTGGAACCGCCGCTCTTATCATTCAGTGACTCTTCTTGTTGATTTCTTTACATGGTATCAGAGCAGTGTCTCTGATATCATCGTCTTCCGCTGTGGTTCACTGGTTCCATAAATCGATCCTTGGGTGGTGCTCGCTGTTTGATCCTTAAATCGGCTCGCTGGTTCGCTGGTTCGCTGGTTCCATCAATCTGGTCTCGCTGTTTGCTCCTTTGATCCTTAAATCGAGTCTCGGTGTTTGATCCATGTTCCATCGATCGTATGCTGGTTGATCCGTTGTTGTTCGAACCCCCGTCGACAGAGGCTCCATTGTCGATCGGTCGATTGGTTCGCAGCAGACCCCTGCTCTCGATTGGTTCGCAGCAGACCCCTACTCTGTTTGATGTTCTAGGGCTGAAACCCTAGGTCTTTTGCTAAATTTAAAGAACCCTAACTTGGGTGGTGCTACGCGACTGTAAACCTAAGAAGTCGGCTCTCGTTGCTCTGCTAAAGGATTGGAACACACTAACCTGGGTGAGTTCGTTTCATTCTTTTCTCCTCTAGTTATTGTTATTATTGTTTTGTTAGACATATTGTTTTGGCTGGGTTAGGGGTACCAGCAATCTGTGATCTGTGGTGAATCTTTGTGGTGAATCTGTTATCCACTGTGTGCATCACTATGTGAATTTACTTTTGTTGTGTGTCTTCATATCATCTTGAGGTAATCCTTGATCTACCTTCCTGTGAAAGGTGTGAAAACCTGGCTCTGGCTCTTGGTTGATCTTCTTGCGTGTGCTTGCTTGCTATCATTCATTTTTTGCTTTGTCATTATGGCTGATTCTGGTCCTGTCATTAATATTACTGCTTCGAGTACTCAGATTAGTAAACTTGATGTGTGTGATCCATTGTATCTTCATGCTAATGATATTAACACACTTACCATTGTTACAATGAAACTAAAAGGAACTGAAAATTACACTGTATGGCCTAGTTCAATAAAATTGGCTTTACAAGTTAAAAACAAACTTGGATTCATTGATGGTAAATGTGAAAAATCTAAAACTGACCCTATACTTGCAAATCAATGGGATAGATGTAATTCTGTGGTCCTGTCATGGATATTGAACTCTATATCAGAGGAGTTGTATGTTGGCCAAGTGTTCTCAAAACTTGCCTCAGAGGTCTGGACTGATTTGAAGGAAACGTACGATAAAATTGATGGATCAGTGGTTTATAACTTGTATCAAAAGATAAACTCTGTGTCTCAAAATGGCTCATCTGTTTCTGAATACTATCACAAACTAAACACTATGTGGAAACAATTTGATGCCATCATACAACTCCCCTCTTGTTCTTGCAATGCATCTAAAGAGTTCAATGATTTTAATCATCTCATCAAACTTATGCAATTTCTTATGGGTCTTGATGATGTGTACCAACCTGTTAGATCTAGTCTATTAACAAGAGATCCTCTTCCAACAATTAAAACTGCTTTCTCAATTGTTTCCAGAGAAGAATCTCACCGAAATGGTGGATCCTCCTCTGGACCAAAAGGTCAAAATCTTGGCTTCTTTTCTAAACCAAACCAGACCTTTGACAATAAAAAAAGGGTTGGAAGAGGACCGAATCCGAATCTAAAATGCACTCATTGTAATTTGTTGGGTCACACTGTTGATAGATGTTATGAGATTGTTGGATATCCTCCAAATTACAAGAAAAAAATCAATAATCAGACCAATAAACCTGGGAATTTCAATGGTGCCTCCTCATCCAATACTAAAACTGCTGCTGTATCTTCGTCTCCCTTGACCTTGTCACAGGAGCAAATCGCTAAACTTATTGGTCTGATTAATGATAAATCTGGTGACACTCCTAGTACAGGAGGTAAGTTATCAGATCAATCATGTCTAGTTCAGTCATCCTTAGGTGTCTTTGGATGTTCATCTTTGTCCAATTCTAGATTTGAAAATGGTTGGGTGGTTGATTCAGGAGCAAATCAACACATGATAAAATCTGACAAAAACATGATTAATTGTGTCGACGTATCTGAATACAATATGACTGTTAGCCACCCTAATGGCACATGTGCTAAAATTACAAAAATTGGGAATCTAAAATTAACAAATAGTATTATGCTGACTGATGTATTTGTTGTTCCTGAATTCTATGTCAACCTCCTATCTATTTTTAAACTAACTAGGGATAACAATCTTGAAATTATATTTAATGAAAATTCCTGCTACATTCAGGATTTGAAATCAAAGAAAGTCCAGGCGACTGGTAGTCAATTCGATGGTCTCTATTTTTTTGACAAAGATCAAAACTCTGTTCCTGTCTGTTTCAGCAACTTGTCTAAGGTGAATATGTGGCATAATAGGTTAGGTCACCCTGCTGATCATGTCTTATCTGTTCTAAAAGATTCTCTTCAAATTAATGATAAAATTGCTCCCTCTCCTTGTGAAATATGCCATAGAGCCAAGCAACATCGTGCTCCCTTTCCACTTAGTAATCACTGTTCTAAAGAAATTGGTGAACTTGTTCACCTTGATTTATGGGGTCCATATAAAGTCACTAGTAAAGAAGGTTTCAAATATTTCTTAACAATTGTTGATGATTTTTCAAGGTCTGTATGGGTTTATCTTATAAAAACAAAAGATGAGGTTTATGAATGTATAACAAAATTTTTCTCATTGTTTAAAACTCAGTTTGATAAATCCATTAAGACTATCAGAAGTGACAACGGATCCGAATTTGTAAATAAACAAGTAACATCTTTCCTTGAATCAAAAGGGGTAATTCATCAAACGTCTTGCACTCATACCCCTTAACAAAATGGCATAGTGGAAAGGAAGCATAGACACCTTCTCAATGTTGCTAGGTCCTTGATGTTTCAAGGAGGTGTTCCCTTAAATTTTTGGTCTGAATGTGTACTAACGGCTGCATATTTAATAAACAGGACCCCTTCATCTGTCTTATTAGGTAAGAGTCCCTATGAGGTTATGTTTGGCTTTAGTCCCTCTCTAAATCACTTGAGAAGTTTTGGTTGTCTTTGTTTTTGTACTGTGCTTCATAATCCTGATAAATTTTCAAGTCGTTCTGAAAAATGTGTTTTAATTGGATATTCTAATGTAAAAAAGGGGTATAAACTTTGGAGTCTAGATAATAAAATCAGCTTATTTTATCGAGATGTTAAATTCTATGAAGAAGTTTTTCCTTTTAAACAAAATCCAAATGATAAATCTTACTTTAGAACTATTAATGAAAACCTAAATAACCTTAATTTTTTTGACAATATCGACATCCAAAACATCTCAAGTACAAATGTTCCCGATGATGAGGAGAGGGTGATGTCTCAAAGTTTTGCTAACTCTCAGCAGCCTGCTGAAATGGAAGGTGTGAATGGCGAAGCTGAGTTATCAAACCAGCAGCCCTCCACCTCATCCAATTCAGATAGTGGCTTGGCTGGTGATTTTGGTATTACTAATGAAGAGATTGACTCTTCTGAGGGTCTCAATTCTGTCCCTGTTGAGCCAAGGAGATCCTCTAGGCAATCTACTCTTCCTAAAAAGATGCAAGACTACATAATTGAAGGGAAAGTTAAATATGGGTTAGAAAAAGTAGTTAATTACTCTCATTTATCTAAGGAAAATTTGTGCTTTATTTCCAACTTGAATAAGTCTGTTGAACCTTCCTGTTTTAATGAAGCTGTTAAAGATATAAATTGGGTGCATGCAATGAATCTTGAAATGAAAGCTCTTCACAAAAATAAAACTTGGGAACTTGTTGACTTACCTTCTGGTAGAAAACTTATAGGATGCAAATGGATTTATAAAATTAAATATAAATCTAATGGTGAAATAGAGAGATATAAAGCCAGGTTAGTAGCCAAAGGCTACAGTCAAAGAGAAGGCTTAGACTTTGATGAAACATTTTCTCCGGTTATCAAAATGGTAACCATAAGAACTGTTATCACTTTGGCTGTTAACCATGGCTGGTCTCTATTTCAACTTGATATAAACAATGCTTTCTTATATGGTAGTATAACCGAGGATGTCTATATGAAACCTCCCGAAGGTTATTATTCTAAATCTGAAACCCGTGTGTGTAAGTTAATAAAGTCTCTATATGGGCTCAAACAAGCCCCTCGCAAATGGTATGAAAAGTTGACTGGTGTTTTATGCAATCATGGATATGTGCAAAGTCAATGTGATCATTCTTTGTTTATTAAATCTAATGCATCCACTTTTGTTGTTATTCTTGTTTATGTTGATGACATGATTATAACTGGAAATGATTTAAATGAAATTGACAAAATAAAAGCTTTTCTGAATCAGGACTTCAAAATAAAAGACTTAGGTGTCCTTAAGTACTTTCTGGGCATAGAAGTTTTGTATTCTGAACATGAAATTATTTTAAATCAAAGAAAATATTGTCTTGAATTGTTAAATGAGTTTGGATATTCTGGGTGTAAACCAGTTAATACTCCAATTGAACAAAGTTTTGTTATATCCTCAAAAGTTAAGTCTACAGATCTTGCTCTAGAAAATATTTCTGGGTATCAAAAGCTTGTTGGAAAGTTAATTTACCTTTCCTTGACTCGTCCCGATATTAATTATGCTGTTCAATATCCAAGTCAATTTATGCATGCCCCAACTAATGCCCACCTTCAGATTGCTTTAAGATTATTGCAATACTTAAAACTATCCCCTGGTATTGGTATTTTGATTAAGAAAAATGATGAGTTATCATTGGTCGCATATGTTGATTCTGACTGGGGCAAGTGTCCTATCTCCCGTAGATCTGTGACGGGTTTTTGTGTTTATTTAGGAGACTCTCTTATTTCTTGGAAAAGCAAGAAACAAGCTATTGTTTCTCACTCCTCTGCTGAATCTGAATACAGAGCTTTATACTCTGTGGTTTGTGAAGTTATGTGGTTACAAAATCTTTTATCTGAGTTACAACTTCAAATCACATTACCTGTAAAAGTTTTTTGTGACAATGAGGCTGCTATTGCTATAGCAGCCAATCCTGTTTTTCATGAAAGAACAAAACACTTTAAGTTAGATTTACACTTTCTTAGAGAAAAGGTTGCCAAAGGAATTATTAAAGTTTTAAGCATAAAATCGGCCTTTCAAAAGGCTGATGGTTTTACAAAAGGTTTGGATATTAGTCAACACAAGTTCTTTTATAAAGAACTTGGTATGATTGACATGTTTACCATTTGATTTGAGGGGGGTGTTAAAAGGTATTTCCTTTTCAAATCAAAGGTTTCTTATTTCTGGGTTAAGTTTGTGCAGGTTTATATGTTCGTGGGTCTTTGCTGTCTTCTGGAGATTATGGAGGGCTGCTCTGTCATTTCAGCAAAGTCTTTGCCTTTATATTAGAGGCTCCAATTTAGGGTTCTAAGTATCGATTGCTCACATTTGGAACCGCCGCTCTTATCATTCAGTGACTCTTCTTGTTGATTTCTTTACAATTCCTACCGACTCAAGTCTTGTCAAAATCAAGCTCATATTGTCAATGTGCACTGTAGAGAAATTCCTTTCCTCAACCTTGTATTAACCAGTCGAATTAGAAAGATTTTATTTGTAGCTGAAGGCTTGTCTTACATATTAGACAATGCATCTCGCTCTAGTTTACTTCAAAATGTTAAGCGTAACATCTTTTACCAAGGACAGACTAATCATAGCTTTAGTATATCTCCGACTAATCTGGTTTTTTCTTCTCCGCTCTTTCACCTATTAACGATCTAAATCCTTTTTAACAAGCGAATCATTTATCTATATTTTACACCAACCAAAATATTTATAGTAAAGCTTCTTAATCTGAAACTTTTTGCTTTCTAACATTTCAATATGACTAAATAAGAAACAAACAAGATCAAGAAACAACGATCGGCAAAGTAATGGCTCGGGCTTGAGCTTAACGCCTATATTGTTAAAAGAATCGTACTCTTCTTGTTCACCAAACACCTAGAACCAAACTCCTAGCAAAACTATGCTTGGATTTGGTAACTATGTCAGAAAAGCTCAGACAACCAAATCAAACCCTACGGTAATTAGATGAAACCATGGCTTAATCAAGATCAACAACCATAAAATAGTGATCAAATAAATCAATGAAAAAGATAATCTGAAACTCTAATCTACAAACCCCAAAGCAAAGGAATGACACAACTTGATTAACTTCTTTTCTTATAGGAATTGTTACTTGGCTTGGGTTTTCATCTTTAGCCATGTAATTATACTTATTTCTACCAACGTTAATATTTAAATCATTTTGTATTTTTTTACCGCGGCATTCCAATTTTATCAACATTCTAATGTTATTTTTTGTAATGTTTCTTTTTTACAATGAAGTTCTAATATTATCAATACTCTCGTTTCAACTCACGGATTTATGGCAATTTCACTTTTTTTTATATATAAACGTTTCGAACGACATACTTTGTTTCTCTTATTTTTGACACGTGGATTCACAAAAAATTTATAGGTATGTTTTTTTACGTTTTTATGCTTGCGCACAGCACGGTGGTCCTAATGGTTGTTATGTTTTACGAATTTTTTTAAAGATTTTAATGGAAAACAATAAAGTAATATTTGAATTGCCTTTAAGTTTATATTCATGCATTATCTCTTCGCAGAAAAATTAATATTAATATAAGTGAGATTTACAAATATTTATACATTATAATATTTATACAAAAAGTATATCAAGGATAGAACCTGTTTAATGGAAAGCAACATATTAGGGCATTCACAACCCATTCTTTAAAACTATGTGAGTGTGAGTTCTTAAATTTTATGGAATGGTTTAAGTGGTTGTGGGTGGAGTAGAGCGAAAATGTTACTGTTCATCTGTAAATTTAAAGATTCACTGTTCAACCCTTATAAATTTTTTAATATTTTTAAAAGTGGTTGTGAGTGAAGGAGAGAGAAAAAGTAATGAAAAATGTATAAAAATATATTATTTAATTGAAAAGAGAGAGAAGAAGTAGTGATTTTTAGTGTAATTATAAGGATGAAAATAAGGAATGGGATGTGAGTGCTCTTACATCGTCGCTAAATCAAGTACTACTTGGATTTCTCACAGATCTTTCAGTATTTAGATTACGCAATGAAGGATAAAGTTATAAAACATCATGATTCATGCTTCCAACTACTATTATTATTTACCAATGATCTCTTGGCCTTGTGGTTAAGGGGGAGTTGGAGGCTTTGGCTCTCTTGAAGGTCCAAGGTTCAATCCTTGGCATGGACGAATATTACTAACTTAATGATACTAACAACTAACAATTAACCAGGCGTTCAAAAAAAAAAACTACTATTATTATTTATTTGTTAAAAGGTTAATTTAAACCTCAAAATCGAAAACGTCATGGAAAATGTTGGGCACAAGAATGATTATATAAATACAGAAAAGTCATACCACTTTTAAGTGAAGGTAATCAAGGTATTGGAAAAGGTCATATAGTTTTCGTGGATTGCCCTTTAAAAAATAAACTATTATACTAACCGGATGTTAAAAGCATCAAGAAATAAACTACGGGTAAAATGTTGATGATGGCACTATTATACTATTTTTTATATTAAACTATAAATGTTATAAGAAACCTATTATAGTTATTAATACATTTTATCTAACGTTGTATTTAATTAAAATATTTGTGACTAAATTAACATGTTTACTTGTGAATGTCAGGCAAATAATGTAGAAAAAGACACTTAAATTTGTATTTTGTATTTGTTTAAGTAAACAATGAGGTACAACACCTAAATAGAGGTGCTACACCTCAATCTACAATACCTACACTACAAGAAATGTCAGTAATAGCGGCGCTGCTATTAGCGGCGACAGGCTCATTAGCGGCGACAGCAATTAGCGGCGACACTATTAGCGGCGACATGTCGCCGCTATTTCTTGTCAATCCGTTCTCAATTTTTTCCAACAGATCTGACCGTTGATCGTGCAACAGATCTAACGGACAGGGATTGATCGTACTTAACCGATAGCGGCGACACTATTAGCGGCGACTTGTCGCTGCTATTGGTTAAAAAATATACCCAGGGAATACGCGACTTCCCTCCACATCGATCTCCATTCCCTTCATCTCCCTACGCGCTAATTAACTTGCTTTCCTTCCATCTCCCTGCGCGCTAATTAACTTGCTTTCCTTCCATCTCCCTGCTACCGCCGCTGACCACCACCCTCCGGCACCACCCTCCGGCCACCACCCTCCGGCCACCACCCTCCGGCCACCACCCTCCGGCCACCACCCTCCGGCCACCACCCTCCGGCCACCACTCGATCGCGACCCCTTCCCTCTTTCTCCTCTTCTTGCCGCCGAGCACCAACCCCCACCGAGCACCAACCTCCGGTCACCGCCCCCTTTCTCCTCCTCTTGCCGCCGAGCACCACCCACCGAGCACCACCCTCTTGTCACCACCCGACCCCTTCCCCCTTTCTCCTCCTCTTGCCGCCTGGCACCACCCGATCCACCACTGCAACCGCTGCTGCAACCCACCAGCACCACCACCGCTGCTGCAACCCAGCACCACCACTACTGATTTTAGGTATAAATTTTGATTTTGTATGAATTTTTGATTTAGTTGTGGTAAAGCATTATTTAGGTATGAATTTTGATTTAGTTGTGTTATTGGGTGAATTGTTTAGGTTATGTTAGTTGTGTGAATCTTTAATTTAGTTATACAAGTTACTTGTTAAATTATTTGTTTATAATGTTTATTAATTAGATGTTAGTTTAGTTGTTTTGTTGGTTGGAAATTATTATGTTAATAATGCTTAATAATTAGATTATTTAGGTTATGATAGTCGTGTAACAAGTTGTGTTATTTGAAAATTATTGTTTAGTAATTTGTGTATAGACAAAACAATGATCACTATAAAATCACAAGTTGTGTTATTTATAAACACAAATGATCATTGTTTAGTTGTTTGATTTTTTAGTGATTTATTATTGTTTTTCATTACTATAAAAACACAATTTAGGTTATGATCATTTGTGTTTTTATAGTAATAAAAAACAATAAAAAATACTAAAAAATCAAACGAAATGTGATATTTTTAAAACAATTACAATAATGTTTCAATTTGTTTAAACATTGTCACATTTCAGCGGTAAAAGCTGTTCCTAAGGGAACAAAGGTCTCAGGTTCGATCCGTGGAAACGGCCTCCCCACAAAATGTGGGGGAAAGACCGCGTACATCTTCCCTTAAATGGGACGGACCCTCCCTGGACCCTGCGAAAACGCGGGAGCTCTTTGCAGCACCAGGTACGCCCTTTGCATTATGAGCGTTTAGGTTTTGTGACTTCATTCTAATCATCACGAGCTTAGAAATACCCGCTCGAAATTGATTTAGTAATTAATTTCGGGTTGTCCCCGTTTTGGGACTGCTTTTTGAATATTTTATCTCATTTAGGATATGAATGGATATTACATGATTGTCTGTTTAAGAAAAATTTGGTTTTCATTTTCTCTTTGCTCCACGAGTATATATTTCTATATGTATATATACTTGGGAGCTAAGGGTAAATGCTGCCGAATTTTTTTTAAACAAACAATCATGTGAAGCACGTTCATATATGAGATAAGGTATTCAAAAAGTGGGTATAGCAGCCTACCCTTTTGAATTCTCAATCTGTTGTCCTGCTTTTTGTTAATCATGTTTCGTGGATAATTTTTCATCCACTTAAATCCTAATATGTATTGCAGTTCCATAATCATTCCTGTCGATAAAAGTTGGCTTCTTAATCCGAATCGTAGATCACCTAAGTATCAATAAGGACTCGGCTCTTTTATAGATATGTGCGAAAAACTTACCGACAGTTATGGTCAAATTCGATGTCCGTGTATGAAATGTCAGAATACCGTATTATTAGGATGGGTTAAAATGAAATATCATTTAGAAATATGGGCATGTGCCGGTCATACAAAGATTGGATCTATCACGGTGAAAGTTTAATTCCTGAAGTTGTAGTTGTGGATAACGTTACGTCAACAAGCGAAATGGCTGACGTTATCGAAGACGTTATGGAGGAGAGTAGCGGTCTCCATGAGCAGAATAGTGGTATCCATGATGATTTTGAGAACTTGTTAGAAGAAGTTCAATCAGAATTATATCCGGGTTGTGCTAAGTTTTCTTCCCTTGATTTTTAGCAAAGCTTATGCATATCAAGGTGAAGAATAAATGGACTAATAGTTTATTTGATGAGCTTCTTGAGTTATTACAATCTTCACATCCTGAGGGTAATAAAATCCCACCTTCTCATTATGTAGCAAAAAGGATATTAAAAAAAAAGATTGGTTTAGGATATGAGTCGATACATGTGTGCAAATATGATTGTGCCCTTTTCTGGGGAGAAAACCTTTTGTTAGAAAAATGTCCCGTTTGTAATGAGAGTAGGTGGGTTGATACGAATACAAAGGGCAAGAAGTTACCTCACAAGGTGTTACGATGGTTTCCTTTAACACCGATACTACGATGATTGTATTCTTCAAGGCACACAGCAAAAGATATGATTTGGCATAGTACCGGACGATCAGAAGAGGGTACGATGCGACATCCTGTTGATGGTACCTCATGGAAAGATTTTGACATAAGGTACCCGACCTTCTCGAGGGAACCACGAAACGTTCGCCTAGGGCTTGCAGCCGACGGTTTTAATCCATTTGGTAACATGAGTTCGGCTCATAGCCCGTAGCCGGTTGTACTCACCACATACAATCTGCCTCTATGGTTATGCATGAAAGAGTCCTCATTTATGTTGTCATTATTGATTCCTGGCCCTAAATCACCGGGGAAAGACATGGATGTGTTTCTTAGGCCGTTGGTGGATGAGCTTAAGCAGTTGTGGGTGTCAGGCGTACGTACTAAAGACGCGGAGACAAACACATTCTTTACAATGAAAGCGGCGTTGTTATGGACTATAAACGACTTTCCAGCTCGTAGTAGTTTATCTGGTTGGAGCGGGCAGGGTTACAAAGCATGCCCGACTTGTAACGAAGACACTCCTTCTATGCGTGTTACAAATAAAGTTGTATATGTTGGTCATCGACGATTCTTAGATGCTAACCATGAGTGGAGAACAAGTTTAGAATTTAACGGAGAACCCGAGATCAGAGCCCCTCCGAAACAATTTAATGATACAGACATAGAAGCTCAACTTAGTCGTCTACGCCATCGTTTGTCGGGTAAACATCCCGATTTTGGAGGTGTAAAATCAAAGCGGGAGGAGTTTGAGTTGAACTGGTCGAAACAAAGCATATTTTTTGAACTTGAGTATTGGTCTTCTCTGCAGCTAAAACACAACCTAGATGTGATGCATATCGAGAAAAATGTGTGTGACAGTTTGTTGGATTCTCTTCTAATGAATGAAAAGAGCAAAGATACGCCACTACCTCCATTTGACGGTCCTGGAAGTCACGCGTTAGATGATAATGGTTATTATAATTAATTTATTAATATGTTTATTCAATTATTATTAATATATGATGCAATTAATGATTTTCTAATCTAATTACAGGCACGCCTTCTCGTAAAACAAGAGGCAAGGCGAAAAATAAGAAATTGCAGCAAGAGCTAGCTAAAAAAGGAGGACCTTTATCTATTCCATTTGATAGAGCTGCCACGTATACCCCCATTGGCGAACTTAATAATATGTTTGTTCGCGAGGTGGGGATATACACGGAAGCTAATTTTCCTTTTAATGTTCGTTCGTATGAAAATCTTTCCGATGCTCAGAAGAATGCTTTGGAAGAGCATATGGCGGTAAAATTTTATAAATTATATGTTTGTTATTCAATTTTACATAACTAACTTTTATTTTATTTAACTTAAATGTAGCGACACTTTGACTTTGATGAGATATTGCGAGATCGTGAGCGCGCACAGATAGAGGGTGGAATCCGTTCGATGTTTCTCAAACGATTTAGAGATCGAAAAAATGTGGCAAAAAAACATTTTGATCGAGTTGAGGCTACGAAAATGTAGAACAAGCAAGGGTGAATCCTCCAACAGGAATGGATCATGAAAATTGGAGCAAAACCGTTGACTATTTTATGAGTGACACATATAGAAATGTGTCAAGTTCAAACAAAGAAAATCGTCAACAACAAATATATACAAACTGTGGGGGGACTGCTTCATATAGTAGTTATTGTTATAAGAGCGTAATGATTTAAATTTATATATTTATGTATTATATATTAGTATTTTTTAATATATATTATACTTTTTAAAAATAGAATAAAAGCAGACTTGAACGTTTCATGATGCACATACTGGTAAAGATGGGACATTTGATAGCGAGGTAGCACAATAACAATATGTAAGTATTTCATCTTCAGGGACGGGTTCTTTATTTATGTATAAATATGTTAATATATTTTTGTTAATTAATACAGAACCAATTAAAGAAAAGGTTTGATGAGCTAAGTCAAAACCAAAATCAAGAAAGTGGATCATCAACGTTGAATGAAGTCGATATTTTTGAGTCGGTGTTGGGACAACGGCGTGGACATATTAAGGGGATTGGGTGTAAACCATTCTCATCTTCAGAGACGAGTTCTTTTGTTCATGATCACGAACAAACTCCCCAGTCATTTACACAGGTAAGTGCATCATTTTATCTAAGTTTAACTTAAACGGGTCAAAACGGGTGAAAATGATATGATTTGAGTTTAAACGGGTCAAAATAACTTAAACTTGGATGTGTTAAGTTCATCATAGTTGTTTTAGGTTAATTATGACTTTTAATCGCTAAAATAGAATTTAATTATCTAAGTTTAGCTTAAACGGGTCAAAACGGGTGAAAAGGACATGATTTGTGGTTGAACGGGTTAAAATAACTTAAACTTGGATGTGTTAAGTTAATCACAGTTGTTTTAGGTTAATTATGACTTTTAATCGCTAAAATAGAATTTAATTATCTAAGGTTAGCTTAAACGGGTCAAAACGGGTGAAAAGGACATGATTTGTGGTTAAACGGGTTAAAATAACTTAAACTTGGATGTGTTAAGTTAATCATAGTTGTTTTAGGTTAATTATGACTTTTAATCGCTAAAATAGAATTTAATTATCTAAGTTTAGCTTAAACGGGTCAAAACGGGTGAAAAGGACATGATTTGTGGTTAAACGGGTCAAAATAACTTAAACTTGGATGTGTTAAGTTCATCATAGTTGTTTTAGGTTAATTATGACTTTTAATCGCTAAAATAGAATTTAATTATCTAAGTTTAGCTTAAACGGGTCAAAACGGGTGAAAAGAACATGATTTGTGGATAAACGGGTTAAAATAACTTAAACTTGAATGTGTTAAGTTCATCATAGTTTTTTAGGTTAATTATGACTTTTAATCGCTAAAATAGAATTTAATTATCTAAGTTTAGCTTAAACGGGTCAAAACGGGTGAAAAGGACATGATTTGTGGTTAAACGGGTCGAAATAATTTAAACTTGGATGTGTTAAGTTCATCACAGTTGTTTTAGGTTAATTATGACTTTTAATCGCTAAAATAGAATTTAATTATCTAAGTTTAGCTTAAACGGGTCAAAACGGGTGAAAAGAACATGATTTGCTGATAAACGGGTCAAAATAACTTAAACTTGAATGTGTTAAGTTCATCACAGTTTTTTAGGTTAATTATGGCTTTTAATCGCTAAAATAGAATTTAATTATCTAAGTTTAGCTTAAACGGGTCAAAACGGGTGAAAAGGACATGATTTAAGTTTAAACCGGTCAAAACGACTTAAACTTGAATGTGTTAAGTTCAACATAGTATGTTTGGTTTACACTTCATATACTTTGTCAAAATATAAATGTATATTTTGTTTTTGCAGGAGCAAATTTCAAGTGTGTTCCAAAATGCGCAATTTATGTCACAAATGACACAATTAATTGCTTCGCAAAAGGCTCCAAATCAAGCGGAAGAAGATGATTCAGACGAGGGGGATGAATAGCTTATTTTATGATTGTATAATATTGCGTAATCTAGAATTTTAGCTTTTAATTATGACTAAATTATCTATGTATGATTGTATGATATTTCGTAATATAGATTGTAGTTTATGTATAACTTTATGTTATTGCGTAATCTAGATTATGTTATTAGAAAATCTAGGTTTATTTTGGATAAAAACTGGATTTTTGAAAAAACAAAAAAAAATTTTTAAAAAATATAACCATTAGCGGCGATAGCTGTCGCCGCTAATAGTTAAAAAAAACCACAAGCTGACGACAACTTTTAGCGGCGATTGTAGAGTATTAGCGGCGACATCTTTAGCGGCAACCCATTAGCGGCGACCCATTAGCGGCGAACATTTGACCAATAGCGACTAACTTTTAGCGGCGACCCGTTAGCGGCGACATGTCGCCGCTAATACCTATAGCGGCGACAATTTGGGGCATTAGCGGGGATAACTGTCGCCGCTAATGACCGAATATTTTGTAGTGCTAAACAAAGGTGCTACACCTCATTCTACAATACAAGTAACTATTATAGCTAAAACCATCAACTAAAGAAACTAATCCTAACTGAAGGTATCATAGATACTACTATCGAAAAATATCGGGACATGTCTCAATTTAATACATCACTTGTTCATATTGAACTAATTGCCAAAGTCAATATACATCCTTGTAAACACTACTATTGAAACAAGTATTTTCAGTTGTTTTTACTATATAAAAAATTCAGTTAATTTAATTAAGGATTAGCTATAAATTTATTACGAACATATTTTTCTATGGTTTACATGTCTATAAGGTTAGGTTATTAATCGAACCAATTAACCGGTAGCGGTTAAAAAAATTTATATTAAACATTCAATTTGAAATTAAATATATTATAAACAAAGAAATTTACATATTTACATTAATTAATAAACCTAAAAGATAGAACTTTCAAGAAACAAGCAGTTAACTATACATGAAGGAGAAGTTTCTCCAATTGCTCCCTTTCAACCTCTTAACTTTCAAATTTGTATCAACTTATAGGAATCCTCTTGACTTAATCTCCTCAATGAGTCTTGTAATTGAAACCATATCTTTTGAGAAAAGTACATTGTTTCATGCTTTTCAAATGCATCAAGAGCAACATGACTGATTGGACCATACTTCTTTTAAGCTCATTTGATGTGCGATGATTATGCAAAGTGATTAAATCACGAGTTGAGAAGGCGTAAATTGGAGAGATATTACACCCATTTACTCACCGATTGCCAAACTGCATATGCAATATAACATGAGGTTAAAATATAATATGATGTTTCTAGAGCTTCTTCACATAAATGGCAATTATTCGAGCGAGTGATCGATCAGGTTCCTTTTATATAGTCTATTAGTTTTAGCAAATCCGTG
This sequence comes from Flaveria linearis, assembly GCA_024085815.1. NCBI lineage: Eukaryota > Viridiplantae > Streptophyta > Magnoliopsida > Asterales > Asteraceae > Flaveria > Flaveria linearis. The sequence goes on along the minus strand of CM044001.1, from coordinate 32,170,828 downwards.
TAATACACGGGTTAAAAATATAAAAACAACATAATTCATAAATGTATAAATATTTCGTATGATTAAGTTACGTATTATTATAACAATGAAAATTAGAAGTTACATTTATAAATTATAAATATTTAAATACTTTTTTGAATAATATAATATATAATTGATCCATGTAAAATTAAAACCAATTATCTTAAAATCATACTAACCTAAAATATATAAATATATCAATAAATATTTTTTTTTCTAATTGATTCTTATTTAGCTATAAAAATGTGTATAGATCGAAACAATATGATTACGCAATTAAGTTGATGATATAAAAAATTAAATTTAAAACAAAATGAATTATTACTATTAATTGAATTTCTTAAAATAAAAAAAATTGATTAAAATAATATATTAGTTTAGGCGGGAAAATATTTTTAAAGAGTAACATGAGAGTGACATGTGACATCCTAGTTACTATTTTATTATATGGTATAGATACACTTTGGTGGTGTTTGTTTTTTACTAAAACCTCTTCCCCACCTCTTCATCTGCGCGCACGCAGACGCGGGAAGAGGTTTTGAGTGCGCAGAGTGTTTGTTTTTTAGAAGACGTTTCATTAAAAAACGTCTGCAAGAGGTCTGCATGGAGAAGATGTGGACCTATGTCTTCTGAGATCTTCTAACCTCTTCTCCACCCTCAAATCCATCTTCATCTTCCCCCATCTTACCTCTCCTCTCACCACCGCTGCCCTCCCCCTCCGCTGCCCTCCCCCTCCGCTGCCCTCCCCCTCCGCTGCCCTCCCCCTTCGCAACCCTTTTCCCAAATCAACACCACCTCCCGACTTCACAACGGTCGCCTACCTTCACCCACCTCCTCTCCGCCGCAAGCAACCCTCTCGCCGCCGTTGTCTGACGTGACCCCTCTCACCGCCGCCTACTTCTGACCCGCCATCGCACCCCTCCCATCACAGATCGACGACCAAGAAGATCAACGACTACCATCATCGGAGCAACAGTAGTCTTCTTCGCCATCGCCGCTGCTGATGATGGAATCCTCTGCTTCCATCGCACAAGAACAAACAGCAGGTGAAAGGTTGAAAATTTGGATCAAATAGATGAAGAATCGATGAGTGTTTTTAGGGTTTGATTGTTTGATAGGTGTTAAATGGAATGATGAAGTGGTAAGCAGATGAGAATGACTGTGAAAAGGCGGAAGAATGGGGCTTTGGGTGCGATGATACAGGCAATAATAATGGGATATCAAGACAACAGTGAAGCTACTATTTCAAACCAATATATAATATATAATAAATAATAATAATAATAATAATAATAATAATAATAATAATAATAATAATAATAATAATAATAACATTGCAGATGTTAAAAACAAACAGTCTTTTTCTTGTATACTGCAGACGTTTGGTCCACCCCTTCTGCTGCAGATGTCTGCAGATGTGGTCCGCAGACTGCAAACGTTTTCCTGCAGAAAAAACAAACAGCACCTTTAACCTTTGAATCAAATATATTATTTTTTAGCGGAAGCCACCTACTCCAATTGAATGGTGCCTCGTTTTATTAAAATTAGAAATTACGAAACATGGTTCGTCAGAAAAAAAATATAAAATTCTAGATACATTTATTATATTAATACATAATGTTCATCATCAAGTCGTGAGTCATTATAATATGTATATGTTCAAATCAGATATAAGTCAAGTGCATGTCGTAATTAATACTCTATTCAGATTGACGGATATGACATGTACTTAAACTTACCCCAACTTGAACATCCACATCAATTTCTAATAGAGAATATGGACAATTTTTTAGAGATTGTGATCAAACTAGTATATATACTATCTATTTTTACTAATATATGAGGGTAAATAAGCAAAAAAAAGTGAAAAAGGGCTATATAGTCACTTCTAATGAGTAGTTTAACAAAAAAAATTAACATTACTGATGAACTTGTTTCACGTAGGTTAAAAAGATTAGGGTTTTTTAACCGGTTTTAACCATACAACTCCTCTTTAATTTGGCTAATTCATATGGTTAAAGGTAGGGATATCTATCAGATCAAGTTGGCGGGTTGGTGGGTCGTAATGTTGAACCTGAACCTAACACATATTTTAATTTGGGTAAAAAAACTTAAAACTTAAACCTGAACCCATTTAAATCATATAACCTCAATCAAACTTGTTTAACCTATTTTTCTAAAAGTATCAAAGTAATCAATGGTAATTTCTATATTAAAGTTCTATTAGCAAATTGCTAATATATCGAAACGTTAGATGTTTTATGGATTTCAAGTTTAAATATATGTTTTTGGTAATAAATATATTTTTAAAGCCTCTAAAGTGAAGTTCAAAACTGAAGCTGCAAATTGAATATATAAAGTGAAAAAAAGACCAAAAAGTTAATTTATTAATGTAAACATTAAAAGACATATTAAATTTCCATAGCATATATTATTAAAACAGGTTAACAAGTCAATTCGAACCAGGTTTATTTTTTAAATGGGTTGTATTTCCTAACCCAAAACCTATTTTCATTCGTGTCGAGTTTGGGTTTATGTTAGGTGTTGCCACCTGTTTGAGTAAAGGAAATTGATTCTAGATGACCTCCACAATAATGGAGATGAATATTTATAAATGATGAATTTAATGACAAGGACATAATAATAAAATATATATAAAAAATATATATAAAAGATTAATGTTTTAACATTCTGTACTTTGATATCCCTCTCAAGCGAGAAGGTGGCGGTCCGAGATTTAGCTTGTTGCGAAAGAATTCAAACTGCGTACGAGGAAGGCTCTTTCTAAAGATATCCACCCCTTAAAGCTTGGTTGGGAATTTTGTGTGTATTTTTCCCCGAAGCAACGAGCTCTCGAATTAAATGTAGTCGAGGTATATGTGTTTGGCAAGTTTGTGAGAGATAGGGTTTTGGGTGATAAAAAAGGCACAACGGCTATCACAAAATATTGTTGGTTGGTCAGGTGGGAGGGCAGTTCATGTAGAAGCTGGGTGATCCATACGATTTCGGCGACAGTTTGGCCATGGCACGATATTCAGATTCGCATCTAGAGTGGGATACAATGGGTTCTTTCTTATGACTTAAGGAGACGAGGTTGCCACCCAAGAAAATTGAGTATCCATAAGTAGATCAGTGGGTTTCAAGGCATCTTACACAATCAACATCAAAGTATCCAAGTATTGATGTTTGAGTGGGTTTAGTGAAGTAGAGTCCATATGTCAGAGTACTATTTAGGTAACGTGGGATCCTTTTCACTTCTTGATAGTATGTGACAGTTGGGGCACGTAAAAATTGGCTTACTTGGTTCATGGCATAGGTGATATCGGGACGTGTAATTGTTAGGTAATAAAGAGCTCCAACAATGGAGCGATAATGTGTGGGATCCGGGAATGGTTCTCAGGTTGAGGTAAAGGAGACACTTGTGGCAAGGGGTGTGGAGTTGGTTTAGCATTTTTCATGCTGGTCCTCTTCCGTATATCTTTCACATACTTTGACTGGTTCAAGAATAGCCTGTTCACAGTGTAGGTGACTTCTAGTCCAAGGAAGTAGTTGAGTTCCCCGAGGTCCCTTAATGGGAAATTGTTTATTGAGGAGGTCAAAGAATTTGTTGATCATGCGATCTTGGTCATGCGATAATGAGATTATCAACATAGACTAATAGATATATGATGCATTTGTCCTTGAATATGGAAAAAGATGTGCGGCGCGACTACAAGTAAAGTTATTTTGAATTAAGAAGGTGCTTACTCGATGAAACCAAGCTCTCACGGCTTGTTTGAGACTGTATAAAGCTTTATTTAGTTTGCATATGTGGTTTGGAAGATCATGGTCTTCAAAGCCTGGTAGTTGTTCCATGTATACACACTCGTTCAGGTTGCCATGTAAAAAGGCATTGTTTACGTCGACTTAGTGTAATTTCCAATTGTTAATGATAGCGAACAAGATAACAATACGAACAGCTGAAGCTTTGACAACTGGGATGAACGTATTTGAATAATCAAGGCCCAAAACTTGACTAAACCCTTAAGCCACTAGGCGTGCTTTGTGTCGATCAAGTATGCCATCAGAGTGGCATTTTTTTCAAAAGAGCCACTTAGATACAACCACATTCTTATTTTTGGGTCGAGGAATGAGTGACCAAGTATTATTTTTGTGTAAAGCTTCAAGTTCACGGTGCATGGAGGCGACCTATTCCGGATCCTTAAAGACGGTTTTAATGGTTATGGGACCAACCATGGAGAATAGAGTTTGGTGGAGGGCATTTTTTAAGAGAATGGACACGTCAGTGACATATCATGGTTTAAAGATGTTAGCCTATGCTCTTGTTGTCATGGGGTGTGTGGATTGTGTCGGTGGTGGTGGTGGTGGTGGTGGGGGAGTCAGGATGCATGGGTGATGGTGGTGGTGCGTTTGTGGATCAGTCAGTATTGGGTGCGGCGACAATGGTAGTTTGGGTTTGGGATTTGAGGTTGGGTGAAGGTTGTGTGTTTGTTATTAGTTAAGTGTAGTTTGGGAATCGGTGTCCACGTTGGATGAGGGTGGTGGTGTGTTTGGGATTGGTTCGACAGGTGTGGGTGGGGTATGGTTGTGTTCCATGCAAAAGTGACATTGGGTTTTTGAGGAATAGGTAGGTGGAGTTTTTTTTATAAACGTCCGATGGGTGTGAATGTTGGGAAGGTTTTTTTGTGTCAAAAGTTGTAGCGACGATGTTGTCAAGAAAGTTTGTGACTTGTAATTGGGTTATGGCTTTGAGTTCCGGCGTATGGAAAATTTGTCTCATCAAATCAAGTGTGTCTTGTAATAAATTCATGAGATAAGATCAGGTCAAGGCATTGATATCCTTTATATTTGGGGTTGTAAACAAGGAATATGCATGGAAGGCTTCTAGGGGCTAGTTTGTTTTCCGAGTGGTCACAGAGTACCGGATACACATGACAACAAAAAGGTCGGAAGGTGGTGTAGTTGAGTGTTTGATTGTATACGGGTTGGCAACGTGACTTGCCATTCAAGGTTTTGGTTAGTAGATGATTAATGGTGTATACGGGTGTGGAAAAGGCATCAACCCAATATGAGGGCGGAAGTTTGGCATGAAAAAGCATCGTGAGTCCAGTTTCAACTATATGTTGGTGTTTACGTTCCTCCAGACCATTTTGTTGTAGTGTGTACGGGCAAGAGATACAATATAGAGTGCCATTATCATCAAAAAGTTTCTTACATTATGATTGACAAATTCCGTTCCTCCGTCACTTTGGAATACTTTCACTTTTTTTGAAAATTATGTTTGAGTAAATTTTAAAAATGTATTTAAGATGTAGAAAATTGTGTTCTGTTTTGTAGAGGGTAGAGCTAACAGAACCTAGCGAAGTCGTCAATGAAGACGAAATAATACCGATGGTTATTGTTGGACATAATAGGTGAGGGACCCCATAGAGCATAGTGTATGAGATCTAGGGAATGCAAGGCATGTTTGTTGTTCTTGAGAAAGGGTAAGCGATGTACTTTTTCAAGTTGACATGGAGAACACATGTCCGGTTTTGGTAAGATAAACGTTAAAGATAAAAAAAAACCCCTTGATTGTAACATAGCAATAAAATCAAAATTAACATGTCCAAGACAGGAGTGCCCAATTTTAAAGGATGCTTTGGGTTGGGAACCGGTTATAACAAGGGCTTCGTGTCTGGTATGTAGATCATATATAGAGTCCATCTTCATATATTCCCTAGGTTAGGAATTTTTATGTTTGGCGATCCTGAATGTAAAAATATGAGTAAGAAAATAGGACGTCGATATTGTTATGCTGTTTAATTTTTTCACGGAAAAGAGATTTTTGGTGATATTGGGTACAAGTAAAACAACACGTAGAGAAATATATGGTGAAATGGAAGTGTGACTTTTAAGAGTAATGGGAAGAGAGTTACCATTTCCGAATGTCACTGATTCATTACCTCCGGTGGTGTCTGATTTGAGATGGATGTGGGGGAGGCTTTCATGTGATCGGTGGCTCTCGAATCACGAACCAGTCGGGTCACCGGAGCTAACGTGCCATTGAGCATGGAAGGCTTGAGGAAATTAGTCATTTTCTAGGGTAGCTTGATGAGCGTAGGAGGCAAGTTTTGGGCAGGAGGTTGCATAATGCCCAGAGGTTGCATAAGGCTGCCCATATTTCTCTTGAAGTGGATAAACCGACAATGACAGAAATCGCTTCTTCTGTTAACGAAGCAAGTAATTAGTGGATGAAAGTTTTATTGTGAGCATGTGTAGGAGGGTTTTAAGTGGAAGGTTTGTCTTCGTGGAGCTAGATGAAGCCATGGAGGTCGATGGAATTGGGCAGGGAATGTGAAATGTAAGGTTGACAAATTAAAGAGGGAAAGGTGGGGAGCCAACCAAATAATCTCCACAATTGTGAAGATGAATATTTATAAATGACTAATTTACATGACAAGGACGTAAGAATAAATATCTACAAAACAGTATATACAAGATTAATGTTTACACGTTTTCTACTTTGATACCACCCCTAGCTAGTTAAAAGAGTAGTTCCAAGAAATATTAACATGGACCAGGTGTCTCTATGATAATCCTTCATTGATACTCTTAAGGTACTTTTCTCCCTTTTATTTATAGCAACACTGATTTTTCCTAGTGTTATGAATATTATGCATCATGTGAGTACAACACAAAATCAAATATAATTGATAATCACCTTAAAGTTTGTTTTAGACAAAAAAAAATTAAACCATTTTAGGGCCTTTTTAAATATCATTCTTGCTTTAATTTTCACAACGTAAATTAATGTGTTTAGTTACGTGGGTTATTAAACAACTTTTTTGTAACAATATTAATTTATTATGGTATTATTTTCTAATATATATATATATATATATATATATATGTGTGTGTGTGTGTGTGTGTGTGTGTGTGTGTGTGTGTACATATATACATATATGTGTACATATATGTATACATATGTAGATATGTATACATATGTAGATATGTATACATATGTAGCTCATGGAGTCCTTTTCTAATCGGTAGTTAATTTGCATATGCTGATCTGCAGACATTTTGCATATGCAGTTCGGCAGATGCTTGGCACATGTTGATTGGCATACATTCAACATATGCAGTTTGGAAGTGAATTCAACACTTGGCCTGATTCGACAATTGGTAGCCAGTGTGGAAATCCTGAGTTTTCCGGAGATTCATCCTTCATAATTCAACAAATTCCCGCTAGGATGCTGCTATCAAAACTTTATCTATATCCTTCAAGCATTCTGATTAGTAGAAGTTTATATATGTATCCTATTCTATCTCTGGAGAGGTTGTCAAGAGGTAGATTCACCAAATCCTACATATTGTGCAGAGAGAGTATGAAAAGATCATATGCTTTAGCTTCAACTTTGTTAGGGCAACATAGGTTAGACTAAAAGTGTTGGTTGAGGAAATGTAGCTCCGATGTGCAATAGGGTCATGATGCTTAGTGGGATGACATGCAAAACTTCTTCTTCTTCCCTTTGTCTAGCCTTATTACCATACTTTATCTTTAGGATAGCAGCCATAGATTTGTACTTGTCTAACATGCCTTCATATTCCAAAGTTAGTTTATACATCCTTTGTAAGTCTTTAAGGCTTAGCTTCAGAACCTCCAGCTCAGATGAAAAGAAAGATTTGGACTGGTTCTTTCTTTATATGAAGAAGTTCTCACCTTTTAAATCATAACCCCATTTTATTATTGTTGTATCATCATTATCTGATTCTTCTTCTTTTTCATTTTCTAAAGGTTCTTCTTCTTTAGGTTGTTCCAATCTATGTCTCATCCTGTTAGCCACATCTGTTATGACTACTTCATCTTCAAAATCATTAGATTGGCTATGGAAAAAAGATTTAGTTGTATAAGGAGCTTGTTGGACTTGTGGAGAACTATGCTCAGTGGTTTAAGTAGGTGTAAAAGTAGTAGGAGGTGATTGTGGCTGGTGGCTAGGTTCGGCAGATGGAGTGGTTTCGACAATTTTAGACTCTGGTTTCTTTTTTCTTTATTCTGAAGCTTGCTTTGACCTTTCTATATAAGAATTATAGATTCTCATTAGTACTTTCTCCATTGCCCTTGCCTCAGAATCATTGCTTGGATTCATTAGTCCCAGCCTAGTCAAGTTGTCTATCTCAAACCGGTTGAAGCATACCAATTGGTTTCTTGAGTAAGCCACTCTTCCTGCTACTGATTTGGTTATGAAGTATGTATTCTTTTTCTTATCATATTTCCATTCCACTATGTGATCATGTACTGATAGTAGGGTTTCAGGAATCTATTCACTAGCATAAGCTTTGACTAAGGCTAATATTTTATGTAGAAGCAGTTTAGATTAATCATTTTTGAATCCAAAAATCATTTTTGCATCCAAAATGCTAACATTCTAAGCTATTTCCTCTAGAATGTCAAGGTGCAAATCAAATACTTCATTTTCATGGTCATAGTATATGAAATCTTTATTTTCCATCTTTATAGCAAATTTATTCATCTGAGAATGATACTTCGGCAACCACTACCTTTGTTCCGTATATTCTCCTCTACTTCTGGATCAACAATCCTTTTTTTACAACTTTTTAGGTGCTTTATTCTTCTTTGCAAGGATTGAGGATATGAGCTGATTGTCATCAGAGGATGTTGATGTAGAGTCAGGGGATACTGGAGGCTTAGTCGGCAGATTGGAGGACTTCTGGGTAACTTTATTTGATTTAGCTTGTTGTCTTTCCCATTTCTCCCCATCTTGTTCAAACTTTGGGACTTTTCCAGTAGCAATCGTTTGCTTGATTCCTCACATATTGAAATCAAGAGTTGACATACTCATTGGTCCTACTTGTCTACCAGAGAAACCATAGTATTTGAGAAACTACTTCATCTATTGCTTGTCCATTAACTCTTCCTAAATGTTTTCTACTTTCTTTTTTTTATGATTCAATCCTCTTTCTTCCAGCCGACTCAGCTGCTTTCTCCACCTCAGCATGAGTTGCAGCTATTAGTTTTGATTTGATCTTAGTAGTGCTCTACTCCATGATCTCATCAAAGTTGAATCCTTTAAACTCAATTTGAGCTTCTAGGAGACATTTTTATTCATACTTCTTTTCATTCTTTTTTAGTGAAGATCATGGGTTCGAGTTTGGTAGTTATAGTTGTTGAAGCTTGTTGAGTAGCTGTTATTTGGATGCTTTTGAAAGATGGCCTTGATGAATTAGATGGCATCTTTATGATAGCTTTGGCCTTCGGTTTACGTGGAGTTTTTGATGATGTTCTATTGAGTTCACCACCACGGTTGAATTCTCTTGTTGTAGTACTTGCAGCTTTTGAATCCTTTGCACTTTTGATTAGTTCAGTGATGTTCTTCTTCACTAAGCATCCTTGAATTCTGCCTGCCTTCAGAACTATGACTTCTTTTTCAACATTTTATGGGAACAACTCTACCTTCTTTGTCATTATAAATCTAGCCTTTGGTTTCTATGACTTAACTTCAATTTCTTCTTCAGCAGTCATAGGTCTTTTACCTATGTTAGATGTAGAGACTTCAGTAAGTCTGACTACCGAAGGTCTAAGAGTTACACCTGATGCCTCACCAGCTGACTTGGGAAAATCGGTAGTTTTCTGAGGTCTTTCAACATCATTAGTCACTTCTTGGCCCTCAGTTACACCTATTGCCTCACCGGTTGACCAAATATTGCCTCAGTTGATTTTATGAGTTCAGACTTAGATGTATCCTTGTGTTGTTCCTGAACTTAAGATGGTTAAGTTTCAAGAACGGACTCATGTCTTTCCATATCATCATCCATGGTATAGGTGCCTCTTGTGTAAACCAGCAATTTGTCTGAGGATTCATCTTTAGAAGAAGCCTCTTGTCTAGTGCTTTCAGTAGTTGCATCAGCACCTGATTTGTTCAGTACTTCAGCAGCTTCTAAGAGCACTTTCAGAAGTGGTGCCTCGTCTTCAGTAGATATCTTGGGAGAGGCTTCGTGTCCTTGCACTAGCTCTATTTTTGATGATTCCTCATCAATTCTCTTTATTTAAGAGAAAATAGTGAAGAAGTGTTGGATCTCTTTGTCATTTTCGTCTTCCTTTTCCTAAGTAGAACCTTTTGGTTCATCCTACTAATCACCCTCCTAGCTTCTATCTATTTCTCTTCTAAACTATCATAGCCATACCTATCAAGAAGCTTATTCAGATTGACTTTAGTATCTGATGGAAGCTCATATTGGTTGGTCCATTGTGAAGAGAATGAGATTGTCTATGCAGCATGAACAACTTGAGTATCCAATCTCGGGAGAATGTCTTCAGCATTGCTGGGCTCATCTTCCCCCTTTTTGGTAGCATCATCTGAGATTCCAGACGAAACTAAGCATGGAGAGGAAGGCATATCCCAAGGTTATTGTGGTGCTGAGGGTTGAAAGCTAAGAATGATTGATTGTTGAAGGTCAATGGTCTCTTGAAGTTGCTCAACTTTTTGTTTAAGATCCATTGCCTTTGCAGCAACTTGCTGAAGAGTTGTAAGTTGTTCTTCAAGGATTGTGACTCTTGCAGCTCGTTGTTGGAGAGTCCTGAGTTGGGCTTCCACCTTAGATACTCTATATGTCAAAGATTTCAGCAATCAGTTCTCAAATTCAAGAACTATGGCTCTTTTTGCATAACCTTGAAGCCTTGCATTCTTAGCTTGTAAGGCATTGAGTCATAGAACAAGCTCACTGGTATGGGCTGTCAATTCACCTAATTGTTTCATACTTCCCTCATCCATAGTTGTGGAATCCTTAGGAGATGACGTACTAGGCCTAGCCTCTGCAACCTCACCACCAGATGTGGTTTCTTGGCACCCTGGATTTCTCTCCTCAAGGAATGACTCGAAGGAGAAAATCTTAAGGTGAGTTGTCGTGGTTATTGTCTTAGTGATGTTGTATCTGTCCTTCTGATCAATTAATGGATCAACAGTAGAGACAACCGCTTCCATATTGATCCTTTCCTCCATATGATCAATCTCTTAGGATAAATGATATGGGTCAGATGTTTCTACAAACACATCAGTCTCCACTATCTGTAATGTATGTTAAGGGGGAGACAACGACTCATGCCGATATATGGAAGGAACATCATCATCCTGGGTGGTAGACATGTTTATGGGAGATTATAGAGTTGAGTCTAATAGTACGAGATATGAACCAGTTCCCAATGAGACTTCTTCCTTAAAAGTTATCTTAGTTATGTGGGTATCCATTTTGGTTTTCTCAATGGAGTATTGGGACTCCAATTAAGGGTTGTATTTTGAGTGTGGGTCCACTCAAAAGAAAAAAAGAGAAACCTTCTTCTAGAAGCCTTGTCTAGGTGTGGCTGACACCTTTGACTTTACTGGAACCCTTGTTTTCAGTGTTGTCTTTTTAAGGGGAGGTGATTTGAGGGCCTGTGTCCTCTCAGTACAAGATGCAAGGGTTTGCTTTTGCTTATGATATTTTGGCTTTGATGCGGAGGGTGTGGGATCAACAATGGTAGGTGTGTCCATGCTGCCACCCTAACACTTAGTGACCTAAAACATATGACTAAACAAGGGAGTTACCTTCCTTGAAAAAGATTTTGGAGTTCCTCTAAACTTTGAAAATATTACGTTGTTTAAAGTTTCTAGAGCATGAACAACTCCACTAATTTTAGTTTATCCCCTAATTCTTCTTGTAAAATCAGTTGTAAGAATTTAGAGTACATTAAACACTTATATTTTACAGTAGCAGTTACATTTATACAAAGATGTTGAAAAATGAAGTTTGAAAAATCATAACTCTATTGTTTGACCAGACCATGGATAGCCCCTGCTAAATCTAATGGTACTTGGTCCCATCCTCCTGAGTTATTGGATAGACAGTGTAGGAAGATATGAAGGATGATTCTCCAATAATGATATTCTATTGATTTGGAGAAGGTGGACGTCAGGAGGGGTCCTTTATATCCCATCTCCTTGAAGGTGGCACAGATGACTTCTTTGGAAAAAGAAGATTCACCATTGGTATCCAACTTCAGATGTTGACTAATTTTGGCGCATGATATAGTGACATTCATTCCTTACACTATCACGGTGAGAACCTTCACTCCATGTTCCCTTTGTATGGATCATGTGGTCTAGAATTCTCGGATGTGAGACTCGCGAATCACTAGGTCTATTGTGATAGCAAAGGCACAGTTGTTATTTCTTAAAAAAATTGAAGAACATGATCATAGAACTCATCACCTATGGGTTGAAGTGATGCGCTGATATTGTGGTTCTGATGGAGTTCTTAGGTTTGGGGTTGAGCAGTCATTAAAAGTTGATTGATTTTAGTAAGACTTTAGGGATTGAAGGTTCAAGGGCTTGCTTTGTAAGGAAGATTGAAGATGACAATGATGGAAAGCCTTTGATTTTAATAGCTTTGGATAATATATAAAAATGTGAAATTTAAAAATATCTTACTACCGTAACTGTAAAAATCGACGACTTGAGATGATGAAACAGTCTTTTCCGGTAACTTCTCCGGCGCCACTACATATCGAAAGATGAAGTGGTACCTACCCCATCTTTTTATAAAACATGTGCTAAATTCATCGTATCTGTAGAATCTTCCATTCGGCAGATACCTGCTTTGCCCAGTTATCTGCTCACTTGCATAATTTTGTAGATAACTAAATATCTACTGATATTTGGTAGATACTTATTTATCTGCTGATTTACAGTTTTCGACAGACACACAGTTTAACCCAATTTATAAATAGAAGCATTTCTTTTTAAAATTTTCAAATATAATTAAAACTAATCATGCAATTATCCAAAGTTTATCATTCCAGTAGTAGATACAAGATATTTAAATCTTGATTCATTAAAAGCCTTTATGAAAAATCAGCCTATTGTTTATTTGTATGGATCTTAATTAATGTAATGATTTTCTTTTCTGCATAATCTCTAATGAAATTACACCTGATCTTGATGTCAATGAGCTTTGTCTTTGAATGCTGAACAAGATTGTTGGTGATTAAGATGGCGCTACTGTTGTCAATGTGAATTGGAATCTTCATGAAGGTTACTCCATAATCTCTAAGTTGAGTTTGGATTCATAACACCTTAGCACAATAACTTGATGTAGCAATGTACTCTACTTTAGCATTTGAAATGGAGACACAAGTTTGCTTCTTGCATTGCCATGAAACCAGTCTCCCTCCTAGAAATCGACATCCTCATGAGGTGGATTTTTTATTGATGTTGCATCCTCCATATTCACTGTCTGTATATCCATAAAGATTGAATTCAACACTCTTAAGATACCGTAATCCCAACTTAGATTCTCCTCTGAGATACTTTAGAATTTTATTGGCAGCTATAAGATGTGACAGCTATGGAGCAGCTTGGAATCTTGAACACATGCATATGGAAAGTATGATATCTGGTCTGCTAGCTATAAGATACATAAGAGATACAATGATGGCTCTATATTTCTACTGATCAACTCCTTCCCCCTCAAGATCAAGAGTTAATGAACATGTCTTTGACATTAGGGGTTTTAAGAAGCCTTAGCATCAATAACTTGAAATCTTACTAAGATGTCCTGAACATACTTAGATTGATTTATAAAGATGTCATGAGAGGTTTGTTTTACTTGCAGCCCCAGAAAGAAAGTGAGCTCTCCCATTGAATCATCTCAATTTTTTTCTCATGTGACTTTTAAAGGCTTTGTATGAGTATTTTTTAGACCCAAAGTTGATATATTCACATATACTTGTACCAAAATGATATCCAAATCAACCTTCTTGATGAGGAGAGTTTTCTCTATTGATCCTCTGGTGTATCCATTCTTAAGTAGAAAGGTAGAGAGTATCTCATATTATTTCCTTGGTGCTTGATGAAGACCATAAAGGGCCTTATCCAGTTTGCATACATGATCTAGATACTTGGGATCTTCAAAGCCTGGAGGTTGGTAGACATAAACTTCTTCATCAATCTCACCATAGAGGAACGCACTCTTGACATCCATCTGAAACAGTTATAAGTCTTTGGAGGAAGCAAATACTTGAAGATTTTTGATTGCTTCAATCCTTGCCACAATAGCAAAGACTTTATCGTAATCAATCCTTTCTTCTTGTGTGTACCCTTATACCAAAAGTCTGGCCTTGTTCTTGATAACAATGCCCCTATCATCTTTCCTTTTTCTTAAAAACCATTTGGTCCTTATTGAAGTCTTTCCTCTTGGAGTGCACATAGTTTCCAAACCTTATTCAAGTGAATTAAAAAAGCACATCTTGCCTGAATTCCCCCCAACTGTGATCTCTTAAGGTCTTATAACATTTCTTTGGTTGCAGTTGACAAAGAAAGCATGAAAACAAACAGATGTTTCCTTCATCCACCCTGCTTCTTGTCTTGACACCAGCATCTACATACATTAACACTCATCTGGATGCCCTTTATGATATCTTAGTCTTGGGATTACTTGGAGTTGCTAAGACAGATCCAAATTGGAAAATTTTTTATCGGGGAATTTGGTAGATGGATTGACTGGTTCATCTACCATATTTACTATATCATCATCATTTGTCATAATTGGTTACTTTTCAAGAGATTGTCTAATACCACAATGATCATTAGACTCTTCATCTGGTGAGTCATAGTGAGCAACTGTGAAAGGCTGATGCAACCAAAGCAACTAAAGATCTTCCAACATGCATGCATGATGTACATAGTAGAAGTTACTTTGACAGTTTTACACTCTTTATAAGAAGTATTCTAAGTGTAATATCTTTTGAAGCCAAAGACAAAATCTTCTGAAGCTAAAGATGAAGTTTTATGAAGCTTCAAGGATAAAGTCTTCTGAAGCCAAAGATTAAAGACTGATTTCTTTTAAAGACAGAGAAGACATACTTTCTCTTATCAACTTTTGCATAAAGCTGACCAACTTTCCTCTGCCACTCTGAAGACTCACCAACTTATACAAGTTAATGAAAATGTCCATGCTTTAGTGAGCTGTAGAGTATGGTTTGGAGTCTTTAACTTTCTACTTTGTACTTCTTATCCTTTTTGTAATATATTAGGATATGAGCTATGGCATGTCATTGTCACAAGTCAAAAGGCAATATGCCTTTTGACTATACATTAATCTTGTTGTCTAGATTAGTGTTTCCAGCTGGCTTTCAAAGTATAGCTGGCTATAGGATGTCATATAAAGTATCTCGGGTTTTTTTATTTCTTTTTATACTTTGTAACACTTGTAATAGAATTTGAGAGCAATATACAATACTCTTCAAAACCATAGTTATCTTGTTCTTCTTCTTAGTTCCGTCTCATTACTTGCTTGTGTTCTTAGTATCTCTTATCTTAATTTGGTTCCCTATTTAATCTGTTAAGTGTTCTAACACTCTTCTTATTATGAGATTGATTGTATTTACCATCCCTTAAATGGTTCTACAATTGGTATCAGAGCATTTCAGGCTCTTGATTGTAAGATCTCACCATCTTAAATCCTCTCAATTTCACAAATCACTTAATATCTTAAATGGAAGCTATCTCAAAGGCTGATATGGAATCTGGTACTATGACCAAGTCTCCACTGATCACTCTTGATAACTTTGATGCTTGGTACCAAAGAATGGAAGGATTCATCAAGTCCTAAGACAGTAGGATATGGGGATCTGTTGTCTCTGGAGCTCATGTACCATGCACCTCTTCAGCTATAGCTGGAGGTGGCATGATACCAAGGAATCGGATGACTACTTTGAAGAAGATTGGAAGAAGATAGATGTACATCAGAAATCCATGACCGCCCTCCAAACTGCTCTTCCAAACTCTATTTACAGAGGCTTGAAGAAGTGTAAAACTACTAAGCAACTATGGGATGAACTGAAGCTTATGTATAAGGGGTCTGGTGAAGCTAAAGAACACAAGAAAGACTTCTCGAAGCAGTAGTTTGAGAACTTCAACTTCAAGATAGGTGAAACCATGACTCAATAATACTTTAGGTATGTTAAGATTATGGATAGTCTAATCAATGTTAGAGTAACTCTTGAGAATAGGGACATTATGAGGGAGTTCTTGTCCTCTCTTCCTAGACAATGTACACACTACTGTATGGTCATTAAAAGAACAGAAAACCTCAAGACCCTCACTCTCACTGAGTTGTATGGCATACTCAGTGGATACCAGATAGAGATGAACATGCAAAACCCATCTTGTAACTCCAACAATCAACATAGTTTTGCCCTTCTGTGGCTAAAAGGGATAGCAGAGAACCACAACATCATCTCATCTGCTACCCTGACAACTCACAAAAGGGTCCTTTCATCACCTTCTCTGAGACACGTAGGGAGAGCTACATCTATGGAAGCCTATTCCAAGAGACAACCTCATCACAAGCCTTTGTCTCTACTGATGAACGCACAGACAACTTCCTCTACACCCTTAAAGACTTGGACTGCATGCACCCAGATGATTTGGAGTACATGGAGATAGTCCAACGGATGGCTCTCCTCACTCCTAGAGCCTAGAAGTTCTACAAAAGGACAGGGTGAAAGTTTCCAAGCAATTTATCCAATGGAAAGTTTAGGTTGGAGAAAAGCAAAGTGAAGTGTTACAACTGTAAGCAAATGGGACACTTTGCTAGGGACTACAAGGCAGTAATGACAAATGATGGCCAAGCATAACCTAGGCCAAACTACACTGAAGGAGCTTCACATACTGACAAGCCCAAGCAGTAAGCTGCAGTTGCTATTGAAGAAGGAAACTTTGATTGGCATTTCCAAGTTGAAGATACATTTCTAAACCAAGCACTGATGGCTGATTATGAAGAAACTAAGGTATTGGAACATCTTTGTACCTCAGAATGCATTGCTTAAGTTAACTAATATAGGCCCTATAACTTAGAGATGAGATCTGACCTTGAGTCCTTAATCATCTAAAAAGATAATTTCAAAAGAGCTAAAAATGATTATAAACTTAAAATAGAATATTTATAGAAAACCATTTCAACTCTTAAGCATGATCATACAAACTACAGGACTCAAATCAAAGATCTCATCACTAAGTTAACTAAATGCCAGACTGAGCTTGTGATTAGGAAACCAAGGGCATAAAATTGTACTTTTGAAGAAAAGACCTTCAAAAACATATTATCCTCATCCCTGCATGCAAAAGTGTGTTATCTAAACAAGCAGGGACTAGGATCTGCTGAGATAGCTCCTCCACACACTCTAATATCTATAAGATCTCCAGGTGTGAAACTTGTCAAGATAAGCTTACCCTCGTAAACCCTACTAAAGAAGAGGATGAAGAGGAGATAATGAAGGAAGGATCTGAGAAGAGTGAAGAAGATTATCCTAGAAAGGGTCATTATTCTCCTGAGGAGAGGAAGGAATCAACGATGACAAACTCTAAGAGGAAGAACTTGATCAGAGCAGCCAAAAGAAGATCAAAGAAAGCTTAATAGATCAAGGCCATTTTCAACTCCAAGTAGAAATAAGTCTCTATCTTTGTAGGATTTGAAGTGGTAAAGGCTGAGGACTCAACTATGAACTCTAGTACCAGGAGTTCTAGTTCATTTCCAACTCATGCATGTGAAGGAAAAAAAGGATAATTAGCTTTGTACCACTACTACACAGCCTAAACCATCCACCTCCAAGAGCAAGCATCACCTTAGGATACTTGCCATAATAGTGAAGAAGATGAAGATGGACACTGAAAGTGATCAAGGTCAGTATTCCACTAAAAGGGAGACTCTTTGAAGGAAACCACTTGTTGTATCATATGTGGTAGTACTTCTCATCATGCTAAGGATTGTATCTTCAATCCCGAAACTACTATCCACATGACTAAGAAGAAGAAGAATTCTGAGAAGAAGAAGAACAAGAACAAGAACAAGAAAGCTTCAGAAGGAAAATCTTTTCCTTTTGAAAGCTCCAAAATAGAAATGAAGACAAATGAAAACTTGCCTTTGGAAGAAAATTTGGTCTCGGAAGAAAGGAATGCTTCCGAAGCACTGAAGCTTGTTGTAGTGACGTGAAGATTTTCCGAAGGCATAGTCTCAAAAACTTTTGAAATTGTCAAAACTTCCGAAGTATTGAGGGTCAAGTCTATTCTTCCAAAGATGGTGTCAAAGATAAAGGAAGGTCATGTGACTAAAAGTTCTTTATCAGCAACAACAAATGATTTTCAAAGTCTTAACATAGGATCAACAACTGTTGCATTGCCTTCGAACCATTTTGACAAGCCCAAGACCAATGAGGCTTGGGTTTCCAAATGTAACTAACCTTTTTTTATACAGGAACAACTAAAGGCTAAGAAGAATGTATGGATCATTGATAGTGGTTGTTCTAGGCACAACACAGGCAATGACTCTCTGCTTAAAACTTTGAGAAAATTGGTGGAGGACCAGTTGCTTTTAGGGAGATTGAGGAGGTTATATTAGTGGAAGGTTATAAATGGTAAGTTCAGCATTGAAAATGTAAACTTTGTAAAGGAGCTTGGGTACAATTTACCGAGTGTATCCTAATTTTGTGACTAGAGACACAACATGCTCTTCACTGAGCATGAGTGCATTGTTCTCAAGCCGGGGGTGGTCATTTCTCAAGAGCATATCTTGCTCAGAGCCCTCAGGAAAAGGAACATGTACAAGATGGATTTGGAAGAAACATCTCCCTCAGGAGGAGAGTCTTGCTTTCTATCTAAAGAAAATAGTGATGAGTCTTTCCTTTGGCATAAAAGAATATGCCACGTAAACTTTAAGAGCATGAATAAATTGATTAAGAATGATTTGGTAACTAAAATGCCAAAGAAAGAGTTTACAAGTGATCATCACCGTGTTGCATGGCTGAAAGGGAAGCAACACAGGGTGTCTCACAAGCTAAAGGAAAAGAACTCCATCACTACTCCCCTAAACTTATTACACATGGATCTCTTTGACCCCACCAGTGTAATGAGTCTAGGAAGGACCTTATATTGTTTAATGCTCACAGATAACTTCATAAGATTCACTTGGGTCTTCTTCTTTAGAACTAGGATGAGACCCCTATGGTCTTGAAGAACTTCATTCTGAAAATTAAGAATCAATGTGATCACAAAGGCAAGACCATAAGATATGATCAAGGAACTGAATTCAATAACCAAATCCTTAACATATTTTATGATGAAAAGGGTATTACAAGACAGTATAGTGCTCCTCAGAATCCTCAGCAAAATGGTGTTGTCAAGAGGAGAAACATGATAATTATTGAAGTTGTGAGAACCATGTTGTCTGACTCTAAACAGCCCATCATCTTCTGGGCAAAGGCAGTTAACGTTGCTTGCTATGTGCAAAATAGATCTTTAGTAGTTAAGACTCATGATAAGACTCCTTATGAGTTGTGCCATAAAAGAAGAACTTTCATTAGTTTCCTTAGATCATTTGGATGCACTAAGTACTAAGTAGAACTTCTACGGAAGTACTAAGGATGTCCTTGCAACCAAAGAAACCAAAGGCTTCCTTCATGCATGCACTAAGTACTAAGTAGAACTTCTACAGATGTTTTATACTTTGCATGAGAATTATGCTAAGTATAAAATCTTCCGACGCTAAAAGTTCCTGCGGAAGCGTTATTCTTTGCATAAGAATTATGCTAAGTATAAAATCTTTTGAAGCCAAAGCAACTGCGAAAGCTTTATTCTCTACACAAGAATTATTCCAGGTATAAAATCTTCCGAACCCAAAGACCAAATCTTCCGAAGCCAAAGATGAAGTCTTTCATAGCTTCAAAGACAAAGTCTTCCGAAGCCAAATGAAGTGAAGACTGATTTCTCCTGAAGACTTAGAAGAACATGATTTTCTCTGATGTACTTTTACACAAAGTTGACCAACTTTTCGCTACAACTCTGAAGACTCACCAACTCGCAAGAGTTGGTGAAAAGGTTCATGCTTTTGCAACTGTACAATAAGTTCTTGAGTCTGTAACTTTGTACTTTATTTACTTGTATCTTTTTTGTAATATATTAGGTTGTGAGATATGGCATGTCATAGTCACTAGTCAAAAGGCAATCTGCATTTTGACTCTATATTAATTTTGTTGTCTTTCAATGTTCCAACTAGTTTTCCAATTATAGCCGGTTGTAGGATCTAGTATAAAGTATCTCAGGGTCTTGTACTATAAAACTTATGCAATGTAACTCTTGTAAGAGAACATGAGATTAATATATAACATTCTTGAATACCTTATATATTGTGCTTGAGTTCTATCTCATTGTTACTTGTGTTCTTTGCATCTTGTTCGCAAACCCAGTTCCCTATTTGATTTGTTAAGTGCTCTAACACTCTCCTCATTGTAAGACTGATTGTATTGACCATCCCTTAACCGGTCTTGCAACTTGTATCAGAGCATTCCAGGCTCTTGATTGTAAGATCTCACCATATTAAATCTCCTCAGTTCTCACAAAACACTTAACATCTTAAATGGCAGCATCCAAGGCTGATATGGAAACCGGTACCATGGTAAAGTGCCCACTGATCACTCTTGATGATTTTGATACTTGGTGTTTAAGAATAGAAGGCTTCATTAAGTCACAAGATAGTAGGATGTGGGAGTCTATCACTGAAGGACCTTACATTCCATGGACCTCTTCAGCTGCTGCTAGAGGTGGCATGATTCCAAAGGAGGTGGCTGACTATTCTGAAGAAGATAGAAAAAGAATAGATATAGATCAAAAAGCCATGATTGCCCTTCAAACTGCTCTTCCAAATCACATCTAAAGAGGCTTCAAGAAGTGTAAAACTGCTAAGCAGCTCTAGGATGCACTGAAGCGGATGTATGAAGGTTCTTCTGATGCCAAAGAAAACAAGAAGGATCTTCTGAAGCAGTAGTTTGAGAACTTCACCTTCAAAGCAGGTGAAACCATGACTCGATAATACTTCAAGTAAGTTGAGATTGTGTACACTCTGATGGATGTTGGAGTAAAACTGGAGAATAGGGATATTATGAGAAAGTTTATGTCCTCTCTTCCTAGAAAATGGACACACTATTGTGTGGTTATTAAGAGGACTGAAAATCTTAAGACCCTCACTCTCACTGAGTTATATGGCATACTCAGTGGTTACCAGATGGAGATGAAAATGCAAAATCCATCTAGAAACTTCAGCAATCAACAGAGTTCTGCTCTTCATGTGGTTGAAAGGGATTATAGAAAACCACAACACCATTTCATCTCATACCCTAACCACTCACCAAAGGGCCCTTTCATCACCTTCCCTAAGACACCAAAGGAGAGCTACATCTAAGGAAACCTATTCTAAGAGACAAGCTCATCACATGCCCTTATGTCTCATGATGAAAGCATAGGAAACTTTCTCTTCACCCTTGAAGACTTGGACTGTATCCATCCAGATGACTTGGAGTATATGGTGATAGTTCAACAAATGGCTCTTCCACTAAAAGAGCCAATACGTTCTATAAGAGGACAGGGAGAAAGTTTCCTAGCAATGCATCCAGTGGAAAGTTTGAGCTGGATAAGAGCAAGGTGAAGTGTTACAACTGTAACCAAATGGGTCACTTTGCTAGGGAGTGTAAGGCACCAAGACAAATAGTGGCCAAGCACAACCAAAGCAAAACTACACTGAGGGAGCTCCAGACATTGAGAAGCCCGAGCAGTAAGCTATAGTTGCTGTTAAAGAAGGAGGCTTTGATTGGAGTTTCTAGGTAGACGATGTATCTCCAAACCAAGCACTGATGGTAGATCTAGATGAAGCCAAGGTATTGAAACATCTTTGTACCTCAGAATGCATTGCTAAAGTAAATAGATACAGGTCCTATAACTTAGAGATGAGATATGATATTGAGTCCTTGAACATCTTAAAATCTTATTTCAAAAGAGCGGAAAATGAGTATAAGTTAAAAATAAAAGACTTAAAGAAAAGCATTTCAACTCTTAAACATGAGCATACCAACTACAGGACTCAAATTAAAGATCTCATCACTAAGTTAACTGAGTGCAAGGCTGAGCTAGTAATCAGCAAAGCCAAGGTAGAAAAATATGTTCTTGAAGAAGAGACCTTCAAGAACATAATATCCCAATCCTTACATTCCAAAGTGTGTTATTAGAACACACAGGGACCAGGATCCAGTGAGATAGCTGCTCCATACACTCTACTGTCTGTAAGATCTCCAAGGTGTGAACTAGTCAAGATGAGCTTCCATCCATAGATTCTAGTGTTGAAGAGGATGAAGAGGAGGTAGTGAAGGATGGATCTAAGAAGAGTGAGGAAGATCATCCTATAAGGGTCACTACATTCCTGAGGAGAGGAAGAAGTCAGGAATGACTAAGTCAAAGAGGAAGAACTTGATCCGAGCAGCACAGAGGAGATCAACGAGAGCTCAGGAGATCAAGGACACTTTCAACTCCAAGTAAAACAAGTTTTTATCTCTGCAGGTTTTGAAGTGGTAAAGGCTGTGGACACAAATTTGAACTCCAGTACCAAGAGTTTAAGTACATGTTTAATTCATCCCTATGAAGGAATGATGACTGATCAGCTGTGCAACACTGCTACAAAGCATGAACCATCCACATCCAAAGCCAAGCTTCACCATAGGAGGCCTGCCATAATATTTCGCAAAGATGAGGATGGAGATGGAAAGTGATCAAACTCAGTTTTCCATTCACAAGAAGACTCTTAGAAGGAAGTACATGGACTGCATTATATGTGGCAGTACTTCTCATCTTGCTAAAGATTGCTTCTACAATCCCAAGAGTTCTGTCAACATAACAAGCAAGAAGACTTTTGAGAAGAATAAGAAGAAGAAAGTTTTAGAAGAAATCTGTGTTTCTTTCGGAAGCTCCAAAATGATTGAAAATGAAGACGTGAAAATTTGCCTTCGGAAGAAATTTTGGCCTCGGAAGAAAGGAATGCTTCCGAAGCACTAAAGTTTGCTGCAGTGAAAGCAAGATCTTCCGAAGGGCCAGTCTCGAATGCTTTGAAAATTTCCAAAACTTTTAAAGCATTGAAGGTCAAGTCTAATCTTTCAAAGATGGTATGTAAGATAAAGGAAGACCATGTGATTGAAAATTCTTCACTTACAACAACAAGTGATCCCTAGAGTCTGAGTATAGGATCAATTACTGTTAGATTGTCTTCAGTTCATTTGAAGAGCCCAAAACCACTGAGGCTTGAATTTCTAAAGTAACTAATTCTCCTTTTATTGTGCAGGAATAGTTGAAGACCAAAAGAAATATATGGATCATTGATAGTGGTTGTTCCAAACACATGAAAGATAATGGCTCTTTGCTTTAGAACAGTGAGAAAATCAATGGAGGGCCAGTTGCCTTTGGAGGAGATACTGGTGGTTACATTACAGGAAGGGGCAGAGTCATAAATGTAAGCTTAGCATTGAGAAGGTAAATTTTGTTAAGGAGCTTGGGTACAATTTACTAAGTGTATCCTAATTTTGTGACCAGAAACATAACATGATCTTTACTGAGCATGAGTGCATTGTTCTCAAGCCTGGGGTGGTCATTCGTCAAGAGCATATCTTGCTTAGAGACCCTGGAATGGGAACATGTACAAGATGGACATGCAAGAAACATCCCCCTCAGGATAGGTTTCTTGCTTTCTATCTAAGGCCAGTACTGATGAGTCTTTCCATAAGCATAAAAGAATGTACCATGTAAACTTTAAGAACATGAACAAGTTAATTAAGAATTATTTGATAACTAGAATGCCAAAGAAAGAGTTTACAAGTGATGATCACTGTGTTGCTTTCCTAAAAGGGAAACAACACTTGGTGTCTCACAAGCCAAAGGAAAAGAACTCAATCACTACTCCCCTACACTTATTACACATGGATCTCTTTGGCCCCACCAGTGTAATGAGTCTAGGAAGGGCCTCATACTGTTTGGTGATCATAGATGATTTTACAAGATTCACTTGGGTTTTCTTCCTTAGAACTAAGGATGAAACTCTTGAGATCTTGAAGAATTTCATTCTGAAATCTGAGAATCAAATTGATCACAAGGTCAAGACCATAAGATGTGATCAAGGAAATAAATTCAAGAACCAAATCATTGACACATTTTGTGGTGAAAAGGGTATTACAAGATAATATAGTGCTCTCAGAACTCCTCAGCAAAACGGTGTTACTGAGAGGAGAATGAGGACACATATTGAGGCTGCAAGAACCATATTGTCTGACTCTAAAGTACCCATCACCTTCTGGCTAGAAGTAGTCAACACTGCCTGCTATGTGCAGAATAGAGTTTTAGTAGTTAAGACTCATGGTAAGACTCCTTATGAACTGTGGCACTAAAGAAGACCTTTCATTTGTTTTCTCCCACCATTTGGATGTCCCTGCACCATCTTGAATACCAAAGATCAAGTAGCTAAGTTTGCTGAGAAATCAGATGATGGACACTTTATTGGATACTTTTCCCAAGCTAAGGCTTATAAAGTATACAATATCAAAACTAGAGTAGTTGAAGAATCATCCAATGTGATCTTCAATGAGCACACACCCTGTATGAAAGGTTCTGGTCCTGATTGGCTATTTGATCTTGATTTAATTACAAACTGTTTTAGCAAATCTTATGAAGATATTAAGGATCTACAGGTAATACATCAACAGAAGATACTGATCCAAGGTTTGAGCTGAGAAGACCAAGCAAGACTACTACTTTAGCTCTAGTTGTAACTAACCCTACAAATGAGGTTCCTATCAGCACAACAATGACAAATCAAGTTGATACATCTGAAGTGCCAGAAAATTCCAGCTTAGATGCACGAACACAATGGAAGGAACTTCAAATGTAGGAGGAAATGGTAGTGGTGACATTGATCAAGAATTTCTTGATGCTGACAATCACTCCATTAAAGACAACATCGATGATGTCACACACTCATTGGATCAAGTCTCTATTGATAAGTGTGCTGATGTGGTGGAAGACACTTCATTGCCAGATTGAAACTTCTTAAATTTAGATCTGTCTGAACAACTTGTTGTGATCCCTAAACTTAGGATCCACAAGTCACACCCCACCACATACATCATTGGAGATGTTGACAAGGGGGTAAGAATAAGAGGACAAACCCATAATGAAAATGTTTGTCAATACTCTTGTTTCTTGTCCTAGATAGAGCCAGAGAAAATGGATGAGGCTTTGAAAGATGGAAGTTGGATTAAGGCAATGCAAGAGGAGCTGCTTCAATTCAAAAGGAAAGAGGTTTGGAGTCTATGTCCCCTTTCATAAGGGAAGACTATCATAGAAACCAAATAGATGTTTAGGAATAAGAAGGAAGATAGAGGACTTGTTATCAAGAACAAGGCAAGACTAGTTGTTTAAGGATACACATAAGAAGAAGGAATTGATTACACTAATGTTTTTGCTCCAGTAGCAAGACTTGAAGCTATTAGGATATTCCTTGCATTTGCTGCATCTAAGGACTTCAAGGTTTATCAAGTTGATGTCATGTGTGAATTTTTATATGGGGTGATTGATGAAGAAGTGTATGTCAAATAGCCACTTGGCTTTGCAGACCCAGATCATCCTGATTATGTCTGCAAGCTTGATAAAGCTCTTTATGGGCTGCACCAAGCTCCAAGAAAGTGGTATGAGACACTATCTCAGTATCTCTGTCAGCATGGCTACAAGAGGGGTACTATAGATGGAAATCTCTTCATCAAAGGAATAGGGAATGATTTGATACTGGTTCAAGTATATGTAGATGACATTATCTTTGATTCAACTAATCTAAAGCTCTATAAAGACTTTGAGAAGCTGATGAAGAATAGATTTGAAATGAATGCCATTGGAGAACTCAATTTCTTTCTAGAAATTCAAGTGAAGCAAGGTTAAAATGGCATCTTCATAAGTCAGTCAAAGTACGAGCAGGACATACTTACAAGATTCAACATGACTGAATGTAAGGTTGCAAAGACACCCATGGCAAGAAACCACTCCCTTGGACCTGATATTGAGGGGGAGTGTGTAAATGAATATCTCTACAGGGCTGTGATTAGGTCTCTCATGTATCTTACAGCCAGTAGGCCTGATATCATGTTTGCTACATGTATGTGTGCAAGATATCAAGCTAACCCCAAGATGCCACATTTGGTTGTTGACAAAAGAATTCTTAGATATCTTAAAAGAGCTCCTAAGCTAGGCCTTTGGTATCCAAAAAATTCTAACTTTAATCTGTATGCCTATACAGATAGTGACTATGGTGGCTGCAACATGATTGTAAAGTCCACATCTGGGGGATGTTAATTCCTTGGTAGAAGGATAGTCTCATGGCAATGCAAGAAACAATCCTGTGTATCTGCATCAACTGCTAAAGCTGAATAAATTGTTGCTGCAAGCTGTTGTGTTCAAGTACTATGCAATCAGAATAAGATACTAGACTATGGATACAACTTCAAAGAGACTCGCATTCATATAGATAACAACAGTGGTATCTCTATCACTGAGAATCCTGTGCAGCACTTAAGGACAAAGCACATTAACATAAGGTATCATCTAATTAATTAGAGATAATCATGAAAAGGGGTTAACAAAACTAATCAAGGTTAATACAAATGAACAATATGCTGATCTGTTTACAAAGACTTTCGATGAACAAAGATTTAAATATCTTGTATCAGCTATTGGGATGATCAACCTTGAATATATTTTCTTAATTGATATTATTTCTAAAAGGAATTGTGTGTCCTAAGTTGTCTAATTTATCACCTGTAGAAGCCTAGTTTTTTTTGGGAGGAAATCTTTTCAAATGATATTCCTTAGCATTTTGAAAATTTCAAGTGTATTTTCTTTTAGAAGACATTAATATTTCCTTCGAAAGAATTTTAAGTTTTCAAATTGCATAACAACTTAAGAGAAATTTACCTTTGGAAGAGATGCTTACATTCCTTCCGAAGCCAAAATATGCTTCTAAAGTACTTATATAAATTCGAAGAACAAATTTCTTCCAAAAGCAATTATGCCTCGAAAGTTTTATTCTCCTTAAGAATAAAACTTTCAACTCTTAATATCTTCCTAAATCAAATATTCTTCGGAAGAGAAAATATTACAAGGAATTTTTCTTCCGAAGCCATTTTCCACTAAGCTTAGGAATATCTTTCAAAGTCAAAATTTGGCTTCGGAAGTTTTTTTACAAAAGCTTCTAAAGACAAACAACCTAAGGAAGAGTTTCAACTTCCAAGAAAACTACCTTTTTGGGCAATTTCTCAGAGGTGGGACCGACATTTGGACTTCAAAGTTTATTCTTTTGCTTTAACCTTATCTCAAGTCCATTTCATATAAATATACCCAACGGTTCCCCCATTTTTACTATCTTCTTCATCTGCAAATTCTCTAAACCTAAATTCCAACCCACCACATGAGTTCTTATCTTTCTTCACCTCAAAACTACCATAACTTGCTAACCTTGACCGTAAAAACCAACCAGATTTTTCCATGCAGCTTCACAGGCAACATAAGCACGTTGCTTTGTTAAACTCTAAGAAAGATCCAAGTTTCTCAGAGGTTTGTTGTTTTCTTTCTTTGTCTCACTAATTCACTTCCCTCACCATTGATCCTCCACTCTATGAGAATCAACTATTAGATTTCTAGAGGGCTTGCCAAGAGGTCACCATGGATGGGGAGAAGGCACTGACTGCCACAGTGCAGGGGAGGACAATATTCATCACTCCAGCTTCAATCAACTCTCACCTATAACTGGATGATGTAAAAGGTGAATTGTCCTTCCCAAAATCTACTGTAAACTACTCCTTTGAGCAGATGGGCTATGAAGGTGACTTCTCAGTCAGAATCTTAAGAAAGGGAATGTCTCTCCTCAATAGAAATACCTCCTCTATGTTATTAACCACAGTTTGTCTAACAAACATGGAGGTTAGGACCAGATTCCAGAAGACCTCTCTTTCATAGTCCATGGGATGGTTCATGGAGTCAAGTTCAGGTATTCATAATTTGTGTATAATAATTTGCTTGCAAACTTGGACTCCTTAGAATATTACATGTTCCCTAGATGTGTCCAGCACACTCTCAACTGTAAACTGGGCTCACAGTTGTGTAGGGGAACAGGTAGTGATCTAAAATTAGGACGGATGAAGCCTGACATCTTCAAGACAATAAGAAAGCCAACTGTTAGCTTTTCAGGGGTAGAAATAGCCCTAGTGCCAAAAATGTTAGAGCTCATTTCTCAAGGTGACAACCTAGCAGCACCAGCTAATGTTGAACCCACACCTTCTACTTCAAGACAACCCAAATAAAGTCTCAACACTCTAATGAACAACCTATGCAGGCCCCCACATCACCACCCATACAGGAAGAAGTGGACACTGGAGCTCCCACTTCTCCTGAGGAGCAAACCACTGCCATCTCATAAATGTTCAGTCATGAGGTTCCTCATGCTCAGACTGAAGAGCTCGCATCCAAGAAGCCTTAAGCCTTCACTCAGAGTCTTAACACTCTAGTGAACAACCTTCAGGGGAAAGTTATCCTCCCCAGCCTCTAGATCTAAACAAGACAATTCCTAACCTAGACTTCTATGATGATGAGGATATGGCACTCAGTGAGTATCATAAGTCTCTCTTATTTTTCCCTGCTTAAAAAGAGATGAGTACTCCTGTGTCACCCATATATAGCCCACATCATCAAACCCCCACTGAGGTGGATCTTCCTGAACTTGTTCAGGAGATCCATATGAAAGAGGATCTTACTTCTGCAAGTGATTACATCATTAAGACCTCAACCATGGCAACCCAACCCATTGACACTTCAACTAAAGTTGTCAGTGAGCAGGTGAAAACCAACAGCCAAGAACAACACATTGGTGATGTGGAAGAAGACTTAGGTCCAATTCTCTCATCCCTAGTGATTCTTCTACTGAAGATGAGGGGAATATGTGTAAAACTTGTCTAAAACATGCACCTATTTAGTCTCCAAGCTCAGTCACTTGGAATCTCAAGTGACACCTTGCAAAGAAGGGTCAATGATCAGTAACTTGATATTTCTGGTCTCAAGGAGCAACTAGCTAGGAGACCCTTTAGAAGGATTCAACTAAGAACATAAGAACCTGAGGATGTAATTGACTTAACCTCCAGCTCACCTACGTAAGTGGGTGATGCTACCAAAAAGGGTGAGGAAGCTGTTACAATCACAGAACCTGGAAGTCCTTCTCAAAGTATGGAGACTAAGGATTCACCAACCTTACTTGCAATTGTCCAAGCTTAGCAACCTCCTTAACGTCACATTGATGTAGACTCACTTATCCAGAGCCTAGTTGAGGAGGTTATACCAAGGGCAATGTCATATCCACCTTTGGAGCTACAGATGAAATATATGGGTGGAGGTATGATGCTGAAAGAAGAGCCCTCATACTGCATAGAGTTGAAGGATAGCAAGAGGTCTTCAATTTTCAGACCTTGAACTACTATGCTAGCCTTTCTATAGTCAATATGCCACTTGCCAACCCAAGCTAAAATAGGAAAGCTAAAATATTGGCTAAGGGAATTCAAGACAGACCTTGAACTTCTATGCTAGCCTTTCTCTAGTCAATCAGCTGGTTCCTCAGGCTTTATGAAAGCTGCAATCAGGATAGCTCCCAGGCCAAACACTCAAGATGATGAGTTAAGGGTTACCAGATTGAACTATCTGTGAACCAGGAACTAAAACATTAACGAACTCATCTCTTTTCCTTAGAAGAGTTACATGAACTGGCAGAATTAGAGCTGACCAAAGAGAAGAAGGAGGTAGAGGATACAGAGTTGCTCCTTAGAGTCAAAGAAGAAAGAAGAAAAAAGAGACTATACAAGAATGTTCCTCCTCTCTCCCCAGTTCATGAAAGCCCTGAAAGAGAGGTTATGGCAGCTGAACTACCTCAAGTTGACAAAGAAGCTTATAGACAAAACATGATCAACTAAATGACTACCACATGCCTCTATCAGGCATCTGCACTTCTTCCCCTCTCATATGAATATATTGAATTTGAATATCTTAAGCACTAGAACAACAGTTCATCAGTGACCAAAAGGCTACTAAGAGAAAAATGAGGGAAGAAGCTGCAAAGTCAAGAGCTATCATCCAAAAGAGCCAAAAAAAGACTACTGATAGACAAAGGATGATGAGCTTCTTGAGAATGTATGAACTCTCTGGAAGGAGGCTTGGTCCAATGTCTCTATCCACTATGGATGAGCATATTAAAGTGATCAAGCAGAAGATTAAAAAGGGAGAGCTTGTGGACTTGCATTCTTCACCAAGCCACGCTCCTCCTGAGGTTGAGGTTAAGGTTGAACCACAGATAACACAACCTTGACCTTCAGCTGCTTCACAGCCAACTTCATCTTCTGATCCATAGTAGGGTACTCCCTTTCCTTCTAAACCTATGAGGGATGAGGAACCAACTGAGAGAGGTACTACTGAATAACCTAATACTCAAGACTAGCCCTCTCAGTTAAACACTCACAAGGGGAAGAAAATGATAACCCTGAAGAGAGTATATAAGAAGTCATATGCATCCACTTCTAAACCTCACAATAAATCAGGACATCCTAAGAAAGTGCAATAAGAGGTTGTTCCACCAACTCCTACTCAAGCATAGCCTCTTGCAACTGGAAGACCCATCCTGTCTTGGACCTTTGTTGCTAATCCAGACAAATGGTATGTCATCAGAGATCAAGATGGTCAAGATGTCTACTTCTATCAAGACATGCTTGATCTACCTCTGCATGATCTCTATAACATGAGAAGGTATTATGAGAGTGTGAAGGATCTTTACCAAATGATGAAGAACGGAATGGTCTTGATCCTAATGAGGACTATCAACTACTGAAGAACTTTCTCTGTTTTGGTAGCATCAGCTTAGGGGAGTTTGTAAGGTTTATATAAAGGCTGATACAACCAAAGCAACCAAAGGCTTCCTGCATGCATGCCCTAAGTACTAAGTAGAACTGCTACTTAAGTTTTATACTTTGCATGAGAATTATGCTAAGTATAACATCTTTAAAAGCCAAAAGTTCCTCAGGAAGCTTATACTTTGCCTAAGAATTATGCTAAGTATAAAATCTTCTGACGCTAAAGTTACTGCAGAAGCTTTATACTCTGTACAAGAATTGTTCCAAGTATAAAATCTTCTGAAGCCAAAGACCAAATCTTCCAAAGCGAAAGATGAAGTCTTTCGTAGTTTTAAAGACAAAGTCTTTCGAAGCCAAATGAAGTGAAGACTGATTTCTCCCAAAGATTTAGAAGAACATGCTTTTCTCTGATTTAACTTTTACATAAATTTGACCAACATTCCGCTGTAACTCTGAAGACTCACAAACTTACAAGACTTGGTGAAAAGGTGCATCTTTTACAACTGTACATTAAGGTCTTGAGTCTGTAACTTTCTACTTTATGTACTTTTATCCTTTTGTAATGTATTAGGATATGAGCTATGGCATGTCATAGTCACTAGTCAAAAGCCAATCTGCCTTTTGACTCTATATTAATTTTGTTGTCTTTCAATGTTCCAACTGGCTTTCCGAGTATAGCCGGTTGTAGGATGTAGTATAAAGTCTCTCAGGGTCTTGTATTGTAAAACTTATGCATTGTAACTCTTGTAAGAGAACTTGAGATTAATATACAATATTCTTGAAAACCTTATATATTTTTCTTGAGTTCTCTCTTATTTGTTACTTATGTTCTTTGCATCTTATTCCCAAAACCGGTTCCCTATTTGATCTATTAAGTGCTCTGACACTCTCGTCATTATGAGACCGATTGTATTGACCATCCCTTAACCGGTCCTGCAACAAGTCATACTTGCAAGATTCAACATGACTAAATGTAAGGTTACAAAGACACCCATAGCTAGAAACCACTCCCTTGGACCTGATCTTGAGGGGGAGTGTGTAGATGAATATCTATATATGGCTATCATTGGGTCTTGTATGTACCTCACAGCCAGCAGGCCTGATATCATATTTGCTACATGTATATATGCAAGATATCAGGCTAACCCTAAGATGTGACACCTAGTTGCTGTCAAGAGGATTCTTAGATATCTCAAAAGTTATCCTAAGCTGGGCCATTGGTATCCAAAGAATTCTAACTTCAATCTTTATTCCTATACAGATAGCGACTATGGTGGATGTAACATGACTGCAAAGTCTATATCTAGGGGTGTCAATTCCTTGGTGGAAGGATAGTCTCATGGTAATGTAAGAAACAATCATGTGTGTCTGCATTAACTGCTGAAGATAAATACATTGCTTCTGCTAGTTGTTGGGCTCAAATGCTTTGGATTCAGATTCAGATGTTGGACTATGGATTCAACTTCAAGGAAACTCCAATACATATAAACAGTAGTAGTGTTATCTATATCACAGAGAATCCTGTGTAGCACTCAAGGACAAAACACATCAACATCAGGTATCATTTAATTAAAGATAAATTTGAAAATGGATTGATAAATTTGAAAATGGATTGATAAAACTAGTAAAAGTTAACACAAATGAACAATATGTTGATATGTTCACAGAGGCTTTTGATGAACAGAGATTTAAATATCTTGTATCAGGTTTTGGGATGATTAACTTTGAGTAGATTTTCTTAAAACTTAATTGAAGACTATTTCTAAAATATGTGTGTCCTAAGTTTTCTAAATTATCACTTACATAACCCCAGTTTACTTTGGAAGAAACTTTTTCAAATGATATTCCCTAGAAATTTGGAAATTTCTTAAACATATTTTCTTTCGAAAGACATTAATATTGTCTTTGGAAGAATATTAAGTCTTCAATAGATAACTACTTATAAGAAATTTACCTTTGAAAAAAATTTTGATATATCTTCTGAAGCAAAAATATGCTTCTAAGTACTTATATGCCTTTGAGATACAATTTTCTTCTGAAAGCAATTAAGCCTCAAAAGATTTGTTCCCTTAAGAATAAAACTTCCAAGTTTTAATCTCTTCCGAAACCAAATATGTCTCGGAAGATAAAATACTTTAAGTATTCTTCTTCCGAAGAAAATTTCCATAAACCTCAGGAATATCTTTCAAAGTCAAAATTGACTTCAAAAGTTTTTATAAGACTTCCGAAGACAAAATACATTCGGAAGATTTTCGACTTCCCAGAATACTACCTTTTCGACACCTTTTTCAGAGAAGGGACCGAAATCCAGATTTTAAAGTTTATCTTTTTGCATTAACTTTGTCTCAACTTCATTTCATATATATACACCCAACGGTTCCCCTTCTTTCACTATCTTCTTCATCTGCAAATTCTCTAATCTAAATTCACCACAAACCGCCTTTGTTCTTATCTTCCTTCACCTTAAATCTACCTTAAAATGATCGACCTTGATCGTAGAAACCAACCCAATTTTTCCATGCTCTTACACAGGCAACATAATCAGGTTACTCTATTGAACTCTGAGAGAGATCTTGGTTTCTCATAGGTTTTCCGCTTCTTAACTTTATCCAACTACTTCACCTCCCTCACCATAGATCCTCCACTCTATGAGGATCAACTATTGGAGTTCTACAGACCTGCCAAGAGGTAATCATGGATGGGGAGAAGGCACTATCAGCCACAGTGCAGGGGAGGACAATCTTCATCACCCCAGCCTCCATAAACACACTACTAAGGCTGGATGATGTAGAATATGATTTGTCATTCCCAAAATCTGTTGTCAACCACTCCTTTGGACAGATGTGCTATGAAGGTTATTACTCTGTAACAACCTTCAGAAAGGGAAAGGTCTCATCCTAGTGGATGTACATTCTCCATGTTGTCATCCATACTTTATCCCAACAAGCATGGAGGATGGGACCAAAATCCTGAAGACCTTTTGTATATAGTCCATGGGATGGGTCAGAGGGTCAAGTTTAGGTATTCATAATTTGCATATACTAACTTACTTGAAAATTTGGACTCTTTAGAATATTACATGTTCCCTAGATATATCAGCACATTCTTAACTGTGAACAGGGCTCACAGTTAAGGGGGACAGGTAAGCTTCTAAAATTGGGATAGATGAAGCCTGACATCTTTAAGACTATGAGAAAGCCTATTATGGGCTTCTCAGGGGTAGAAATAGCCCTTGTCCCAAAAATGTTAGAGCTCATTGCTCAAGGTGGAAACCTAGTAGCACCAACTAGTGTTGAACCCACACCTTCTACTTCTCAATAACCCACACGGCCACAAATAACCATCACCTACCAAAGAAAATCCAAACAAACCCTACGTAAGCTACTCAGCTTATGCTGGCCCACATATCACCACCCATGCAGAAGGAAGTGGACATTGGAGATCTCACTTCTCCTAAGGAGTAAACCACTCCCATCTCACCAATGATCAGTGCTGAGGTTTCTCATGCTCAACCTGATGAGCTCACAAACCCAACAACCTTAAGCCTTCATTCAGAGTCTCAAAACTTTAATGAACAACCTTTAAGGGAAAGTTACCACTCCTAGCCTCTAGATCTAACCAACCCATTCCCAACATAGAGTTCTATGATGATGAAGACATGGGCTTTAGTGAGTATCAACACTTTCTCTTCTCCACCCTTGCTTAAGGAGATATGAGTACTCCTGCCTCTTCTATGTCTAGCCCACATCTTCCACCTATTACTGAGGTGGATCTCCTTGAACAAGTTCAAGAGATCCATATGGAAAAGACTCTCACTTCAGCAAATGACTAAATCATTAAGACCTCAACCATGGCAATCTAGCCCCTTGACACTTCAACTGAAGCTGTCACAGTGCAAGGGAAATCTAGCAGCCAAGAACAAAGTGTTGGTGATGAGGAAGAAGACTTTAGTCCTATTCTCTCATCCCCCATGGTTCTTCTGATGAAGATGAGGGGAACATGAGACTAAAGATGCAAAAACTAACTAAAACCTGCACCTATTTAGTCTCTAAGGTTGGTCTCCTAGAATCTTAGGTGACTACCTTACAAAGAAGGGTCCATGATCAGCAACTTGAGATTTCTGATCTCAAGTAAAAACTAGCTGGGAGACCTTTAAGAAGGACTCAACCAGGAACATAAGAACCTATGGATATGATAAACTTAACCTCCAACTCACTTATACAAAAAGGTGATGCTACCAAATAGGGGGAAAGTCCAAGCAATCACAGAACCTGGGAGTTCTTCTTAGAGTATGGACATTGAGAATTCACCAACCTCACTTGCAATTGTCCAACTCAGCAACATCCTTAAACCCACATTGATATGGATTCACTCCTACAAATCCTGTTTGAGGAGGGTATTCCACAGGCTATGTCTGCCCCACCCTATGATGTTGAGAATGAAATACTAGGGTGGAGGTATGATACTGACAGGAGAGCCCTAATATTGCATAGACTTCAGGAGCAGTAAGAGGTCATTAGTTTTTAGACCCTAAAGTACTATGATAGTCTTCCTCTAGTCCATATGTGACTTGCCAACCCAAGTCAATACAGGTAAGCTGATAGATGGCTGAGAGGATTCAAGATAGGATAGTTGAAGAGTTTAGACAAAGAAAAAGACAAAGGCTAATAGGTAATATCATTTGTCAACTGGATGTTAAGGTGGACCCTAATATTAGCTTTAAAGGGAAAACCTTGACTGAAGGCCCAGTGATAAACCCTATGAACCTAGTCACAGGAACTGCTTCTACATCCTTTACCCTCAGTAAGGTACCAGCTAGTGAAGATGCTTCATAACCTCTCTATTTCCAGAGCTTGACTTCTAAGCCAAGAAATGAAGGCCAAAGCTCTATCCACCCTGAGTCATAAAGGCATGTTAGTGACAAAGGAAAAAGGATACTAACTCCTGAGGAGATTGAGGAGGAGGGGAGACAGAGAGAGGAAGAGAAAGCTAACAGGAGAGAGTTCAAGTGGGTCCCCAGGCTTCATGGAAGCTACAATCAGGGCTGCTCCCAGGATAAATACTTAAGATAATAAGTCAGGGGCAGCCAGATAAACTACTTGGGGACTAGGAACTATAACATAGATGAACTCATCTCTCTTCCCTTAGAGGAACTCAATGAACTGGCAGACACAAAGTTGTTATATGAGAGGAATGAGACAGAGGATGTTGAATTACTCTTCAATATCAAGGGAGAAAGGATATAGAAAAGGTGGTACAAATACGTTCCTACCATCTCTCCAGTTCAAGAAAGCCCTAAAACAGAGGTTGTGGCTAATGAACAACCTTAAGTAGACAAGGAAGTAGATAGACAAAACATGATTAGCTACCTGGGTGCCACATGCCTCTATCAGGCATCTACATTTCTTCCCTTATCGTAAGAGTATGTTGAATTTGAGTATGTTAAGTAGCTTGAGCAACAAGTTATAAAAGAACAAAAAGCTACAAAGAGAAAGATGAGGGAAGAAGTTGTCAAGTCAAGAGCCATCATCCAAAAGAGCCAAAAGAAGTTTGTTGATAGGTAGAGGATGATGAGCTTCTTGAAGCTGTATAGGTTCTCCGGAAGGAGGCTTGGTCCAATGTCTCAATCCACTATGGATAAGCACATTGGAGTGATCAAATAGAAGATTAAAAAGGGAGCTTGTTGACTTGCATTCTCCACCAAGTCAAGCTCCTCCTGAAGTTAAGGTCAAGGTTGAACCCCAAGAGACAACACAACCTACACCTAGAGATGAATCACATCCAACTTCATCTTCTAATACACAGTAGGGTCATGATCCCTCTCCTTCTAAACAAGTGACGGAAGAGAACCCAATTAAGAAATACACAATGAACAACCTGGGGCTGAAGGCTAGTCTTCTCAATTAAAGTCATTAAAAGCATGAAAGGATAGCCGTGAAGAAGGACATTAAAAAGAAGAAGAAGTCCAAGGCATCCACCTCCACACCTCAGGATGAGTCAGAACATCTTGAGGTGGCTCAAGAAGAGGCTGCTCAACCAAATCCAACACAAGTAGAGCCTCTTGCACCTGGAAGACCTGTCATATCCTAAATATTTATTGAAAATCCAGACAGATGGTATGTCATAAGAGATCAAGGAGGTTAAGATATCTATTTTTGGCAAGACATGCTTGATCTTCCTCTGCATGATCTCCATAACATGAGAAGATACTATGACAGTGTAAGGATCATGACCAGTTAATGAGGAAAGAAATGGTCTTATTCCTTATGAGGATTATCAATATCTGAGTATCCTTCTCTATTTTGGTAGCATCAACCTAGGGGAGTTTGTAAGGATATACTTAAAAGGCTAATGAAACCAAAGCAACCAAAAAGCTTCTAGCATGCATGCATGATGTACATAGTAGAAGTTACTTCAGATGTTTAACATTCTTCATAAGAAATATTCTAAATGTAAAATCTTCCGAAGCCAAAGACTAAATCTTCTCAAGCTAAAGATAAAGTCTTCTGAAGCTTCAAGGACAAAATCTTTCAAAGCCAAAGACTGAATACTGATTTCTTCCAAAAATAGAGAAAACATACTTTCTCGAATCAACTTTTGCATAAAGCTGACCAATTTTTCGCTGCCACTCTGAATACTCACCAACTTATACAAGTTGGTGAAAAGGTCCATGCTTTAGTGGACTGTAATGGTTTGGAGTTTGTAACTTTCTAATTTGTACTTTTTATCCTTTTTATAATATATTAGGATGTGAGATATGGTATGTCATAGTCACAAGTAAAAAGGCAATCCGTCTTTTGATTATACATAGATCTTGTTGTCTAGATTAGTGTTTCTAGATGGCTTTTAAAGTATAGTCGGCTGTAGGATGTAGTGTAAAGTATCTCAGGTTCTTGTATTTCTTTTTATGCTTTATAACCTTGTAATAGAAATTGAGAGTAATAACATTCTTGAAAATCATATTTATCTTGTTCTTATTCTTAGTTTTGTCTCATTGCTTACATGTGTTCTTAGTATCTCTTATCCAAATCCAGTTCCCTATTTGATCTGTTAAATGTTCTAACACTCTTCTCATTATGAGACCGATTGTATTGACCATCCCTTAAAAGGTCCTGCAGCAAGTCATGGTTGATCCACATTGTTTATGATACTAGCATCTACTTCTACTGAATGAGTCCAGACTTTATCAGCAGATTACCTATTGTGACTGGTCCTTTACGGTAGATCTACCCTATGATCTTTAGCACTTAGGACTTGTATGTATGTTGACCTGTTAAGAGAGTCTCTTGAAACATTCTCAATCAAATGGTAAAATGCATTTATGAATCCATCTAGATCAAACATCCAACTTGAAGTGTTTCCAACACTAATTGAGGAATTTTCATTAAACAAGACATTTTTAGATTCCTCAATATTATGGTCAATGTTGTTATATATTCTATAAGCCTTAACCTGTGATAAGTATCTAATAAAAAACCCATCTACTGATTTCTAAGCAATCTTGGATAGGTGATCATTGGTATTAAGAAAGGTGCATAGACATCCAAAAGGTTTGAGGAACCCTATGAATCATCTTCTCTTATGCCACAATTCATAAATGGGTTTTTCCATGTGTTTTGACTATCAACGTTGTTTTGCCCATAATGTTATAGGAAGTTTGGAGTCAGACAGCATGGTTCTTGCAGCCTCAATAAGTGTCCAATTTCTCCTTTCAGCAACTTCGTTTTGCTGAGTAGTTTTAAGAGCACTATATTTCCTTACAATACCTTTGAATTCACAAAAATAATCAACGGTGTGGTTTTTAAATTCAGTGCCCTTATCACATCTAATTACTTTAACCTTTTGATTAATATAGTTCTTAATGTTGATAATTAATGATTTTAAAATCTTAGCAGTTTCTTCTTTAGTTTCTAAAAAAACAGAAGTGAATCTTCTAAAATCATGTATTATTACCAAGCAATATGAATTTATACCCAAACTGTTTACACCTGTTAGTCCAAACAAGTCCATGTGTAGCAATTGTAAAGGAGTTATGACTTAATCCAATTATTTGGACTTATGAGAATACCTATGTTACTTTTTTTATAACAAGCAATATAGTGGACAGCACATGAAAACTCTTTGTTTGAAAGTCCTGTAACTAACACATTCTAAACTAGTTTATTCATGTTTTTGAGATTTACATGTGCCAGTCTTCTATGTCAAGGGGGGGTTCATTTAGGAAAGCTTTGAAAATTAAACAAGAAACATTTCCAGAAGGTGATGCATTCTTCATATTAAGCATGTACATATTGTCCTTCATAGGCGCTCTTAAAAGTATTTTGTCATTTGGAATTTCAAACCTAGGAGATAGGGCAATACGTTCATGCTCTGTGAAAAGATTGTTATTTTTTTATCATACAACTGAGACATACTCAGTAGATTATAGTTTAACTCTTTCACATAGTTCACCTTGTGAAAACGTACCTTGTCATTGCTGATTGTCCCCCTGCCAGTAATGTATACTACTTTTGTATCACTTTCAAAGGAAACAGATCCACCATCATATAGTCCTAGATTCAGTAGGAAAGATATGTCTCCTATCATATGTCAGGAGCATCCACTATCCACAATCCACAAGTTTATTTTTGCCTATGAATTATCCTGCGGATAAACAAGTTGGTTAGTGTTAAATAAGACCCAAGTTTATTTAGTCTTAGGTCTTTTAGTTTTCAGTAGTTTTATATCAATAGTAAGTGCTGAGGCGTTTAATGTTTGAGTTGGCTTTGAGTCTGTTAGGTCCCTTAAAAGATTAACATTTAGTCTTTATTGTTTAGTGTCTATTTTGTATTTTATACTAGTGTAGGGACTTTTTGTGTAAATGTAGTTCCTTAGGTTCTAGTATAAATAGCTTAGACGTAGTATAGATTGAAAAAGTTGTATGTTTTTATGAGAACTGCTCTCTATCATTTGTAATCGTCTTTGCTATCAATGAAATATGAATTTTGTTGATTTTGCATGATTTGATTACAATAGATTGTATTTTGCTTTGAATTGTTCATATAATTGATACAGATTGCTCTAATTGATCCTATCAATTGGTATCAGAGCTTTCGGTTGAGTGTTTTTGAGGTTCTGTCGAAGATAGAAACTTCAAAAATCCACTGAAATCTGTAATCAATTGACAATTCAAGTGAAATATTGTGAATCGAAGCAGTGTTTCATCATCAGAAACATGTTTTGAATCACAATTTGTAGTTTATCTCATAAAAATAGAGTGAATTAGTGAAAAACAGTTCGAATATGTGTTCTTGAGTGTTTGACCTAAAATCTCTGAAATTCATCGAAATTTGTTGATGATTACTGAAATTGAGGTTATAGGATTGATTATCGGTATAATCATGAACTAATTGTGAAATTTCAGCTCAATTAATCAACAATTGAAGGTTTTTGAGATTTCTGAGTTCGGTACATTCATATGAAGCTGATGAATGTGGCGTATTAGGGCTGAAAAACACTGAAATTTGACCAAGTGTTTGGTCGTTTGAGAACTGTTGAACCTTTCTCAACTGTTTCAGTCGTTTAACCCTAGCCGTATAACCACTGTGGACTTATAACCACTTGGTTAGACACATCACCACTGAGTAGCCGTATAACCACTGTTAGTCGTATAACTACTGTTGGTAGTTTCAGCTTGTGGTCGTATAACTACTGTTGGTAGTTTCAGCATTGTGTTGGAAATTTTTCTAAGGCAATCCCTTAGACTCATCAGCTGTTGAACTTATCACCACTGTTGGACGTTTCACTGTTGGACTTATTACCACTGTTGGTCGTTTCATTGCTGGTCGTATCATCACTGTTGGGCGTTTGACTACTGTTTCGGACTTTTCAGCCTTAACACTTAGAAATTTTTCATAAAATTTCAAAAATCCAAAAATATTTTTTTTCTTTTCTTAATTCAAAAGATTAGAAAAACAACAAAAATATAAAAATGGCTAAATCAGAAGATTCTGAGAATAGAGTTCCAAAACTTAAAAACAGAGCTGATTTTAAAAATTGGTCTCTTAGGCTGAAACATCATTTAAATTCCATAGACACTGATCTGTGGAAATCAATTGAAAAGGGTCCATACATTCCTGTGACTACTGATGGTCCAGACAGAGCATTTGTGTATTCTAAAGATTCACAAGAGCCTTATCCAGAAGATAATCTTCATGGTGATGATTTAAAGAAAGTAAAGAATGACATCAAAGCATATTCTCTCATGTGTAAAGGACTACCACTGGAAGTTCTTTCAAGGCTTGAAAACTATCAGACTGGATATACTATGTATAAAGCCTTGAAGATTATATGTGAAGGAGGAAAAGAGATTCAAGATCTGAAAAAGCAGAAACTGAAAAGGCAATTAGAACTTTTTGAGCACATCTCAGGAGAAACAATAAACCAAATGATGAACAGGTTTGTGCAATTAACTACAGAGATGTCTACTTTGGGAATCAAGAATGATCTTGAGGACTTAAACAATAGACTTCTGAATGCACTACCATCTTCTTGGAAACAAACTGTCACTTTATTAAAACATACTGAGAAGTTTCCAATGGATCTTGATCTGCTCATTGCTAAATTGAATCTGTAGAAATTGATGAGAGCTCAAGAAATAATGATAGACATGCATCAACAACTCAGTATAAGTATGTTTCTTCACCAGCAAATACTGTTGAGAATGCATTTCTGGCTAAAGACCAATCCACTCCTGAAGATGAAGGTGATCTATTTGTGGGAGCAGGATTCTTCACCAGTACACCTGCTTACTCCACTCAACCACAACCACAGTCTTCACCTAAAGCTCAAATGCCAAAACCTTCAACTGAGATGCCATCCTCATCAAACTCTCCCAATCCAAGTAAAGTGAAAGATGTGATCAACATTCTTTTACAAGATGAAGAGTCAAAAACTGCTTTCACTGCTTTCATGGCAAGCTTTCAAGCTTATCAAGGCAGTCATCTGACTCAGGTGGAGCTAGTTCTACAGGATTTGTTTGAAATGGATCCAGATGATGTAGAAGAAATGGATCTTAATTGGAAGATGGTCATGATAGCTTACAGAACTCAAAAGCATGCTTACACTAACAGAAATTACAAACCCAGTGCAAACAAAACTGTTGGGTTTGATAAATCAAAATCAAGATGCTTTAACTGTAACAGCTATGGTCATTTTTCAAGAGAATGTAAAGCTCCAAGAAACCAAGGAGGAAATACTCAAGGCAGCTCAAATGGTCAAAAGTATCAGCAACAGGCAAACAAGACTTTTCAGAAGCCATATCAAAGTCTACCAATGCCAGAACCCAAAGAAGAGAAGAACAGTGAGGAAACTAAGAAGGCACTGGTTGTAAACATCAAAGATGGTTATGACTGGAGTGCATATGCAGAGCAATTTACTGCTGATCTCACTGCTAATCTTGCATTAGTTGCTGAAGTTGATGATGAAGACTGGTCTGAAATTAAAGATCCTAAATATGATGAATCAGATCAAGAAGAAGAGTATGATTGGAGCGACAAATCAGACCCAAAAGATACTACTGAAGAAGTTGCTCTTATGGCTCAATCAGAACAACCAAAGGTTGTCAACTCTGATGATACTGAATCTTCAAACTCATATCCTGAAATACCAGCAGACGTGAGAGAGAAAATGTGCACAAAAGCATGTTTTGAGCTAGTTGAACACTACAGAACATATTCATTCAAAATTTGTGACAAGCTCAAACAAGAAGAATCAAGGCACAATAAACTAAAATCGGAACACAAAATTGCTGATGAAA
This sequence comes from Flaveria linearis, assembly GCA_024085815.1. NCBI lineage: Eukaryota > Viridiplantae > Streptophyta > Magnoliopsida > Asterales > Asteraceae > Flaveria > Flaveria linearis. The sequence goes on along the minus strand of CM044001.1, from coordinate 32,128,181 downwards.
AGATCATGTCTCTTCAAGCTTCATGGAACAAAACCATTAAAGAACTTGAATTAGTCAAGCAACAACTTGAAGAGATGAACAAAACACTTGAAAAAGAAAAATTGGCACATGCAGCAACTCAAATAGACTTAGCCAAAGTCAAAAGCTCAAAGAAAATTGTTGAGCAACTGGTGAATGGAAGGAATGACAAAGATAAAACAGGACTAGGATTCACACATGAGCCTATGCCTGAATCAATCTCTAAAACATTACCAGAGAATTTCAATATACATGATCATTCACTGGAAACAAAGCTAAACTGAAAGAATTTCAAGATCAAAATAACTTTAAAAAGAAAAATGTTGAAGTTTATGAAGAAACTGACTTAGACAAGATCAAAATGGTCATCCAATCAAAGTCAAATCATATGAACCTCAACAAAAGCAAAAGAAGTTGTTTGTACCAAAAGGTGAAACTGTTATTGAACAAAGTGAACAAATGAGTGAAAAATCTACTGAATTCAATAACAAACTTAAAGGAAAATGTGAAGAAGCTAAAACAGATAATAATTTGTCTGATGATTCAAGTTCTAATGAACTAACTGAAATACAAGCGTGTCAAAAGGAATCTTCTCAAGATTCAACTAAACTTCAAAGCAAGAAAACGTCATCAAGATTAAGAAATCAAAGACGAAGAAAAGCTGCAAAAGCAAAGAAAACTGAATCAACTAATCAGTCACAGAACAATACTCAAATTAAACCTGTGAAGTTTGTGTCTGCAGGAACTTTTGATTTGAACACAAACACAAAAATGACACCTACATCTAAGATCAAATCTAACTCTGATCTGAAAACAAGTTCAGATCATAAGACTTCCGCTGTGCATAAAAGATTTGAATCAAAGAGTCAAAGAATGTTGTTCAAGTTAAAAAGAAAAATCCAAACGATCAAAAGACCAATTTCACACCAGTTAAACAACAAATTAACTTGCCTAACCCAAAAGTTAAACAAGAATCAAATGTTGCTTCAACATCAAGGGTTAACAAAATGTTGTTTAAACATTCTGAAAAGTATTATGATATCTGTGACATGTACAATCATGACATTTCAGAATGTTACTTTAACAAGTATTGCTACATATGTGATATGACAAATCACACCACAACTGAGTGTTATTTTAACAAATACTGTGCTTTGTGTGATGAAAGAAATCACAATACCAATGATTGTTACTTCAGGTAGAACTCTACAAGGAAGGAATTCAATAATCAAGGTTTTGTAAATCCACAATTTATAAGAAATCAAATATTGGATTTAAATTTTCACAACAACAATCTTCCTTGGGTTTGAGATCTTTCAGAAGAAACAATTCAGATTTTGTCAAATCACAGCAATACCATCAAGAAAAGTTTATTCCTCGATCTGTGAGAATAAACCAAGGAACATTCTCAAATGATTCATACAAGAGTTCAAGATTTCTTAATAATGCTTTGAAACCAAAATTTCAAAGAGATAATCAGTTGGTTTCTCAAAAAGGATTTGAACATGTTAAAATTCAAAAGAAACCAGATGTCAACAAACTTCATTTTAAACAATTTACAATTGTTGACAAGTTTGGCAAGCCCAAGACCATCTCGGCTTGGGTTACTAACTCACCTTAAATGTTTGTGACTGCAGGTACGCCCGCGGAGACCAATCAACTCATGGTATGTTGACAGTGGGTGTAGCCGGCATATGACAGGCAATCAAGCCTTGTTGCAAGACTTTAAGTTAAAGGATGGTACTCATGTTGCTTTTGGAGGTGATGCATGTGGAAAGATAACAGGAGAGGGAACAGTGTCCAATGGGATTATCAGTTTTGATAAAGTCAACTTTTGCTCACAGTTGAACTTTAATCTTCTAAGTGTATCCCAAATTTGTGACAAATCTTATTCAGTTCTTTTTGATGAATCTCACTGTTATGTCTTGAAACCAGGTTTTCAGATTAGCAATGACTGGGTGATAGTTAAAGCTGCTCGAGACAGAGATGTATACAAACTGGATATGTCTCAAGTGGATCCTGCAACTGAAACTACTTGCCTGATTGCTAAAGCTTCAAATGATGAAAGCCAGCTTTGGCATAGACGTCTTGGTCATTCAAACTTCAAAAACATGAACAAGCTTGTAGCAGGAAATCATGTTATTGGACTTCCTTCCAAGAAGTTTTCAACAACTGATCATTGCACAGCATGTCTGAAGGGAAAACAACATAGAGCGTCTTATAAGTCCAAACTAATAAACTCAAACACCAAACCACTCCAGATGTTACATATGGACCTTTTTGGACCAACTAATGTTAGGAGTATTGGTCGAAAATCATATTGTTTAGTCATCATAGATGATTATACAAGATTTTCATGGGTTTTCTTTCTTCAAGCTAAATCTGAAACTGCAGATCTTCTAAAAGAATTTATTAATAAAGTTGAAAATCAGCTTGATCAAAAAGTAAAAATAATAAGAAGTGATAATGGAACTGAATTTAAAAATGCTAACATTGATTTGTTTTGTGCAGAAAAAGGGATAGTTCATCAGTTCAGTGCTCCCAGAACTCCACAACAAAATGGAGTTGCTGAAAGGAAGAACCGAACTTTGATTGAAGCTGCCCGTTCTATGTTAGCAGATGCTAAACTTCCAATCACTTTCTGGGACGAAGCAATATCCACAGCATGTTTTGTTCAGAACAGAATCTTGCTTGTTAAAGATAAAAAGAAAACTCCATATGAGTTGATGTTTGACAGGAAACCAAACATAAATTTTTTAAAATCATTTGGTTGTCCAGTTATGATTCTTAACTCAAGTGATCATTTAGGAAAATTTGAAGAAAAAGCTGATAATGGATTTTTCGTTGGATATTCATCTGTTTCAAAAGCCTATCGAGTGTATAACTCTAGGACAAACACTATTAATGAAACATTCAACGTTAAATTTTTGGAAAATTCTTTTCCATCAGTTTCAAATGGTCCTGCATGGTTATTTGATTTGGATTCTTTGTCAAACTCATTTCAGTCTAACTTGTTTAATCAATCTGATGATTTTTCAGGTAAGAAGAACTCAAGAGGAGATCTTGGATCTTTCAGTGATGATTCAGATTCTGATGATTCAGATGATGCTCGTCCAGATTATCCATTTTTTTCATTTGTCAAGGATTCAACAATCCATTTCCATGACAATGTTCCTGATTCTTCAGCTTCAGATCATTCTGTTTCAGCTGCTCAAGAAGCATCACAACCTATTCCTAATGATGGTACAGAAATTGGACATCCTGAGTCTGGCACATCTTCCATTTCTGGAAATGAAATTGATCAAAGTAACTTTGATTACTTTATCAATTCACCAACTCAAGTTCCAAATTTCACTCCACATTCTTCTACCTTATTGCAACAGCTCTCCAATCTAAACCAAACAAATCTTGATGTTACTGTTCAAGGAAATGAGATTCCGATATCTCGTATCCACCGGAACCATCCAACATCACAGATTATTGGTCCACTGAATGAAAGAACTACTAGGAGTAAATCTGAACATGCAAATGTTTGTTTATACTCGTGTTTCCTTTCTCAGACTGTTCCTAAAAATGTCACCGAGACATTACAGGACAATGGTTGGATTGAAGCTATGCAGGAGGAACTTCTACAATTTCGAAAACAAGAAGTGTGGAAGTTGGTGGAATTACCTGAAGGAGAAAATGCCATAGGCACCAAATGGTCGTTCAGAAATAAAACTGATGATCGTGGCATTGTAATCAGAAACAAAGCAAGACTTGTTGCACAAGGATATACACAGGAAGAAGGAATTGACTATGATGAAGTATTTGCTCCAGTTGCAAGACTCGAATCTATTCGTGTTTTCCTGGCTTATGCATCATTCATGAGATTCAAGGTGTATCAAATGGATGTAAAAGGTGCATTTCTGTATGGTCCAATCACTGATGATGTGTATGTCAAGCAACCTCCAGGCTTTGAGGATGCAGAATTTCCACATCGTGTGTATAAGCTTAGCAAAACTTTATATGGACTACATCAAGCTCCTAGAATTTGGTATGAGACATTATCTCAACACTTGATTCAACATGGATATACAAGAGGGAAAATCGATCCAACTTTATTCATAAAGAAGGATAATGATGATCTCTTATGTGTGCAAGTGTATGTAGATGATATCATATTTGGTTCTACCAGTCCAACTTTGTGCAAAGAATTTGAAGAGATCATGAAATCTCGGTTTCAAATGAGTTCTATGGGAGAAATCAATTTCTTTCTTGGATTGCAAGTTCAACAATCTACAGATGGTATTTTTATCAATCAAGAGAAGTTCGTTGATAAACTCTTGAAGAAATTCAAACTGCATGATTGTCAATCCATAAGAACTCCAGCTGACGTAAACACCAAGATTGAACCTGATCCTAAAGGAAAATCAGTAGACCAAACTTTATACAGATCTATGATTGGTTCTTTGATGTATCTTACTGCATCACGACCAGACATAATGTATGCTGTTTGTGTCTGTGCAAGGTATCAATCAGACCCGAAAGAATCTCACTTAATTGCTGTCAAAAGAATATTCAGGTATCTCAAAGGTAAACCAGCCTTAGGGATTTGGTATCCTTACGAGGGTAATTTTGAGTTACATGGATACACAGATAGTGATTATGGTGGATGTTGTCAAGACAGAAAATCTACAACGGGTGGTTGTCAGTTTCTTGGACCCAGATTAGTTTCATGGCAATGTAAGAAACAAACAAATGTTTCTGTCTCAACTGCAGAAGCTGAGTACATAGCTGCATCAGCAGGATGTTCTCAAATCCTTTGGTTGCAAAACCAACTGCTAGATTATGGGTTCAATTTTCTTAAAACACCTATTTACATTGATAACACTGCTGCTATGTTCATTACAGCTAATCCAGTTCAACACTCAAAAACAAAACATATCGAAATTCGATATCATTTTCTCAGAGATAATTCTGAAAAAGGTTTAATCATTTTGATTCAAATAGCAACTGAAAAACAGTTGGCAGACCTATTTACTAAAGCTTTTCTACCAGGAAGGTTTGAGTATTTAGTGGAGTCAATTGGCCTTATTAACCATGTGTAAACCTGGTTACAAATTTGAATCTTTTCATGATCAAATACTTTCCTAAATCTGATATTTTCATAAGGATAACTTTGCATAGTTATTTGCCTGATTGTTTGTGTGTGTGTGTGCTTTCTTTTATAGAAAAACAAATACAAAATTAGAAAACTCAAAAATCAAATAGAAAAATATAAATCAATAATCCAAAAATAGAGTGCTTTTCATTTTTTCATTCATTGTTTTAGGAATGAATCTGTGTTTGCCTTATGTGAGAAATGATAGTACATTAGTAAGATCAGTTACATACTTCACTCGCTAATAAAGTCTGACATGATCAGGATTTGTTGTGTAGACACTATCATGCTAGTATACTGAACAAGTAAATTCTTGTGATTATCCCACATCCCTATGCTTGTTTGTGTATTCATCTAAGTACTTCTGAGTGTATTAGCTTATCAGATTGACTGCTTGCTAAGCTACACCTACTCACACCTAATGGTAATGTGACTAATCATGAGATCTGTTACAAGCATCGTTCACTTCTCTGTTATGAGTCATCATAGACCTGAAGTGCTGAGATATCCTCTGTTGTAAGTCATTACAGACCTGGATAAATTCTCTTTTGATGCTAAAAGATGTCAATGTGCACAACCCATTCAAATGGATGGTTAGAATTGATCAAATGGTTATCCATGATCATTCTCTATTATATTCAGTAACATGACCTCTGATTATGCATATTTGTTAGGTAATAAGTTGAGAATGAGTGCTTTCTTGCATGTCTTGATGATGGTTGATCCTCTAAGTCTTGGTATGAGTCACATCTTGTCATATATAATTCTACCCTACTCAATCCAAGAATTGAAAAAGTAAGTGAGCTGATAATTTGTGTCAAAAACACTCATTTGCTATCCTTAGATCTTGTGTCTCCTTTGCTGTGATATCACTGACCTGGAACACACTTGATCAGGATTTAATCATTGTCTATGACTATCCACATATTTTTTATATTAATGTTCTGATCTTATCTAATATGATCTCACTGCAATCTATGATTCTATTGTACATATTAGATTTTCATTCTGCTTTAATTTTGATTTTATGCATGTTTTCTTGTGTGCAGGCAATATAACAATGTTAAGTGTGATATTCTTATGATATCTTGGTAAACTTCTAAGTTTTGAGAAACTTAAAAGTTTAGGGGGAGTAATAAACCAATAAGAATATTCTCAGAAAATCTTAGAAAATCAAAATGATCATGCTGAATTGAACGGATGATGCTTTAATTTCAAAGTATGTGTGTGTTTATCTATGATAAAATGAGCTCATAATTTTTAGCAAAGTGGAAAAGATTCTATGAAAAATTAAAAGAAGAAAGTCTTAGCAAAGATGAAAAGATTGTGAGTTATGCTAAAGACAAAGAAGATGTGATTAAAAATTTTGAGGTAATGATCAAAGACTATGATCTTCTTGAAGAAAAATTCAAGAAATTGACTGAGGAAAATGAAGGGTTGAAAGAAGAGTTGATAAAATTGAAAGAATTAACAAAACCAAAGTCTCCAGAAGTTGAAATTATTTCAGAAACCATTCCAATTGATGTTGAGAAGGTATCTGCAATGGAGAAAGGGAAAAGAAAATTAGATGAAATAGATGTAGAAGTTGTACCTGAATCATCTTCAAAGGTTCAGAGAACTGAAGAGTTAATTGAAGAAGAAATTCAAGAAAGTCAAGAACCAAGTACTCAAGATAAAATTGGTGCTTTGGAAGACTTGGAAGATGAATTTGATGATAATTGGTATAATGAAGTTCTTGATGATGAAGATATAAATGAAGAATTTGAAAATCTTCCTTTGGAACATGATCAAGGATTTGATGATATTCCAACTGACTTTGAAGAAAGATACAACTTCTTGGTGAAAATGAAATACAATAGAGTGTTCTTAGATGGGCTAAATGTTTCTTAGATAAACGATGAATATGAGAAGTGTATAGCTGCTGAGTCTTCTGCACCTGTGGATCCAAATGAAATAATCTTGGAACATGGTGAATGGGATAGAAGACAGGAGAGCATAAATGTTGAAGAAATTTCTAGTTCTGAGCTGCACCATCCAGATCCAGATGAGATGAGCATAACTGCTTTACGATCATGGTTGCAAGCTAGAAATTATCCATGGAAAAGATTAAAGAGATTACAAGGAGAATCTTTGAGGAATTTAGTAAAAAGTTTTCAATTGACTGAAAAACAATCGAACAAAATGATCATTCTAGATACTGATAATCCTCAGTATTTAGACATTACAAAAAGAACTCGGATTTTGAAACCCCAAGAAATCAAACAGATGGCTCAAAAATCTAGTATGCTTGAAAGAAGGAAAGAATTGATGAGCATGTTTCCACAGACAGAAAAACAAGTATACAAAGCTTCTTCTGATCAAATTCAAATTTTTGATAAGTCTAGATCAACTGGTGATCTAGTGAGAAATGTGTTACAGAGAGGACAATCAGTTGCTAAGCTTTTAAATGCAATGATTGCTCCAGATTTTACAAATCAAGTTAAAATCATAGCATGGAAGTATGATGAGATTTTTGATGCATTTTTGATAAAACAAGTAAATGCTGTGTGTGATGTATATCACTTCTACTCGAGCATCATTAAACTCCCAATGCAAGATCTGAAAGAGTTAAGTAAGCTTGACTTGATAAATCCTACTGAATCAAAAAGAGGATCAATGTTTGTAGAACTCTTGAAAAGAGGATTAGCAAGGACTAGTAACTTTCTTGAAACAAGATGTGATCAGTAAGACAAGGAGTACTTTACTTTGCTAAAGAAAAACAAAAAGTTAAGGGGTTTACAAACAGAAGAAGAACATTTTATGATTGAATTTTCTGATAAGTATTTCGAGAAAGTAACTTCACCGGGTTTGAAGGTCATTGAAGGAAATCAAAAGACAAAACCAATTTTGAGATGGTTCTATAACACCTCAACTTTTGAGTTGAAGTTGGTCCGAAATCTCACAAACTGGGATGAGGACATGATTTCATTGTTTGGTACTTTTGAACTAAAATTACTTCACCCGAGTTATATTTCATTCTTGGCTGTACAAAAGTTTGAGAAGGTGATTCCTGATATTGCAGAACAAGATAAGAAATACTTTATCTCAATTATCAATGTGATGAATGCTGCAATGGAGCGAATTTCATTGAGAAAGGCTCTTGCTTATGCAAACATCGTGAAGAAAGATATTCCAGATATTGAGTTTATGAGAATATCAAGAAAAGGTGTGCTTGAATTGTACACAAAAGACTGCGGAATTCCAATTGAACTATATGCTAATGTTGATATAGCATGTTTGTCAAAGAACACATTGGAAAGAATGAAGCAGTTAGATATAAAAACCAATGAATCAAAACCAGAGCAAGCTGTTCTAGCAAAGAAATTCAAGTCAGCGATTGAGAATGCATTGAAGGAAATTGAAATGTACAAGCAGAAGCCAATGTTCAAAGTAAAAGAAGAGCCTGAGGATTTCTTTGCAGATTGAAGAATGAAGAGAGAAGAATGAAGATAAAAGAAGAAGTCAAAGGATGCAGAGAAGATAAGATGAAGACAAAGACAAGATTGAAGATAAAAGAAGAAAAGAAAGGATGGAGCTGAACTGAAGACTGAAGACAATGTAAATCTTAGGGGGAGTATTGTTAGGTCCCTTAAAAGATTAACATTTAGTCTTTATTGTTTAGTGTCTATTTTGTATTTTATACTAGTGTAGGGACTTTTTGTGTAAATGTAGTTCCTTAGGTTCTAGTATAAACAGCTTAGACGTAGTATAGATTGAAAGAGTTGTATGTTTTTATGAGAACTGCTCTCTATCATTTGTAATCGTCTTTGCTATCAATGAAATATGAATTTTGTTGATTTTGCATGATTTGATTACAATAGATTGTATTTTGCTTTGAATTGTTCATATAATTAATACAGATTGCTCTAATTGATCCTATCAATGGAGTCTTCTAAGGATTCAGTAGATGTATTTGGTTTCCAGGCTTTTCTTTTGGCTTTGCCTGATGCTTTGATATCATTTTTCTTGTTGTGACCGTTTGAAGCTTTTGGAGATGGTGAAGGTTTCTCAAAAGTCTTCTTACTCTATTGGTATGCAGCTACTGACTTATTTGGTAGATGTTTCAAAGGTGCTGGATTTATTTTGGAATCGACACTTGAGTGGTTTGACTACCGAAGAATTATTTTACCACCTTCTTTTTCTTTTGATGGTTGTTTAGCAGCTGCAGACCTTCTTGATGGTTTAGGCTTGTTAGGATGTTTGATGGAGTGGGCTAGGGGATTGTATTAACAGTCTTTTGCAAAATGTTACCCATATATTAAGCATGTGATTTTGACCTGTTTCTTATTTGACTTAATCACCTGCCTGATCTCTTATAACTCCTTCTTCATCTTCTCAAACTTGCCTCTCTCAGCTCCACCCATCATCTTGTTTATCTTATGATCAGCATGGGTTGCCAGCTCTATCTTTTTCTTTGGGACCCTCTTGTTGTGAATTTCAGCTGAATCAGAAATGGACTTTTGAATATATGGATGGGGTCTCATTTATGAAGAGTCTGAGGTTCAAGCATAGGAGCTTTTGTTATGGTTCTTCTTATTGCAGTTGTGCTTTGAGTGAAGCTTTGCCGTGAAGGGATTTGACTCGGTAGATAGCTGGTTTGTTTTAGAAGATGGCTTTTCTTTTACAAATGTTACCTTTTGAATCACATTCTTCTCCATTTTCTCCTTCTCCTCCTTGAGATCTTCTCTCCTTTTCTCCTCCTTCTCCTCCATTTTCTCCTTCTCCTTCTTGTCCTTCTTCTCCTCCTCTTCATTTACTTCCTCAACTGTTCCATCCTTATCTTCCTTCTCTTCTATCTCAATCTCTTCAGTAGATATCCTTGTACAGATGGTTTCGGCAGATACTTGCTTCTTTACCTTAAGGTTGCACTTAGGAGTATATGTGGGAGTGTATATCGTTGGTGGTTCCACAGAATTATACCCTAAACCTATGTTGATTTGATACAACCTTTGAGAGTTTTCAATAAAAGCAAGTAATTTTTCTAACTTTTCAATTTGAACATTATATTTATCAGCATATGTTTTAACAATGGCTAAATCATATTGTGCTGATTTCCATCTTCTCAGGAGATCATTAATTTGGGTTTCAAGGTTCGTTTGCTCATGTTTAATTATGAAATAATCTTTTCTAGCTCTATAATTTTTCTTTTTGAGCTAGATCATTTTTCTTAAAATCAGTTTTAATAAAATTGATTGATTCAACATCCTTCATAAGGTCCAAATTATGATTTCTATACAAGTTGACCTTAGCTATGCATTCTGGTGTGTAGCAGGGTTCAGAATTACCTGAGGTGAGAAGGTTGAGCTTCCAGCCATCAGTGCATTGTTAATGGTTGTAACATCTTCCACTTTAAAGCTCTAGTCAATCACATATTCTCCTAAGGCTACATCTATTATATTTCTTTGGCTGAATGAAGAGGAAGGACTTTGATAAGTTGAGTGTTGTTGATGGTTAGATGTACTTGGAGGAGATGGGTTTGCCTTTGGTTCTTAGCATTCCTTGGCAAAATGTCCCAACTAGTTGCAGTTAAATCATTTTACCTTGCTTTTATCAAACCCAAATCCTGATCTTCTCTGCTTAAGGAAGTTTCTTCTGGTTCTCTATTGAAACTGCATAGCTCTGAAGGATATCATGGCTATCTAGTAGTTAATATCTATTTCTTTAAGGTCATCTGGATGAATGCACTCTAGATTTTCTACAGAGAGTTGAAAGAATTTGGCTTGATCACTAACAAAGGCAGAGTTTGAGTGATATGATTATTAAAAGGATGGTGAGACTGGATGATTCCAACTATTGAATGATGGTGATGATTGAGATTCAACAGTTGGAGATTCAGTGTAAGTGATCATTTGTGTCTGATGAGTCACCATGGAGACTAGACTTAGGAGTGGGAGTGATAGTGAACTGGCCCATGAATAGGGGCTATGATAGCTAATAACTTTGATGGGTTTAAAGATCTGTCTAGTGATTCTTTATCTACATCCATCTCCATTTGATAAGCACTGAGGATGCCATATAACTCCTTAAGAGTCATTGTCTTTAGAATTTTAGTTCTTCTGGTGGACACAATATAAACCATCCACGTATTTGGCAAATACCTCAAGAAGTTTCTGAGAACATACTATTCTCCATCTTCACTCCATCTTCATTTACAGAGTCTCGAAGTTCAATATATCTAAGATGTAAGTAGTCATGCTTTCTCCACTTATGAAACCAAAAATTTCAAACTTCTATTTCAAGACATCTCTTTTGTCTTCTTTCATATCCTCCCTTCCTTCAAATATAGCTTTCAAAGCTTACCACAACTTTTGAGCAGTTGTCAATTTCTTGAAGCCATCCATGATGCTATTGGGTATGCTCAATTTGATCACCCATAGAGACTTTGAATCCACATCCATTTTATTCAGATCTTCATCTAAATACTTTATATGATCTTTAGGGATCATGACTCCACCTTCACCAACACCTTAGACCATGGGGACATATGGTCCATTTAGAGTTAAGAGCCAGAGTTTCATGTCTTGATTCCTTATAAAACCTTCCATTCGGATTTTCCAACATGGATGGTTTGGTCTGAGTTCCATTCTTCAAATCATGCTTACTAAAAAAGGCTATAATAGTCATTTTGAGAGAGTGAAAGTGTATGAAGAAAGGTGGTGTTTGATAGTGTGATCAAAAGAATAAACAAGTGATTGCTGAAAGATGACTTCAATCAAATCAAGAGTCAAAGCTCTAATACCATTTGTTGGATTTGGTTGGATTAGACTAACAAGAACTTCCTCTTTGATCAGTAACCTAACGAATACAGAATCTAAGTTAAATACTTACTATCAAAACACAAATACTTTAAGGAAATGTAAATGCACAAGTTATTCTTTCAAAATATTTACTTAATTAATCTGTTTTATACTAATAATACAATTCAGCAGATACAATCAAATGGCTTGAAAAGTTGCCTCTACTATACACGTATGAGAACTTTTATACTAAGAAATCTAAATAATAAAAATAAACTATTCTATATTCAGAGTCTACATCAGATAGATAATCTATATATCAAAGTTGGCAGCTTCAGTACTATATTGTCTCCAAAAGATGAAACACAGCAACTGTTGGCACAGACAATCTAGTTCTGAGTAGCAGCCAGTCAGCAGCTCGTGGAGTCATCTGCTGATTGACAGTTGATCTGATATGCAGATCAACAGACATTCATCACATGTAGTTCGGTAGTTACTCGGTATATGTTGATCGGAAGACATCAGCATATGTAGTTCGGCAATGGATTTAGCGCTTGGCCTAATTCGGCAGTTGACAACCAGTGCTGAAATTCTGAATTTTCTATAAATTCATCCTTCATGATTCAACAACCTAGAAAGAAGACTTTAAGTATTTGGGTACGGAGATTGACCGGACTCGCCTTGTTGCGGGTTGTTGTTCGTGGTGTTAGCCGGTGCATTTTGGGTGTGAATGAAGGTCGTATCTCGGGTAGTGCTTAGACGAGTAGCTTGTCTTTGTTGTTCGGATTCGATCATCCCCCTAGCGTCGTCCTAAGTGGGTTTGTTTTGGTTGATCATTGCTCCGACGGTATCGTACTCGGGTGGTAGGCCACGAACCATTTGGATGACGAGACGAGTTTCCGTGACAGGTTGATCTACGTCGGCAAGTTGGCTAGCTATATCTTTGATGGTGGTGCAATAGTCATCGAAGGATTTACAAGATTGTAGAGTGGTGTTGATGAACTTTTGCTCCAAAGTGGCGGCCCGAGCATGTTTATTGTTGAGAAATGCTTGTTGAATCCTTAGCCATACATCACGTGCTGTTTTCTCCATGATGTCTTCATCAAGAATACGACCGAGCAGGTCGTCTGAAATAGAGTTGCAGATCCACTGTATGATTAGTGCATCTAGTTCTTGCCATGCGGGGTATTTGGTATCGTTTTCATCGGGTGGTGCGGTGCCATCTATATGGCAGAGAACCTTGTATGCACGAAGATGAAGTTTGAACATTTTCACCCATGCATTATAGGTGACTTTCTGGCCATCGAGAACGCGGAGCTTGGTGGTGATGTTCGTAACAGAGTATGCGGGGTGTAAGGGGGTTTTGTCGTTGGTGTTGGGTGGGTTGTGAACTGTACCATCATCGGCCATGGTTCGGTGGAACCTTAGTTGCACTCGTAGGGTATGGGGAAGAAAAAATTATGCTCTGATTACCATGAAGATCATCATTATTTCCTTGATGAGCAAGGATACAAAAGACTTGAATATATATCCTACATTCCTAACAAACTTAGCCATGAAACAAGGAATAATTACAAACAATAACCCACTAATCTATGTCTCCACTAATATATGTCGAGATGTATGACAATAATGCTCCACTAATATATGTCGAGATATATGACAATAATACTCAATATATATGACAGCTAATAATCATGTGTAATGTTCTACTGCTCTGGATGTTTTCGTACTTTATACATGGTTTGTGGTTGTTTAATAAGTATGTTTATATGCATTACTTAAAGATTTCCATTATATGGGTTTTTTGCATATGCATAAGCCAAAATTTAATGTGTAGAAAACTACCAATTATGTTGGTTGTTGCATTTGCATTAGTTAAATAATTCCATTATGTGGGTTGTTTGCATATGCATATGCCAAAATTTAATTATTATAGGAGACTACTAGTTATGTTAGTTGTTTGCATATGCATTAGTTAAATTACCCATTACATGGGTTATTTGCATATGCATATACCAAAATTTAGTTTGTACAAGAGACCTTCTATGGTGTTGGTTTTTGCATTATCATATCCTTTTATATGCTAATGGTATACTAGATCAAGAAGCAATGTCACATCAAAATACTAAACCATTTCATGCATCAAGTAGTAATACAAAAAAGCCTTAACTAACCATCATAACCATTCCATTACACATAAACCCTTACAACCAATTACAGGGATTAGATCTATACAAGTACATAAACATAACCACTACTAAACCAAACAATACTACAATGATGGACTTCTTCCTTCAATTCTCATACTCAAGCGGTTATCGAGGTCGAAATTATGATCCGATCAAAGCATCTAGGGGCCGCGGTCCGCCAAACAGAGGTGGTCGCACCATGGGCAGGGGTAACCCATATGGTGGTCGGGGTAACAACGTCAACAAAAACAACTTTTGGGGACCGGGCCATAGTTTACAACCTTCTCATCTGGGCCAATATTCACAACAAACTCCCAACACTGCAGCCCAAAACTATTATTCCCAAACCCATCAGCCACAGCCCATGTGGCAGCCCCCTCCATCGCCATATCCATCTAACCCGGCCCACTTCGGCCCCCTGGCCCAAAATCACCAACAACAGGCCCACCTTGCCTCCAATTTCCACCAGTCTGCTCCTCCCGGGTTTGCTTCTTTCAACTCCAATAATGCCTTGAACCCGAATGACATTGGTACGGCTCTTGCAAACATGACGATGAGCTACACGGATCCTCAATGGTACATGGACACCGGAGCTACCTCTCACATCACTTCTGATCAAGGTAACATCACTATCCCTTCTTGTTTACCTACAAATCCTATATTTGTCGGAAATGGCCAACAATTACCAATACATGGGTCCGGAAATGGTTTTATTAAATTTCCCAACAAAACCTATAAACTTAATCAAATCATCCACTCACCCAATGTTATCAAAAACCTTATATCCGTCCGACAATTCACCATTGATAACCAAGTTAAAATAGAATTTGATCCTTTTGGTTTTTCTTTGAAGGATCTCAAAGATGGACACCTCCTTTCCCGTCACAATAGTCCTGGAGACCTTTACCCGTTCACGCCACCGGAATACAACTTATTATCATCATCAAGTCCAACCCCATGGCATGATCGGCTTGGACATCCCGGACACTCAACTATTCAATTTTTAAGTCATTTTTTGTTTGGTTTTTACAATAAAACAAATGTTTGTTCTTCATGTCAAATTTCAAATAGTAAACGTTTGCCATTTTTAGATTCATTATCTAGAACATTTCAACCGTTTGACATCATTCATTTTGACCTTTGGACGTCACCCGTTTTGAGTAACTCCGGTTACAAACATTATATGGTCTTGATTGATAACTTTAGTCACTATGTTTGGATCTACCCCGTCAAATACAAATCCGACACATTCACCTCATTTGTAAAATTCCACAAACTAATTCAAACTCAGTTCAACATGTCAATAAAAACATTCCAATGCGACTTAGGCGGAGAATTTGACAATAACAATTTTAAAGATTTTGCTAACCAAAATGGCATCCTATTTCGTTTCTCATGTCCCCAAACATCCCAACAAAATGGTAGATCGGAATGTATGATTCGTCGTCTAAACGACATCATACGTGCTCTATTGTTCCATGCTCATCTTCCACCCACCTTTTGGGTTGAAGCCTTACATACCGCCACCTACCTTCACAACATCCTTCCCACCAAGCGTCTCAATTTCCAAACTCCCGTTTTCACCCTTTATTTACGTCACCCCACTTACCATCATCTTCATGTTTTTGGTTGTGCATGTTACCCAAACATGTCCGCCACCCAAGACCACAAACTTTCTCCTCGCTCAATTCGTTGTGTCTTCTTAGGGTACCCATCCGACTTCTGCGGTTACCGATGTTATGACCCTAAAACTGGTAATGTTTACTTGTCTCGACATGTAATTTTTGATGAACAAACATTCCCATTTAAATAATTGTCCACAAATCATACCTATGGTTTTCTTGATGATGATAATGATCACCCTCTACCTTTGTTTACCCAATTTTTTTCCACACCCACATCTAACCAACCTTCTGTTCCCACTCCTCAACCTAACACACCCAACGACACACAAAATAATGCCTTTACCCAGCCCCAACAATCCACGTCCCCCACCACTTCTAAGGCCCAAAACCCCGCTTCCCAGCAACTTCCTCGGCCCAAACACAACCACAAAATCCCGCACCCACGAATCGGTCCAATAACACACCACCCACTAACCAGACACCATCTAATCAGAACCATATCCCTCCACTTCAATCCGACCATCCCATGCACACCCGTTCCAAATCTGGCATTATTAAACCCAACCCCAAATACAACCTCCTCACAACTAACAATATCTCACCTATCCCCACTTCATATAATAAAGCCTTAACGGACCCAAATTGGCTACGTGCCATGAACGATGAATTTAGTGCTTTGCAGGTTAACAATACTTGGGAGCTTGTGCCAAGACCTACTGATCAGCCTGTGATACGCTCTATGTGGTTGTTCCGACACAAATTTAAGACCGATGGCACATTAGACAGGTATAAAGCAAGACTTGTATGCAACGGTAAGTCTCAAACAATTGGCATAGACTGCATGGAAAAGTTCAGCCCGGTGGTCAAACCGGCCACTATCCGCACGGTTCTTTCATTAGTCGTTTCTCGTCAATGGCCAATACACCAACTTGATGTGAAAAATGCTTTTCTTCACGGCCATTTACAAGAAACCGTTTATATGAATTATGTAACATCCTGTATTTTTACGTTAAAAGTTAACGACATTTAAATTTGTAAGGACCATTGTTGTCATTTATGAAACTCATGGGTGATTTATGTGTTAATGCCTTTAATTATTTAATGGTTACATTAAATCAAGTTTAAAATGTTAAATAATAATGATGATGAGAATAATAATAATAATAATAATAATAATAATAATAATAATAATAATAATAATAATAATAATAATAATAATAATAATAATAATAAATAATAATAATAATAATATTCTTAATAAGTGTTAAGTTTAAAGTAAATAAATAAAATATAAGTATTAAAACTTGTAATTATAAGTTGCTACATAACATGATAACATTAATAAATACAGGGACTAAACTGTAATTTATATAAAATCCAAAACCCAAACTTTGGGTTGAAAATGAACAAAGATAAAACGAAGGGACCATTGTGTAACTTTTATTTTAAAACCCAAACCAAACCCCCCTCTCCCCCGTCTTTCCGGCCAGCCCTCCGGCCACCGCCGGAGCGGCTCCGGCCATCTCCCAAACCGCAAAATTCGGTCTTTTTCCAGTCCAAAACCGTTCCCAAACCCTTCTAGAACGAAGTTCGAACCTTAATCACACTTTAATTCGAGTTATAGCTGGTAACGGTTGTCGAATGAGCTTGGTAACCGCTCGACATCAATCCTTTAACCGTTCGTCAATTAAACTCCAATAATAATCAAATTAATCAAACGTAAACAATCATTTCACTATCCTTAACCTATCCTCGATTCCCAATCCACCTGAAAACACACAAACATCAAAGATGATCTACACCTCTGTCGCGATCTACAATCGAGGGTTCACCACCATTCGGATGTACTAAAGTGCAATTAAGTGAGGGCATAGAACCAAGGACGTCAACCAAAGCTTCACCCGAAGTTAATTTGATTAACGACAACAATTTCACATCAAACAAGATCAAGTTTCGGTCGCATCTCACCTTCATCTGTTCTTCGACATATACCATCGATTTCAAACGATTTTCGGGTAATTAAACACATCATCACCCTCGTTTTACTTGGGGATCAAAAGCCCTAAGATCAATTTCGTTTACATTGTTGATTTGATGCTCAATTGGGATCAAAACGAAACTAGGGTTCATGGCAATTTGGGGGATTTGTTTAGTTAATGATCTTATGACTTTGTTTTGGATTTGTAGCAGGTTCGGGCTACAGCCCAACTGGTTACTTGCGAAGACCATAAGCATGAGGTCCCGGGTTCGAACCGGGCCTCTGCCACTTGTTGTTTTTAATTGTTTTTCTTGCATTTTTTTTATTTCAGAAAGTTATTATTATATTAATAAGTCTAATAAAAATTATTTTGTTAATAAAAATGTTTCAGGAATTATTAAATTAATTTTAAAAGCATTGAAACTTATGATTTTAAATTTAACTATTTTGTTTTAAGAACAACAAGAGTTATAAAACATTATTAATTCTTTCATGTAATTTAAATACTAAAAAGGTTATATCATAATTAGCTAATAAACTTATTATTTAACTTTTATATAAACTCTTGAAACTAATAAAACAATACAATTTTCTATTATCCTCCATTCTTGTTTTAAAGTTTGGATATTATAAAAATCATTTAAAGGTTTAAAACTTTATAAAATGATTTAAATAATTACAAGTTACCTTACAAGTCATTTAAATAATGAATTATCTAAATAATTAATTTTTAGATTAATTATTTCTTTTCATATTCTATACTCAACCATTACTTAATCAATTATTATAAATATTAAAGTAATACTTCTTATTTATTTTCACTAATGGTTATTATTATTTCAATATTAATTATTTAATAAATTTATCCGTCGTTATGGAAATGAAATATAATTGGTTATATTATTTTATTTACCCTAACTATCAAAGCCCCAAATTTCTATCGAAACCCTAGTTCGTATTAAAACGTGAAACTTAAACTTGTAAAATATACATTTTAGGTGCCTTGTGACGTTATATCTTGGAACGACGCTTATTATTGATCTTATTAATCACCAACTGTATATTTATTGATCAAGTGAGTATTTCCATACCCCTTTTTCTTATTTTCACACTTTGGGGTGAAACATGTTAACTTATGTCATTGCACTTGTAAACTTATTTGAGACTTGTAAACTTTATGGCATTTCATCATGTAAAGTTGTGGTTAGTTGAACTTTTGTGGTTACCATGTTATGGCGTTATATGTACAATCATTAACTATTGCTAGCCTGGCGACGTCATAGATCTATGGGCCTGACAAGCCTGCTTGGTTGATCCAAGTACACTTAGCTAATCGTATATACTTATAACTTGGTTGATCCAAGTACACGTTTGAAACTTGTAAAACTTTGTCAAGGTTTGATTGTTGCATTGTTCATAACATCCCTAATCACTTTATTCACTAACTTATGACTTGAATTGCCATCTTTTATATACTTATGTATTGAAAACTATGGAATGCTCACCAACATTTTATGTTGACCTTTTATTTTTAACATGTTTCAGGAATAACCCAAGAATGTGTTCTACTCTTTGAAGCTTATCTCACTTAGGATTGGACTTAGAGAAATAAACAATGAGCTTGTTACTTTCAATCTTGTATTCATGATGTATCTTTATTTGAGCCTTTTTACTTGTATTGTTTCATTTGAATCTTGATTAATATATTTGGAACTAATAATAGCGTTATGTGGCTGTGAACGATCTTAACTCTCAAGAATGTACTTATGTATTGAAAACTATGGAATGCTCACCAACATTTTTATGTTGACCTTTTATTTTTAACATGTTTCAGGAATAACCCAAGAATGTGTTCTACTCTTTGAAGCTTATCTCACTTAGGATTGGACTTAGAGAAATAAACAATGAGCTTGTTACTTTCAATCTTGTATTCATGATGTATCTTTATTTGAGCCTTTTTACTTGTATTGTTTCATTTGAATCTTGATTAATATATTTGGAACTAATAATAGCGTTATGTGGCTGTGAACGATCTTAACTCTCACACCTCGACGTTTCCGCCGTCAAGGTTGGGGTGTGACAGATTGGTATCAGAGCCCATAACTATAGGGATTTAGGTTATTAGAAATGGTGACCTAGACTATAGCTTATGCATGAACCTTATAGGATAATACTTAAATTCTTGTAGATACATATATGTTTGGCATGCTACATAATGCTATGCCTTTTGTGCAATTTGATGCCTTAGCATAGGATTGCCTTATGTATGCTTAAAACTTAGGTACTTGTCTCCCTAAACTTAACTTTGACTCTTTGACTCTCCCCGACAAATGAACTTCCTAAACCTATTCTCAACGACATGTGGAATCTACACTTATCATCGTGGGATTAATTCCTTAGACTTTATGTCTAATCTATGAAAATCTCATCAAGGTTTTGATTTCATGAACCTAAGAAATTTGTGTGACACATAGACACCTGTATTCTGGATTTCCTGGCAAAAGGCATTCGGGCTAAGGCAAGCATATCGTATAAATCTCATTGCGAGACCAGTTATGCTTACTTGGGGATTTCTGGGATGAGTGATAAACTATGGTCAACATACACAAGTTTCTAAGGCCAATGGGTCAATTTACCTTGACATGTCAACGATTCCAAATGGTAATGCGTTACCAAATGGAACCATTCTCTTTGTATCTTAAAAATCTTTGATTCCTTGAACTGGTTTCTTCTCATTCTTATCATACGTAATGTTTCTGTGATATTGAACTCGTCTTACCTTTCAACTCCTACGTATAAACATCGTTACACGCTAGGCGTTTCATGTAGCTATTTCTATACCTTGATCAACGTGTACATGACTCTTGTTATACCCAAAGATATTGGGAATCTAAACCGAATGATCTTTAAAACTTTAAATCGTTACTTATGGTTTTCAATTTCTTCCTAAGGGTGTGTCCCATAACTAAAGACATTCAATGTTGTAGGTGGAATTCCTACATCTCGGGATACTTTGCTAATTGAATGTTAATTTTGTTAACTCAAATATTATAAGTGGTCACTCACCTCAATGATCGAATAAACTAATTATAACTTTGTTACCACTTATAAGTACACGTGTCTTCAATAAGGTTGTGGTTGACCTCATAATTTGAGAAGTCCATGCATTTCCTTTCAATTGTGAATTGAATGTTCACATCTCATTGTGGTGTTGAATAATTCCTGTCCTTGATTTCATTTTTCCGATTTAAACCATCCAAGATTAGAACACCACAACAAATTCTGTCATCTCGAACCTTGATCTTAAGCTTGTAAGAATGATTTTCTCTTTTGTTACATTGATGTAACTTGAAATTTTCTAAATTTCTAATTGATATTCCTTTTTTTTCGCTGTTATGTCAAACTTCGTACCGTTAGCATCGTGGGGGATGCAAGAGTTTGTAAGTCAACCTATGACTAAGAACATTCGCATCTTCTAAATGATTTTAACTCATCAAAACAGGGGTGATTCCTTTACTTTGATGGTTCCCTATTCGTTTCGATAAATGGTTTCCAATTGTGTGTTTTTTTATGAAATTTCTTCCTCTGGATTAGGGTAATTTTCTTATCTTGAGGATTGACTTCAATTATTCTCATTGGAACTTGTATTTCACGAATGACATGATCTCACCAAAATAGGATTGAAACCCGTACTTTGGTGACAATTGTCAATTTCCGATTGTTTTCTTGTTACTATGAAATTCAATCATCAAGATAGGCGTGAATTCTATACCTTGATGATAATTTCATTCTTATGTGTTGTATTTTCTCAAATGAAACGACCTCATCAAAGTAGGAGTGAATTCTAGATTTTGATGAAAAAGTTCATCCTATTATATTTTGTTTTTGTAAAACTACATCGTTAAGATAGGGGAGACGTCCCTTACCTTAATGGTGATCAGTTACCTCGTCTTATTTCTGTGGATCCTCAACAATGAGTTAGGATCAAACTTTTTATTGGTAAGTTAGTGGACATACCTTGGGAATACACCATCAAGTTAGGAGTGAAAACCACACCTTGATAACTATTCTTATTTCTTGATCTTCAACTTACCAAGGTTGTAATCAAGTGATGAGAAGCATGTAGTAACTTGAAGGGTGAAACAATGTTAGTGTTTCGACCTATCAAGCCAAAGCGTGATCTCTAAACTTGAAAGGAGACCCGATCGCTCAAGGTTGATTTTGATTCCAAGCTTGGAGCATTTAAATTCTTAACTCGATTTCTTTTCCTTTATCCTCGTGTTTTGATATGATCTAGCTATATGGAACCATTTATTCCTTACTTATCAACTTACATTTTGAGATATCATCAACACATGATGGCGTGATGGTAGTCTTCTTAAACAATCTTTCTGCTAAATAAAGACATTATCAACCTGTTATTATGTCTTTCTAGTCATACGAATGTTCTTAGACTCTACTTATGGGCTTAATGATTACGAATGCAATCTATATTTGGAAATTTTGTTACTTTGCAAAACATGTTTACAAGTACATTTCTTATTATTTGTATCACTTCTTGAATCGATTTTGAATCCTTAACTTGGAAATATTTAAAACTCTATCTTGAATTCGAACAACAAGACTCGTTATTATCCTCATTGCAATGGGGATATAATGGTTCATAAAATTTCGTAATTTGTAGTCATGGGTTTGGCATAAAAGAAAAGACATAACTTGGCATGTGTCCAAGTGTCTTACCTTTACATATGACAAAACCTACCCTCCGTGTTTCCGTGAATCTCCTGTTTAACTCTTCATTCATTAAATACTTCTTATTAAATGTCATGATGACAATTGGTGCATTATAGATGATTGGCTAATTTCATATTGACTCATGTGGGATAACGGGTCAAGAAATTTACTTGTAACTATCTCAAATATTTGTATACCATGGTATGTCATTAAACATCGGTCGTTAATTATGATGATCGATTCATCTTCCTGCCATTAGCAATATTTCTAATCATCGTTGTGAAAATCTTCGCATATCGTATTATACTTAGATCGACGGTTGGGTCAAAGGAACAATACATATTCACAAGTTATGCGTTAAGATCGTTTCATTATATATAGGGACGTTTGGAATCCTTAAATCCTGACGGTTAACCTTTCTTATCATTGTTGGTCTTTAGACATCATTTTACTACAAAATTATATTCTAGAAGTTGTGGCTTATAAATATAAAGTACCACGGTAACTCGTCATCATTTTCCAACGTTTCAACTCAAAACGTCTTGTATTTCACTGGAAGAGTTCAAGTTGGCATATATTATGTCAAGAACCTTATAAGATTCTATAGAGTAAAGCGTTTCATCTCTAATTAAACGTCAACTACTGTTCGTTCGTTCACTTATCTTCCATTTTAACTCCTTTTGCTCATTTAAGTTCATTCTTAATTTCGGGACGAAATTCTTTTAAGTTGGGGAGACTGTAACATCCTGTATTTTACGTTAAAAGTTAACGACATTTAAATTTGTAAGGACCATTGTTGTCATTTATGAAACTCATGGGTGATTTATGTGTTAATGCCTTTAATTATTTAATGGTTACATTAAATCAAGTTTAAAATGTTAAATAATAATGATGATGAGAAGAATAATAATAATAATAATAATAATAATAATAATAATAATAATAATAATAATAATAATAATAATAATAATAATAATAATAATATTCTTAATAAGTGTTAAGTTTAAAGTAAATAAATAAAATATAAGTATTAAAACTTGTAATTATAAGTTGCTACATAACATGATAATATTAATAAATACAGGGACTAAACTGTAATTTATATAAAATCCAAAACCCAAACTTTGGGTTGAAAATGAACAAAGATAAAACGCAGGGACCATTGTGTAACTTTTATTTTAAAACCCAAACCAAACCCCCCTCTCCCCCGTCTTTCCGGCCAGCCCTCCGGCCACCGCCGGAGCGGCTCCGGCCATCTCCCAAACCGCAAAATTCGGTCTTTTTCCAGTCCAAAACCGTTCCCAAACCCTTCTAGAACGAAGTTCGAACCTTAATCACACTTTAATTCGAGTTATAGCTGGTAACGGTTGTCGAATGAGCTTGGTAACCGCTCGACATCAATCCTTTAACCGTTCGTCAATTAAACTCCAATAATAATCAAATTAATCAAACGTAAACAATCATTTCACTATCCTTAACCTATCCTCGATTCCCAATCCACCTGAAAACACACAAACATCAAAGATGATCTACACCTCTGTCGCGATCTACAATCGAGGGTTCACCACCATTCGGATGTACTAAAGTGCAATTAAGTGAGGGCATAGAACCAAGGACGTCAACCAAAGCTTCACCCGAAGTTAATTTGATTAACGACAACAATTTCACATCAAACAAGATCAAGTTTCGGTCGCATCTCACCTTCATCTGTTCTTCGACATATACCATCGATTTCAAACGATTTTCGGGTAATTAAACACATCATCACCCTCGTTTTACTTGGGGATCAAAAGCCCTAAGATCAATTTCGTTTACATTATTGATTTGATGCTCAATTGGGATCAAAACGAAACTAGGGTTCATGGCAATTTGGGGGATTTATTTAGTTAATGATCTTATGACTTTGTTTTGGATTTGTAGCAGGTTCGGGCTACAGCCCAACTGGTTACTTGCGAAGACCATAAGCATGAGGTCCCGGGTTCGAACCGGGCCTCTGCCACTTGTTGTTTTTAATTGTTTTTCTTGCATTTTTTTATTTCAGAAAGTTATTATTATATTAATAAGTCTAATAAAAATTATTTTGTTAATAAAAATGTTTCAGGAATTATTAAATTAATTTTAAAAGCATTGAAACTTATGATTTTAAATTTAACTATTTTGTTTTAAGAACAACAAGAGTTATAAAACATTATTAATTCTTTCATGTAATTTAAATACTAAAAAGGTTATATCATAATTAGCTAATAAACTTATTATTTAACTTT
Organism: Flaveria linearis; assembly: GCA_024085815.1. Taxonomy (NCBI): domain Eukaryota; kingdom Viridiplantae; phylum Streptophyta; class Magnoliopsida; order Asterales; family Asteraceae; genus Flaveria; species Flaveria linearis. The sequence goes on along the minus strand of CM044001.1, from coordinate 32,103,451 downwards.
TATATAAACTCTTGAAACTAATAAAACAATACAATTTTCTATTATCCTCCATTCTTGTTTTAAAGTTTGGATATTATAAAAATCATTTAAAGGTTTAAAACTTTATAAAATGATTTAAATAATTACATGTTACCTTACAAGTCATTTAAATAATGAATTATCTAAATAATTAATTTTTAGATTAATTATTTCTTTTCATATTCTATACTCAACCATTACTTAATCAATTATTATAAATATTAAAGTAATACTTCTTATTTATTTTCACTAATGGTTATTATTATTTCAATATTAATTATTTAATAAATTTATCCGTCGTTATGGAAATGAAATATAATTGGTTATATTATTTTATTTACCCTAACTATCAAAGCCCCAAATTTCTATCGAAACCCTAGTTCGTATTAAAACGTGAAACTTAAACTTGTAAAATATACATTTTAGGTGCCTTGTGACGTTATATCTTGGAACGACGCTTATTATTGATCTTATTAATCACCAACTGTATATTTATTGATCAAGTGAGTATTTCCATACCCCTTTTTCTTATTTTCACACTTTGGGGTGAAACATGTTAACTTATGTCATTGCACTTGTAAACTTATTTGAGACTTGTAAACTTTATGGCATTTCATCATGTAAAGTTGTGGTTAGTTGAACTTTTGTGGTTACCATGTTATGGCGTTATATGTACAATCATTAACTATTGCTAGCCTGGCGACGTCATAGATCTATGGGCCTGACAAGCCTGCTTGGTTGATCCAAGTACACTTAGCTAATCGTATATACTTATAACTTGGTTGATCCAAGTACACGTTTGAAACTTGTAAAACTTTGTCAAGGTTTGATTGTTGCATTGTTCATAACATCCCTAATCACTTTATTCACTAACTTATGACTTGAATTGCCATCTTTTATATACTTATGTATTGAAAACTATGGAATGCTCACCAACATTTTTATGTTGACCTTTTATTTTTAACATGTTTCAGGAATAACCCAAGAATGTGTTCTACTCTTTCAGGAATAACCCAAGTACACGTTTGAAACTTGTAAAACTTTGTCAAGGTTTGATTGTTGCATTGTTCATAACATCCCTAATCACTTTATTCACTAACTTATGACTTGAATTGCCATCTTTTATATACTTATGTATTGAAAACTATGGAATGCTCACCAACATTTTTATGTTGACCTTTTATTTTTAACATGTTTCAGGAATAACCCAAGAATGTGTTCTACTCTTTGAAGCTTATCTCACTTAGGATTGGACTTAGAGAAATAAACAATGAGCTTGTTACTTTCAATCTTGTATTCATGATGTATCTTTATTTGAGCCTTTTTACTTGTATTGTTTCATTTGAATCTTGATTAATATATTTGGAACTAATAATAGCGTTATGTGGCTGTGAACGATCTTAACTCTCACACCTCGACGTTTCCGCCGTCAAGGTTGGGGTGTGACAAATTAACCTCCTGGGTTCGTTAATCACCACCTTCCTAATCACGTTTGCAAGCTGAAGAAATCCCTTTATGGCCTTAAACAGGCCCCACGAGCTTGGTACACTCGTTTTTCTGGTTTTATTGCATCCTTGGGGTTTAAAAACAGCCTTTCTGATACATCACTGTTTATATATCAGCATGGGGGGGATCTTGCATATCTTTTATTGTATGTAGATGATATTGTTCTAACTGCCAACAGGCCCAATATTTTGTCGCACATTATTACCAGTTTATCATCTGAATTTGCCATGACAGATTTGGGTCCACTTCATCATTTTTTGGGTATTACGGTATCTAGGGATCACACATCTCTTTTACTGGGTCAGGAACAATATGCCAGAGACATCCTTCATCGGGCAAATATGTCAAACTGTAAACCGTGTCATACTCCGGTAGATACAAACGCCAAATTAAGTGCGTATGAAGGTGAGTTACTTAGTGATGCTACGTTGTATCGCAGTCTAGCAGGGGCCCTCCAATACTTGACAATCACACGTCCAGACATCTCCTATGCAGTCCAACAAATTTGCTTGTTCATGCATGCTCCTCGAGAACCACACTTCACTTACATGAAGAGGGTTCTTCGATACATTAGTGGGACGTTGCACATGGGGTTACGGATTTCAGCTTCCCCGGATCATACCTTGGTTGCTTACTCCGACACGGATTGGGGAGGCTGTCCCGATACACGTCAGTCAACATCAGGATATTGCATTTTTCTAGGGGACAACCTCATCTCATGGTCGACTAAACGACAACCAACCATCTCTCGTTCCAGTGCCGAGGCAGAATATCGTGGCGTGGCAAACGCCGTAGCCGAAGCCACATAGATTCGTAACCTACTTCTCGAACTTCGGGTTCCGATTCAACGGGCTACTCTTGTTTACTGCGATAATATCTCCGCTATATATCTTTCGGGCAACCCAGTCCAGCATCAACGTACCAAACACGTGGAGATGGATATTCATTTTGTTCGAGAAAAGGTTCACATTGGGCAAGTTAGAGTTTTACACGTCCCCTCCGCGCTTCAATATGCCGATATCTTTACCAAAGGTCTCCCACGATATCTCTTTGAAGACTTCAGATCCAGTCTAAACGTCTCAGCCTATCAACGTTCACACTGAGGGGGAGTATTAGCTGTCATATATATTGAGTATTATTGTCATATATCTCGACATATATTAGTGGAGCATTATTGTCATACATCTCGACATATATTAGTGGAGACATAGATTAGTGGGTTATTGTTTGTAATCATTCCTTGTTTCATGGCTAAGTTTGTTAGGAATGTAGGATATATATTCAAGTCTTTTGTATCCTTGCTCATCAAGGAAATAACGATGATCTTCAATGATAAGTTATGAGTTGTCTTAAATAAAAAAAACATAAACATGGTACACAACCAACTACCAACAACTAATAACTAGCAACCAGCAACCACCATAACCACCTAAAACCTAAACCAGCAACCTAACCAACTAAAATGCAACCATCTAAACTGAAGAATTTCCTCCTTGGCCTTTGCAAGACTTTTTGTCATGACCAGGGTTGTTACACTTTAAGCAAGCCACTGTTTTCCCCTATTTTGGAAATTTTTCCACCCTTGGATATTGAAATCTCATCCTTCTCCAGCTGACTTTCCCTCTTTTGTTTCTCTGATATTCTTACTAGTGCATGGTGGAGTGGTGGAGTAACAACTGTAGGACATGGGGACTTTGGCCACAGTTTCTACCATTTATTGGGCCAACTTTTTACTTATAAACTTTTTCCTATCTATCAAGCCAAGGACATGGGTGCACCCATGTTTCTAGTGCCCCTGCATCTTGCCCATTTACAAACATATTCCAATTAGCAGCCACAACATGCTTGCAAGGTAGCCCAGCCAATTCCTATTTCCTACAGGTACATGTCTTCTCAACCACATCAACTACACACTTGGCACCCCATGGACTGGACACTTGATACTTTCTACCACCATCCCGTAAGACCTTAGACTTGGCAGCTTTAGTATTAGTTGCTTCAAATATTTTTATTGCTGCTGGTGTAAGAGGGTTGTTAGAATTTGAAATCAGTTTCAACACATTCATAATTCTCTTCATTAATACTCACGGACATAATCCAATGCAGATATAATTAGTTTGTCCCTCCTATTAATCAACGTTTATTTGAAAACCTCAGCATGTTGCTCAATAGCATATTTGTATGTGCTCTCCCTATATAAGATATCAATTGAATTAGTATGTGTGAAATACATTATGTATTGCAATCAATTAAATATGGGTTATATTTGTACTTATAAAATGAGACCTTCCCTAGTGTTTTGGTGCTAACCAGTTGTGAGCCTCCGTATTGTACTTTTTTAACTCTACCATCTTTCTTTCAAACTCTTAGATTGTGGTAGTTGTTGCACACCCCCATAAAAGGTCTTTTTAAGCTTTATCCCTCTATAGCATTTTCATATTCTAGTGTATATATCTAAGGCAAACCTATGTTTCGCACATGGGAACACCCTTTCCATTACAGGAATAATACCTAGTTGAAACACAAAAAGTTGAAACATGGACAGTTTTATATCAAAGTATTACAGACTTATATTGTAGATACAAATAGTTGAAACAAGGACAGTTCAATTTGAAATTATTAGGGACTTATATTGCAATGTTAATCAGTACCTTTTGTCTATCTAAAATGAATGTGAATTTGGAATTGGGTCCCATAATATAATATCATCAGCAAATACACTGGAGAAACCATGTCCATGAACTGGTGTTTTTGGCCTCAACAATAGCATAAGCAAGAGGGTATATTCTATTATTTGGATCTAACATAATATTGTTAACAATTGACCCGATCTAACACAATATTGTTAACAATTGACCCCAGAATGGTTCCTTCATAAAAGCTCCATCCAAACCCAATATTTCTTGACAACAAGGCGTAAATCCCACCTTTAATAGACCTAAACAGATATAAACATTTTTGAACACCCTAGTTATTGAAGGCATTTATGCTGGGATTAGTATGTTTTCACAAGCCATGTAACACCCTTTGATTTTCTGCCTTGCTGGTGTAACGGTTGCGCCAAAGGTGTTGTTGGTGACCCCTGGCTTTGCTAATCCGGTGAAGAAGAAATCCTCTGCTGATACTTTGCTTTTGCAGGCATATCCATTCATCAATACACCTGTTTTATATCAAATAATTTATCAAGATCTATATTGTTCAAACATTGACTTCCACCACTTTAACATGCACCAGCCCCTCTACTATAAAACCTTATTTTCATACAGTAGATTAGATAACCATCATGGCGATCCCATAGCCATGATTTTGGTCTAAAACATAATGCCCAACACTTGTGGAAAAACAAAAATAAATAAATAAATAAAAGATCAAAACATTAGTTTGTAAATTGTAATAAATGCCTGTTACCAAACTTAATTTTATTTCGAATGGTGTCTACCAAACTTAGCAATAACCAAGACAAGAAGACATGCGGTAACAGGCTCGTTTCCTGTGTCAGTTTTCGAGAAAAATGCATCGAAGATGGCTTTTCCAATAAAATTATTTTAAGGCATGTGCAACTAGTTTTTTTTTGGAAAGATCAATCAAGTAGCTGCCGGGTACTCCGTACGCGGCGCCCCAATGGCCAAAGGACGCACAACGTGGCCATGATCCACACGCACGGAGCCCCTAGCCCACCAACCACCATTTCCGGGGAAAACCCGACCACCCACCCGCCCGAAGGCACGACGGTGAATAATCGGTAAAACCCGTTTTCTTCAAGACTCGAACCTGGGTTCCCCAGGTCAAGCCCATCACTAGCCCAATGGGATTAACCACTGCGCTGCAGTGGCAACCCCGCAACTAGCAAAAGATAAAACCTAAAAGAATAGTATGGTGGTAAGCACTCATGCCCTCAAAATTAAGATCACGGTTCGAATCATGCTTACCCCATTTGCTCTCTCAAGCTAGCTACGCGGCTTAGGTCATGCTTTAACTGTTGCCGGTTAATAGGGTATTGACTAAAATGAGGGAATGTGAGTTGACTATTAGATAAATGCGTTGACCTTATCTACCTACGCATATACTATTTGACAGATAATTTAATGAAGTATAGCTCACGAAAGAACCCGAATATGTTGGATCTTTGGAGGAACTTAAAGGAGTTTCTATGTTCACAATCTTATAACGTATCGGTTGAAGTAGTATCTTTTAGTTGATCAGTTTATATAGCTTAAATCGTTTGTAGTTAGAATATTTGCATGAACATGAAGTACCTGAAGAAAGATCTGCAACACAAACATCTTGAAGCAAATCAGGATCTGCAGACACGAAGGAGATGGCTACCATCATGCTAATTAATAAACCATAATAACTGGTAGCCATTGCAATGCTCTTGATCACTAAATAATCTGAATGAACAAATTAATATGCAGTAGACCTTTAATTTCACTTTGTTTTTGAATGACAACAAAGATGGGTTATGTGGTATTTATACTTGGCTGAAGAGTATATTAGCATACATTTTGATAGCGATTGAGATCGGTGCTTGCTGGTCCCTTTCATTTCCGGTTAAAGTTATTAATTAATATTTTTATTATGTTACAAGATAATCTATCTATTATAATAAAAAAGTAAATTGGTATGACACGTGTCACCACCACATTTCTGCTCACCAAAATTTTCTCGCTTCTCTCTCCTATTAAATAATTACCTTAATTACTAATAATATTATTTAACATTTGTTTAGATTAAAATATTTTTTTATAAATTAAGAAAAATATTTGTTATTAATGTTATTTCAAAATAAATAAATTTTTATAAGTAATATTTTTTCTAAAATATCAAACTTTTTTAAAAATATGATATATTATAAAATTACTATTTTTAAAGAGTAAATTAATTAAAAACCAAATAATTTAATTTAGGAGTTATGATAATAAAATATTTTAAAAAATGATATTTTTATACGGTTTGTTTTACAACAAAATATTATTTTTTAAAAAAATTAAAAACAAAGTTATAAAATGTCGATATCACTGTTTTATTACTTATAGTACTTACTTATACGTAATTTCAGTCATATCATATTTTAAATATCATTTTATTTTCATAATTTTTATTATATTAATATTTTATTTATTCAACACGTGTAATACACGGGTTTTCTAAAACTAGTTAAGAATATATAACGACTAACTCAAAGTTTAAAATAAAAAATGTTAAATGATTATGTTTTGTCTCGTTTAAGTATCCTCGAAGCCTTGATGTTTAAAAAAGAAGTTTATGTGATGACATGTCATTGATTTATCATACAACAAATTTGGTTATTTAAAAATACTGATGAGATATTTTTTATTAAAAGAGAATTGAGAATGTATAACGAATAACTCAGAGATTAAAATAAGAAACATCTTCTAACAATAAACAACCCCGAGATATAATGACTATCTTTTAACAACCCCAAGGTATAAACATAAATAATAAGTTTTATCTAATTGAAACAATCTTCATATAACAATCCAGAAATAATAGCATCTCTAATGTAAGCATGCAAACTTTAAAATAAAAGGTAGCTATATACTATTTATATTTGTATGAAAGATTGTTGCATAAATTAACGGTCGAGTTGGCCAAAAACCCGATACTAGAATCTAGATTATTGTAAAAATACATTTTTGAATACCATATCAATAAAACCTCAAAGAAATGAATATAATTTCGCATATACACACTTGTAGATCATGTGATAATTTTACCATGTATTTAATAACTGTGAAACACACAAAAAAAAAAAACCGATAAAACAAACCTGAGAATTTTCTTGTTTCCTTATTTTTGTTATCACACATGGGGCGTACCCGGTGCACGAATCTCCCACTTTACGCAGGGTCCGGGGAGGGGCCGGATCGCGAAGCGATCTGATGTACGCAACCTTTCCTTGCACAATTTTGTGCAAGAGGTTGTTTCCACGACTAGAACCCATGACCTCAAAGTCACAAAGCAACAACCTTACCGGTTGCTCCAAGGTCCGCCCTCTTTTGTCATCACACATGATGAAAATTTATTAGTGAAACTCGTCTGTTTATAATTACATATTAGGGATACAAATTTTATTTCTCAAGAAAACAAATGCTCAAGAAATAATTTAAAAATGGGTCGCCTGCCCCCCTTTAGTCTGCTGCCAATGATTTAGTCTTTGAAATGAACCAGACCCAATCCCATTCGAGCTTTCACACAAAACCCAACAATCTACTACTTGTAGGTTTGATAATCTTCTGGTGTCATCCGTCAGGAACTCTTGAAACTTTTATAGTCCTTCTCATTTCTTGAATGCATCAGGTTTATTATCAGTTAACCTAAGGCCTATTAAAGTTCTCTACTCGTTCAACCATCAGACTAGCTAGTCATGGCTGAAACTGTCCCTAGCATGTCCTCTGTCCCTACGGGCTCCCATTGTAACGAATTGTTGAATCCTGAGACTATGAGGAACAAGGCATTCTAAGGAAGCCCCAAACTCATATCCTTGCGCCACGTAGCGCCAACTAGATAGTGGGGCTTTCCCTTCCTTTTTGTTGGAGTAGGGCATTCTTTGGAATGCCCCTTGAGAAACTAAAGTGACCGTTGCATTGAACAAAATGGGGGCATTCAATGCGTTCTATATAGGAAGTTTGGGAGGATTTCAAGCCCTAGAACGCCCCATGGGGCAATGTAGAGGGCGTTCTGGGGCGTTCTGGGGCGTCTTATGGGGCATTCCATGGGCTATAACGCCCTTCTCCTCATAGTCTGAGATGCCTCGAGAACAAACACTCTCTGTTCGAAGCAAGAAATCATTTAAAGAGACTTTACCAATCGGGATCATAAATTTCATAGGGTGCTAATAAATAGACACCCAAAAGTTTAAATCGACACCCCTCTATACGCCGCGTATGGGTCCATACGCGGCCCATGCCTGGCGTATAGGGGACGACCATTAATGCGACATTAATGACTGACAACCGACGTCACATCAGTCTACCTATACGGGGCGTATAGGCCCATACGCCACGTATAGGTCGGTGTCGATTTAAAAAATAATATAAGGTATACGCCGCGTATGGACCCATACGCGGCGTATAGATCCTCGGTACGCTATATTTTTCAAACTTTCTCATTTTTACACACACTTCAAAAAAAACTCTCGTATAGCACTATACTACACGTATTGATCTTCGATTTTTCTACATCCAGGTACGTATTATTGTTCATACATCATTATTATGTTAATCGTTCATTGATTTAAACGTTAAAGTAGTGTTTTATGCCCTATAATGCGTGATTTAAAACTGGTATATAGAACTATACGCTGGTACAGCCCCGCGCATAGGGCTATACGCAGCGTATAGTTCTATGGTTGGGGACGAAGACTCATAGGAGGGTATTCTATACGCGGCGTATAGTTATATACGAGGCGTATAGGGTGTTGCTATACGTGACTTGTGGCCCATACGTGGGTCCCCTATACGCCGCGTATAGTCCTAACCGCGGCGTATAGGGTCGGATTTGACCTATACGTGGCCCTGTGACCCATACGCTGCTACCCTATACGCGGCGTACAGCCCTATACGCGGCATATAGGGTAAATATATATATACAAATACATATATATGTATATACGCATATACATATACATATACATATACATATACATATATATGTATATACACATATATATATACATATACATATGTATATGTACATATACATATAACATGTATATGTACAACATGTATATGTACATATACAGATAACATGTACATGTACATGTACATGTACATGTACATGTACATGTACATGTACATCTACATCTACATCTACATCTACATCTACATGTACATGTACATGTACATGTACATGTACATGTACATGTACATGTACATCTACATATACATGTACATGTACATGTACATCTACATATACATGTACATGTACATGTACATCTACATGTACATCTACATCTACATGTACATGTACATGTACGTGTACATGTACATGTACGTGTACATGTACATGTACGTGTACATGTACGTGTACATCTACATCTACATGTACATATACATGTACATCTACATATACATGTACATATACATGTACATCTACTTATACATGTACATATACATGTACATCTACATGTACATCTACATATACATCTACATCTACATCTACATGTACATGTACATGTACATGTACATGTACATGTACATGTACATGTACATGTACATGTACATCTACATGTACATCTACATCTACATGTACATGTACATCTACATATACATGTACATCTACATCTACATCTACATATACATCTACATCTACATGTACATGTACATGTACATGTACATATACATGTACATATACATATACATATACATATACATATACATATACATATACATATACATATACATATACATATACATATACATATACATATACATATACATATACATATACATATACATATACATATACATATACATATACATAGACATAGACATAGACATAGACATAGACATAGACATACACATACACATACACATACACATACACATACACATACACATACACATACACATACACATACACATACACATACACATACACATACACATACACATACACATACACATACACATACACATATGCATACACATATGCATACACATATGCATACACATATGCATACACATATGCATACACATATGCATACACATATGCATACACATATGCATACACATATGCATACACATATGCATACACATATGCATACACATATGCATACACATATGCATACACATATGCATACACATATGCATACACATATGCATACACATATGCATACACATATGCATACACATATGCATACACATATGCATACACATATGCATACACATATGCATACACATATGCATACACATATGCATACACATATGCATACACATATGCATACACATATGCATACACATATGCATACACATATGCATACACATATGCATACACATATGCATACACATATGCATACACATATGCATACACATATGCATACACATATGCATACACATATGCATACACATATCCATACACATATCCATACACATATGCATACACATATGCATACACATATGCATACACATATGCATACACATATGCATACACATATGCATACACATATGCATACACATATGCATACACATATCCATACACATATCCATACACATATCCATACACATATCCATACACATATCCATACACATATCCATACACATATCCATACACATATCCATACACATATCCATACACATATCCATACACATATCCATACACATATCCATACACATATCCATACACATATCCATACACATATCCATACACATATCCATACACATATGCATACAAATATGCATACACATATGCATACACATATGCATACACATATGCATACACATATGCATACACATATGCATACACATATGCATACACATATGCATACACATATGCATACACATATACATACACATATACATACACATATTCATACACATATGCATACACATATGCATACACATATGCATACACATATGCATACACATATACATACACATATACATACACATATGCATACACATATACATACACATATACATACACATATAAATACACATATACATACACATATACATACACATATACATACACATATGCATACACATATACATACACATATACATACACATATGCATACACATATGCATACACATATGCATACACATATACATACACATATACATACACATATACATACACATATGCATACACATATACATACACATATGCATACACATATACATACACATATGCATACACATATCCATACACATATGCATACACATATCCATACACATATGCATACACATATCCATACACATATCCATACACATATCCATACACATATCCATACACATATCCATACACATATCCATACACATATCCATACACATATCCATACACATATCCATACACATATCCATACACATATCCATACACATATCCATACACATATCCATACACATATCCATACACATATCCATACACATATCCATACACATATCCATACACATATCCATACACATATCCATACACATATCCATACACATATCCATACACATGTACATACACATATACATACACATATCCATACACATGTACATACACATGTACATACACATATACATACACATATACATACACATATACATACACATATACATACACATATACATACACATATACATACACATATACATACACATATACATACACATATACATACACATATACATACACATATACATACACATATACATACACATATACATACACATATGCATACACATATGCATACACATATGCATACACATATGCATACACATATACATACACATATACATACACATATCCATACACATATCCATACACATATCCATACACATATCCATACACATATCCATACACATATCCATACACATATCCATACACATATCCATACACATATGCGTACACATATGCGTACACATATGCATACACATATACATACACATATCCATACACATATGCATACACATATGCATACACATATGCATACACATATGCATACACATATACATACACATATGCATACACATATACATACACATATACATACACATATGCATACACATATACATACACATATGCATACACATATACATACACATATGCATACACATATACATACACATATACATACACATATACATACACATATACATACACATATACATACACATATACATACACATATACATACACATATACATACACATGTACATACACATGTACATACACATACACATACACATACACATACACATACACATACACATACACATACACATACACATACACATACACATACACATACACATACACATACACATACACATACACATACACATACACATACACATACACATACACATACACATACACATACACATACACATACACATACACATACACATACACATACACATACACATACACATACACATACACATACACATACACATACACATACACATACACATACACATACACATACACATACACATACACATACACATACACATACACATACACATACACATACACATACACATACACATACACATACACATACACATACACATACACATACACATACACATACACATACACATACACATACACATACACATACACATACACATACACATACACATACACATACACATACACATACACATACACATACACATACACATACACATACACATACACATACACATACACATACACATACACATACACATACACATACACATACACATACACATACACATACACATACACATACACATACACATACACATACACATACACATACACATACACATACACATACACATACACATACACATACACATACACATACACATACACATACACATACACATACACATACACATACACATACACATACACATACACATACACATACACATACACATACACATACACATACACATACACATACACATACACATACACATACACATACACATACACATACACATACACATACACATACACATACACATACACATACACATACACATACACATACACATACACATACACATACACATACACATACACATACACATACACATACACATACACATACACATACACATACACATACACATACACATACACATACACATACACATACACATACACATACACATACACATACACATACACATACACATACACATACACATACACATACACATACACATACACATACACATACACATACACATACACATACACATACACATACACATACACATACACATACACATACACATACACATACACATACACATACACATACACATACACATACACATACACATACACATACACATACACATACACATACACATACACATACACATACACATACACATACACATACACATACACATACACATACACATACACATACACATACACATACACATACACATACACATACACATACACATACACATACACATACACATACACATACACATACACATACACATACACATACACATACACATACACATACACATACACATACACATACACATACACATACACATACACATACACATACACATACACATACACATACACATACACATACACATACACATACACATACACATACACATACACATACACATACACATACACATACACATACACATACACATACACATACACATACACATACACATACACATACACATACACATACACATACACATACACATACACATACACATACACATACACATACACATACACATACACATACACATACACATACACATACACATACACATACACATACACATACACATACACATACACATACACATACACATACACATACACATACACATACACATACACATACACATACACATACACATACACATACACATACACATACACATACACATACACACATACACATACACATACACATACACATACACATACACATACACATACACATACACATACACATACACATACACATACACATACACATACACATACACATACACATACACATACACATACACATACACATACACATACACATACACATACACATACACATACACATACACATACACATACACATACACATACACATACACATACACATACACATACACATACACATACACATACACATACACATACACATACACATACACATACACATACACATACACATACACATACACATACACATACACATACACATACACATACACATACACATACACATACACATACACATACACATACACATACACATACACATACACATACACATACACATACACATACACATACACATACACATACACATACACATACACATACACATACACATACACATACACATACACATACACATACACATACACATACACATACACATACACATACACATACACATACACATACACATACACATACACATACACATACACATACACATACACATACACATACACATACACATACACATACACATACACATACACATACACATACACATACACATACACATACACATACACATACACATACACATACACATACACATACACATACACATACACATACACATACACATACACATACACATACACATACACATACACATACACATACACATACACATACACATACACATACACATACACATACACATACACATACACATACACATACACATACACATACATACACATACACATACACATACACATACACATACACATACACATACACATACACATACACATACACATACACATACACATACACATACACATACACATACACATACACATACACATACACATACACATACACATACACATACACATACACATACACATACACATACACATACACATACACATACACATACACATACACATACACATACACATACACATACACATACACATACACATACACATACACATACACATACACATACACATACACATACACATACACATACACATACACATACACATACACATACACATACACATACACATACACATACACATACACATACACATACACATACACATACACATACACATACACATACACATACACATACACATACACATACACATACACATACACATACACATACACATACACATACACATACACATACACATACACATACACATACACATACACATACACATACACATACACATACACATACACATACACATACACATACACATACACATACACATACACATACACATACACATACACATACACATACACATACACATACACATACACATACACATACACATACACATACACATACACATACACATACACATACATATACACATACATATACATATACATATATGTGTATATATATATACGTATACGTTGTTTTTGACCTATTTGTTTTCTTGTGCAGATATGTCTTCCGATTCTGAGATTGAGGCTGACGTTGTTGACCATATTGCTGAGCATCCTTGGCTGCAGTTTGAGGCCGGTTCCATTGAGCACGCTAAGTGCTCAAAATTTATTCGTATGAAGATCGGTCATCAAAAGGCCGTAGATTGGGAGGTGATGGCTGAGTTAGGAGAGCGCGATCGTCTTGCTGCTATTATCGGAGACGATACGCCATGGAGACGTCTTTTTGAGATCGCGTTCTTACCATCCCACCGTGAGCTGGTAGTGGAGTTTTTATCCACATTTACCTATATTCGTCCAGATGAGATGGAGGAGGACGATGAGCGCTCGGAGATTTCTTTTACGCTTTGTGGACATGCACATCAGATGTCCATTGAGCAGTTTGCAGTTGTCTCGGGGCTTTATTATGAGCCGGAGACTGTTACCCTCTGTTCACCGAGGGTATTACTGAGATGGAGGAGGGTACATTGAGAGAGTGGTGGCCTCAGATTGCAATTCTTAATAATCTCGTCTGCTTGTTCAACCCTACCATTGGCCATTTCTACGGAGTAACTAGTTTCTAATCTACTGGCACTTAAATCAAGCATATGCACGAACTCAGAAGATATTAAACTATTATCTGCTCCAGTATCAAATAGTATGGATGCAAAATGGTGATTGAGCAGATACGTACCCGTAACAACGTTCAGGTCCTGACGGACATCATTAGCTCCAATGACGAATGCGCGTCCCCGGGCAGCATTTCCTTGGTTTCCTTGGCCTTGAGCGCCCGCTATGGCCATCACTTGCTGTTGATTATTCCCTTGTTGACCCGGTGCCCTGTTCAGTCGGGGGCACATGTTTCTGAAGTGATCGAGGCCTCCACATTCGTAACATGCCCTGGCGTTTCCGGCGGGGTTAACCGCGTTGACGGGTGCAACTAGATTCGGTGCCACTCTACAATCTCTTGCTAGGTGCCCCGGGCGCCTACAGTTTACGCACACCCGGCACTGCATCTCTGGGGAATGATGATAGCTGCATCTGTCACATTTGGGGTGTGGCCCAACATACTCTCTCTTACCCGGTGTCACAGCCACGAAGTTTCTGGTGATTTTGGCCCTTTTATCAGATTTCCCGACACTGGACCGGCTAGTTTCCCCAACATCCTTTCGCTTCTCTGCTCCCTTGCCCAATACCCCTGTTCGTACCATCCCATCGGTCAGAGCGCCAGCCTTCAGAATTGCGCTCTGAATCGTAGGAGGAGCAGCTGCAGTTACCATTGCCCGTATTTGAGGCGCGAGTCCCCAAATGTACCTCTCAATCCTCTTAGATTCCGGAGTGACCAGGTGTGGAACTAGCCTAGCCAACTTGTGGAATCGGTCAGTATAAGCTGCATGCCCCGCCCCCACCATGGCATGATTCCAGAACTCATGCTCAAGCTTTTGCATCTAGTTGTGAGGGCAGTACTCCTCGGTAATCAAAGCTTTAAATTCATCCCAGGTCATCTGCATCGCAGATTCCCTTCCCCTAGCTTGAACCTGGGTGTTCCACCAGGTTAGTGCTCGGCCCTACAGTGAGCACATAACATACTTGATGCGTTGGCTGTCGAGGCATTCGCTGATGTCGATCACAGCCTCCATTTTCTCGAGCCATCTGATCAGGGCTATCGCCCCACCTTTACCATCGAAATCCCGGGGCTTACAGGCCACAAACTCCTTGTAAGAACAACCCCGTTTGGTATTAGCAACCCCAGTTTTGTTACCGGCTGTACCAACATTTCCGGTCTCCTGGTTGCTTTCATTCCCAGTCGGGTTCCCATTACCCTCGTTCTCGTTACCACCATCCCCGTGGGAGTGGTTCTGCTGTTGCAAAGCATCGCTCACTTGAGCTACAATAGTAGGAATCAAAGCAGTCAGTTGTTGAGCAATCAGGGTTGCCATATCAGGACTTCCAGTCCCTTGAGTATTGCCAATAGGACTTTCGTTTGCTTTTGAAGATCTACCTCTGCCTCTGCCTCTGCCCCTCGGGGCTTCACTTCCGCTACTACTTCTGCGGTTAGATCTTCGAGGTGGCATGTTCTATTCATAAAAGAGGTAACATATAAACTTTAGTCACCTTATGATAATCAAGTACTCCACTTATCGAGTTCCAACATTCGATGCTCCAGTCGGTCAAGACCACCATGCAGCCCATTTCAAGCATATTCTCGGTATACCGGTGATGCTTATATATAGGGTTCCCCGCAGCGTTCCCACCACACCCACGATGTACCGAGAATGATGCCTAATCCGGTTACATGACATCCGACCTTCCTTTACATCATAATCCATCAAGTCAACTGAGAGTCCAAGCATGTAATCACGTATAGTCTAGCGAAGGTTGTCTATTTCGCGTCCTTGAAAGGACTCAGACATAGCCTCCTCGGGTCGGTCTCTCAGCGTATGAGGTCAGGCGCGATGTATGATCTGTGAAGATCTCTTCGGGTCTCAATACCCGAATTTTGGCTATGATAACTTGGCGCAGAGGGAACGGAAGATCCAATAGGAAGCACCTCATCAGTGACGAGCACAAGGCTCAAGCACAAGGTGAAGGATCACATAACAGAAGGATAATCAATCATGTAAGGAGAAACACATACACGAGATATATAAATGCACACAAGCTTAAGCATGCAAATCTACATGAAGGTTCCTAGGTTATAGTCTAGGTCAAGTGTAATTGCCTAATTCTCTATAACCAATGGCTCTGATACCAGTCTGTCACACCCCCCGCTGGTAGCGGAAACACGGGGGATGCGAGCTAGACGGGATCGTCATAACACATGGTATATGATAGAGTGACAAGCGTGTCATGACGACACCCGAACACAAACGGAGACTTGTGTCGTGTATAATCAATTTTCACGACAGCATAGTCATAAGCACAACACAAATGATCACAAAAACATTGATAATAGCTTGTAATGTAATATTCCCACAACATGGGAACAAGTATACAAAAGATCATATTCATGTTCAAGCTTTACAAAAGTAATAACCACGAAATGCATCCTAGGGTCTCCTCTAAAAGGCAGCACTCCTAGAACTTCAATTTCCTTGATCACCTGAAAAGTAATGCTCAAAACGGTCAACAATAATGTTGGTGAGCTTCGCAGGTTTAAATTGTAAACTTGTAATTGATGCTGTATATTGTTTGTAGTGGAATACCGTGCATACAGTTATAAGTAAGCAAAATCACATACCATGAGTGTTATACAACCAGACCTAATGACGTACACAAAGAAACTTGTCAGAATATATTCACCCAAGGCCCGTTCCTGGCAGTGTGATGGTACTCACAAGTAACCATCTGTCAAGGGTGGGGGTGTCAACCCAGTAGTACTACTAATACCTATCTGTTGGTTCCAACACCGGAATTAATGGTTGTAAGACAGTCCACACAGTAACATCATGTATGTATCAGATAAGTACTCACAAGACAGTATCACGTTGACTCCAAGTATAAAAAAATTGTATTTATAGTGTACAGCATTGAAAATGTGTGAGCATACTCTTCCCCCATGTTTGTAAAAGATTGAAACAATGTATAAGCGTAAAAAGGGGCCACGAAACTCACTTGTTAAGTGGTAAGTATGTCTGATGAAACTTCCCAAACTTGTATGTATGTATGAACAGTCAATCACCTATTGACAGTTATGTTAAGAATTAATCTTATGGACTACTATTAATAATATTGTTTAATTGAATCGGGTCGTTTCGGTTCGGTCGTGGGTAGTACACACAAGCAGTCACACACATCTTAGTCTAGATTATTTTAAATAGTATATGCCTGTCAATGGCGTTGACTTTAATCTTTGTGGTTAAGCTATGACACTTCATTAAAATTACATTATCGTCGTGAGATCTCCGAAGAGGGGATCCATACACACACACACATCATCAGTCAAACAATAGGACCGGACGCACGACCGACACTCCATTCACACGAGTGGACTTTCAGTCGTACGAATTAGCTACTTTCGTACAATTGATCCTCCATTCGTGTGACTAAGCCTTCAGTCGTACCATGCAATACCAGTCGCACAACCAAACAGCCAGCCACGCGACTCAGCGTCCCCTCGCGCGAATCAGCTTCATTCGCGCGAGTGGACCCTTTTTCGCGCGACAGGCGTCTGGTGGTGCGACTCACACAATCGCACACCTTCCACATTCGCATAGCCCATTCACGCGACAACCCCTGTCGCGTGACATCTCTAGTCGCGTGACATTACCAATCGCGTCCACCGACAACCGCGCGACACAACCGCACGATCTACCAAATCGCACACTTACTCGCACACACACACATGCAGTCGCGCGTCCCAGTCGCGCGACAACCCCATTCGCGCCATCGGGAGTCGCGACGGCAGTGAGTTGCAGGTCGGCCTTCGGCTGCCCGATCACAAGTTTTACCCAACCAAAACCTCCAGAACTCATATTCTAACCTATCTAGACACGATACACACTCAGAAACAAGACATGCAAGTCCACACGACCTCATGTGCTCGGATGAACCCGAGCACCCGAAAACCCTCGAAATGCAGCTGAAAAATCGGGTTAAAAACGAGGTAGTGAGGTTATCTACCTGCTAGGAACGAGTGTTCACGGTGATACTCGAGATTTGAAGACGAAAATGCGAGAAACGGGTCGGTTTTGGTGTTGGTTTCTAGAGAGAGAGAGTAGAAGAGGAGGATGAAGTGGTGAGAGGGTGAAAAAGAGTGAAAATGGCTGGGAAGGGGTATTTATACCCAGCCTAGTTTCTCAAAGTTTCAAGTTTAGTCCCCGCACTTTGCCCCGAGTTCCTAAATTTTGTTTCGGTTGAAAACGTTATAATTTAGTCTTGTTTTATTGATGATAAAATGTTATTTATGTTATTTATAAGTTAAAAATGATTTTATTCGTGAAAATTATTTTATTATAAAAATGACGTGTTTAGTATTAACGGGGCAAATCTTGGAGAATGTCTTAAGATAATGACAAGTCGAGCAACGATACTACACATATAAGGGAAATTAAGTAAAGCAAATATGGTATTCACGTAATTGGTTCGTCAAAATAAGGAATGACTGTTAACAAGGTTAAGTAAATCACGTTTAAACGACGGACCTTTGGTGACGGATGTCACAGTATCCCCCAGTTGAGGGAATTTCGTCCCGAAATTCAACTGGTGGTAGGCCCTAGAACGTCATCTGCGAATAAATATGGATATTTGAGTCTCATCTGATCTTCACGTTCCCATGTAAACTCTGGCCCTCGTTTGGAATTCCATCTCACACGGACGATAGGTATCTTGCTGCGCCTTAGCTTTTTGACCTTTCGGTCCAGGACCTCAATAGGTTCTTCAATAAAATGAAGCTTTTCGTCGATCTTGATTTCCTCAATTGGTACGTGTAAGGACTCGTCCACCAAACACTTTTTGAGGTTCGACACGTGAAAAGTATCATGCACACCGCTGAGTTCTTGTGGCAACCTCAATCGGTAAGCCACCGGACCGATTCTTTCTGTAATCTCGAATGGTCCTACGTATCGAGGGGCTAACTTCCCTTTCTTACCAAATCGTACGATCCCTTTCCAAGGAGAGACTTTGAGTAAGACATGATCCCCAACATTGAATTCGAGAGGCTTCCGACGGTTGTCGGCATAGCTCTTTTGGCGGTCTCTAGCAGCTTTGAGTCGGTCTTTGATTTGGAAGATTTTATCAGTGGTTTCTTGGATGATCTCTGGGCCCGTAAGCTGGCTTTCACCAACTTCAGCCCAACAAACTGGTGATCAACATTTCCGGCCATACAACGCTTCGAATGGTGCATATCCAATGCTAGTATGGTAACTGTTGTTGTAGGAAAACTCAATCAACGGTAGATGAGTATCCCAACTGCCACCAAAATCAATGACACATGCCCTCAGCATATCCTCAAGCGTCTGTATCGTTCGTTCGCTTTGGCCGTCTGTCTGGGGGTGATAGGCTGTACTCATGTCTAATCGTGTGCCCATCGCTTTCTGTAACGTCTGCCAAAAGCGTGAAGTAAATCGACTGTCACGGTCGGATATGATTGACACCGGCACCCCGTGCCGTGTCACGACCTCTTTGATGTACAACCTTGCCAGCTTATCCATCTTGTAGTCTTCTCGGATAGGCAAGAAGTGAGCAGATTTCATCATTCGATCCACCACGACCCATATCGAGTCGTGCCCACTTGGCATTCTTGGGAGTTTGGTAATAAAATCCATAGTGATGTTCTCCCATTTCCACTCGGGAATTTCAGGCTGTTGCAATAATCCCGATGGTTTCTGGTGTTCAGCCTTGACCTTTGAACAAGTCAAGCATTTGCTCACGTATATAGCAACATCTTTCTTCATACCAGGCCACCAGTACAGCTCTTTCAGATCGTGCTACATCTTGTCTGCACCAGGGTGAATAGAGTATCGTGTCTTGTGTGCTTCATCCAAGACTAGTGTACGTACACCTCCCTATTTGGGGACCCATATACGATCTATGAAGTAATGAACGCCGTCATCCTTGCGAGTCATTTGTTTATCCAACCCTCGGAATTCTTCCCCCGCAAGGTTCTCTTCTCTCAACGCCTCGTTTTGTGCTAATTGAATCTGAGCCTTTAAATTAGTTTGAATAGTCAAACCTAGCGCTCGAGCACGTAATGATTTCACACGTTCTTTGCGGCTTAATGCATCAGCCACCACGTTAGCTTTCCCCGGATGATACCGGATTTCACAATCGTAGTCGCTAAGCAGTTCTACCCAGCGTCGTTCCCGCATGTTAAGTTCTTTCTGGTTCATGATGTGTTGAAGGCTCTTATGGTCTGTGTAGATCATGCATTTGGTGCCATATAGATAGTGCCTCCATATCTTGAGTGCAAACACTACGGCACCCAACTCCAAATCGTGAGTTGTGTAGTTGTTTTCATGCACCTTGAGTTGTCGCGAAGCGTAAGCAATTACCTTATCTCTCTGCATTAGTACACAGCCCAAACCTTGATGTGAAGCATCACAGTACACCACAAAATCATCAGTTCCATCTGGGAGAGACAATATCGGTGCGTTGCACAACTTCTCCTTCAATGTTTGGAACGCCTGTTCTTGTGCTTTCCCCCAATCGAACTTCTTGTCTTTCTGAGTCAACAAAGTTAACGGTTGGGCAATCTTGGAGAAATTGGCAATGAAGCGACGATAGTATCCTGCCAATCCCAAGAATTGCCGTATTTCTGAGGGTGTTTGGGGAGTATCCCACTTCTTCACAGCTTCAATCTTACCGGGGTCCACATGAATTCCATTTTCGTTAACTACATGACCCAAGAACTTCACTTCTCGAAGCCAGAATTCACACTTTGAGAACTTGGCGAAAAGTTTCTCTTCCTTCAACAGTTCTAGAATTGCTTGGAGGTGTTTTTCGTGATCTTCTTTCGAACGAGAATAGATGAGTATGTCGTCTATGAACACGATCACGAACTTATCAAGATAAGGCTTGCACACCCAATTCATCAGATCCATAAAGACAACTGGTGCGTTGGTCAATCCGAATGGCATGACCAAGAACTCATAGTGCCCGTAACGAGTTCTAAATGCTGTTTTTGGAATATCATCCTCGAACACTCTTAATTGATGATATCCAGATTGAAGGTCGATCTTAGAGAAATACGAGGCTCCTTGCAACTGATCGAACAGGTCGTCGATTCTGGGAAGAGGATACCGATTCTTCACGGTCAATTTGTTCAGTTCCCTGTAGTCGATACACATATGGAACGACCCATCCTTCTTCTTGACAAATAACACCGGTGCTCCCCACGGTGAATGACTCGGTCGAATGAAACCCTTCTCCAGTAGTTCCTGTAGTTGGCTGGACAACTCTTGCATCTCAGAGGGCACTAACCGATACGGTGTCCTTGCTACCGGTGTAGCTCCAGGAACCAGCTCTATATGGAATTCCACCTGTCGTGGAGGAGGCAATCCAGACAAATCATCAGGGAACACCTCCGGATAATCCCGTACAATTGGAATGTCTGCCAATTTTGTCTCTTCTTCTTTCTTTTCTACGATGTGAGCCAGAAAAGTGTAACACTGTTTTCGTAGACTTCGGCGGGCTTTCATACAAGAAATGAGCTTTAGTGTTCTTCCCGGTCGTTCTCCTTGAATCTTGAGTACCTCCCCGTTTGGCATGGGGATTCGTACTACTTTCTCCCGACAAACAATCTCGGCTCCATGATTTGACAACCAATCCATACCCACTATCACATCGAAGCTGCCTAACTCGAATGGTATTAAATCTATACTAAAGACCTGATCTCCCAACATTAGGGTGCAATTCTTAATAATCTCGTCTGCTTGTTCAACCCTACCATTGGCCATTTCTACGGAGTAACTAGTTTCTAATCTACTGGCACTTAAATCAAGCATATGCACGAACTCAGAAGATATAAAACTATTATCTGCTCCAGTATCAAATAGTATGGATGCAAAATGGTGATTGAGCAGATACGTACCCGTAACAACGTTCGGGTCCTGACAGGCATCATTAGCTCCAATGACGAATGCACGTCCCTGGGCAGCATTTCCTTTGTTTCCTTGGCCTTGAGCGCCCGCTATGGCCATCACTTGCTGTTGATTATTCCCTTGTTGACCCGGTGCCCTGTTCAGTCGGGGGCACATGTTTCTGAAGTGATCGAGGCCTCCACATTCGTAACATGCCCTGGCGTTTCCGGCGGGGTTAACCGCGTTGACGGGTGCAACTAGATTCGGTGCCACTCTACAATCTCTTGCTAGGTGCCCCGGGCGCCTACAGTTTACGCACACCCGGCACTGCATCTCTGGGGAATGATGATAGCTGCATCTGTCACATTTGGGGTGTGGCCCAACATACTCTCTCTTACCCGGTGTCACAGCCACGAAGTTTCTGGTGATTTTGGCCCTTTTATCAGATTTCCCGACACTGGACCGGCTAGTTTCCCCAACATCCTTTCGCTTCTCTGCTCCTTTGCCCAATACCCCTGTTCGTACCATCCCATCGGTCAGAGCGCCAGCCTTCAGAATTGCGCTCTGAATCGTAGGAGGAGCAGCTGCAGTTACCATTGCCCGTATTTGAGGCGCGAGTCCCCAAATGTACCTCTCAATCCTCTTAGATTCCGGAGTGACCAGGTATGGAACTAGCCTAGCCAACTCGTGGAATCGGTCAGTATAAGCTGCATGCCCCGCCCCCAGCATGGCATGATTCCAGAACTCATGTTCAAGCTTTTGCATCTCGTTGTGAGGGCAGTACTCCTCGGTAATCAAAGCTTTAAATTCATCCCAGGTCATCTGCATCGCAGATTCCCTTCCCCTAGCTTGAACCTAGGTGTTCCACCAGGTTAGTGCTCGGCCCTGCAGTGAGCACATAACATACTTGATGCGTTGGCTGTCGAGGCATTCGCTGATGTCGATCACAGCCTCCATTTTCTCGAGCCATCTGATCAGGGCTATCGCCCCACCTTTACCATCGAAATCCCGGGGCTTACAGGCCACAAACTCCTTGTAAGAACAGCCCCGTTTGGTATTAGCAACCCCAGTTTCGTTACCGGCTGTACCACCATTTCCGGTCTCCTGGTTGCTTTCATTCCCAGTCGGGTTCCCATTACCCTCGTTCTTGTTACCACCATCCCCGTGGGAGTGGTTCTGCTGTTGCAAAGCATCGCTCACTTGAGCTACAATAGTAGGAATCAAGGCAGTCAGTTGTTGAGCAATCAGGGTTGCCATATCAGAACTTCCAGTCCCTTGAGTATTGCCAATAGGACTTTCGTTTGCTCCTGAAGATCTACCTCTGCCTTTGTCTCTGCCCCTCGGGGCTTCACTTCCGCTACTACTTCTGCGGTTAGATCTTCGAGGCGGCATGTTCTATTCATAAAAGAGGTAACATATAAACTTTAGTCACCTTATGATAATCAAGTACTCCACTTATCGAGTTCCAACGTTCGATGCTCCGGTCGGTCAAGACCACCATGCAGCCCATTTCAAGCATATTCTCGGTAAACCGGTGATGCTTATATATAGGGTTCCCCGCAGCGTTCCCACCACACCCACGATGTACCGAGAATGATGCCTAATCCGGTTACATGACATCCGACCTTCCTTTACATCATAATCCATCAAGTCAACTGAGAGTCCAAGCATGTAATCACGTATAGTCTAGCGAAGGTTGCCTATTTCGCGTCCTTGAAAGGACTCAGACATAGCCTCCTCGGGTCGGTCTCTCAGCGTATGAGGTCAGGCGCGATGTATGATCTGTGAAGATCTCTTCGGGTCTCAATACCCGAATTTTGGCTATGATAACTTGGCGCAGAGGGAACGGAAGATCCAATAGGAAGCACCTCATCAGTGACGAGCACAAGGCTCAAGCACAAGGTGAAGGATCACATAACAGAAGGATAATCAATCATGTAAGGAGGAACACATACACGAGATATATAAATGCACACAAGCTTAAGCATGCAAATCTACATGAAGGTTCCTAGGTTATAGTCTAGGTCAAGTGTAATTGCCTAATTCTCTATAACCAATGGCTCTGATACCAGTCTGTCACACCCCCCGCTGGTAGCGGAAACACGGGGGATGCGAGCTAGACGGGATCGTCATAACATATGGTATATGATAGAGTAGCAATAAAAATATGATGACAAGCGTGTCATGACGACACCCGAACACAAACGGAGACTTGTGTCGTGTATAATCAATTTTCACGACAGCATAGTCATAAGCACAACACAAATGATCACAAAAGTAATAACCACGAAATGCATCCTAGGGTCTCCTCTAAAAGGCAGCACTCCTAGAACTTCAATTTCCTTGATCACCTGAAAAGTAATGCTCAAAACGGTCAACAATAATGTTGGTGAGCTTCGCAGGTTTAAATTGTAAACTTGTAATTGATGCTGTATATTGTTTGTAGTGGAATACCGTGCATACAGTTATAAGTAAGCAAAATCACATACCATGAGTTTTATACAACCAAACCTAATGACGTACACAAAGAAACTTGTCAGAATATATTCACCCAAGGCCCGTTCCTGGCAGTGTGATGGTACTCACAAGTAACCATCTGTCAAGGGTGGGGGTGTCAACCCAGTAGTACTACTAATACCTATCTGTTGGTTCCAACACCGGAATTAATGGTTGTAAGACAGTCCACATAGTAACATCATGTATGTATCAGATAAGTACTCACAAGACAGTATCACGTTGATTCCAAGTATAAAAAAAATTGTATTTATAGTGTACAGCATTGAAAATGTGTGAGCATACTCTTCCCCCATGTTTGTAAAAGATTGAAACAATGTATAAGCGTAAAAAGGGGCCACGAAACTCACTTGTTAAGTGGTAAGTATGTCTGATGAAACTTCCCAAACTTGTATGTATGTATGAACAGTCAATCACCTATTGACAGTTATGTTAAGAATTAATCTTATGGACTACTGTTAATAATATTGTTTAATTGAATCGGGTCGTTTCGGTTCGGTCGTGGGTAGTACACACAAGCAGTCACACACATCTTAGTCTAGATTATTTTAAATGGTATATGCCTGTCAATGGCGTTGACTTTAATCTTTGTGGTTAAGCTATGACACTTCATTAATATTACATTATCGTCGTGAGATCTCCGAAGAGGGGATCCATACACACACACACATCATCAGTCATACAATAGGACCGGACGCACGACCGACACTCCATTCACACGAGTGGACTTTCAGTCGTACGAATTAGCTACTTTCATACAATTGATCCTCCATTCGTGTGACTAAGCCTTCAGTCGTACCATGCAATACCAGTCGCGCAACCAAACAGCCAGCCACGCGACTCATCGTCCCCTCGCGCGAATCAGCTTCATTCGCGCGAGTGGACCCTTTTTCGCGCGACAGGCGTCTGGTGGTGCGACTCACACAATCGCACACCTTCCACATTCGCATAGCCCAGTCACGCGACAACCCCTGTCGCGTGACATCTCCAGTCGCGTGACATTACCAATCGCGTCCACCGACAACCGCGCGACACAACCGCGCGATCTACCAAATCGCACACTTACTCGCACACACACACATGCAGTCGCGCGTCCCAGTCGCGCGACAACCCCATTCGCGCCATCGGGAGTCGCGACGGCAGTGAGTTGCAGGTCGGCCTTCGGCTGCCCGATCACAAGTTTTACCCAACCAAAACCTCCAGAACTCATATTCTAACCAATCTAGACACGAAACACACTCAGAAACAAGACATGCAAGTCCACACGACCTCATGTGCTCGGATGAACCCGAGCACCCGAAAACCCTCGAAATGCAGCTGAAAAATCGGGTTAAAAACGAGGTAGTGAGGTTATCTACCTGCTAGGAACGAGTGTTCACGGTGATACTCGAGATTTGAAGACGAAAATGCGAGAAACAGGTCGGTTTTGGTGTTGGTTTCTAGAAAGAGAGTAGAAGAGGAGGATGAAGTGGTGAGAGGGTGAAAAAGAGTGAAAAATGGCTGGGAAGGGGTATTTATACCCAACCTAGTTTCTCAAAGTTTCAAGTTTAGTCCCCGCACTTTGCCCCGAGTTCCTAAATTTTGTTTCGGTTGAAAACGTTATAATTTAGTCTTGTTTTATTGATGATAAAATGTTATTTATGTTATTTATAAGTTAAAAATGATTTTATTCGTGAAAATTATTTTATTATAAAAATGACGTGTTTAGTGTTAACGGGGCAAATCTTGGAGAATGTCTTAAGATAATGACAAGTCGAGCAATGATACTACACATATAAGGGTAATTAAGTAAAGCAAATATGGTATTCACGTAATTGGTTCGTCAAAATAAGGAATGACTGTTAACAAGGTTAAGTAAATCACGTTTAAACGACGGACCTTTGGTGACGGATGTCACAGTTATCTTCCTCGGCATCTTGGTGACGTGTCTCCGCCGATCGAGCCGGTGAGATTAGATCGTCGTACGCTATTCGGCATGCGTATTATACGCCAGTTTCCGGTTGGCATACGATTCTCTCTTCGACCCGGGGAGATCTGGCAGCCGGCACCAGTTCAGCAGCTCGGCATTGCCGATCCCCTGCAGCAGCACGGACAGCCGCATGATCAGCCACCACCCGACGAGCAGCCACATGATCAGCCGCCTCCTCAGCCACATCAGCCGCCTCCTCAGCCTCAGTTCCCGCGACATATTTATAGAGAGGTGAGGCTACCTGCACGTGTGGAGACATTGTTGCAGGATATGTCTAGGAGCTTACGGCAGCAAAGTCGACGGCTCGATCGCGTTGAGGATCTGATGGAGTGGCAGGTTCAGGTAGAGATTGCGCGGCGTTCTGGTACTGATCCTCCGCCGTTGCCACCGCCTCGAGATTACGCTGACTCCCCGTAGTTTTGCATTGTAATTTTTATTTTGTTATGTAATTTAAAAACTTTGTAAATATATTATCAGTTTATGTTTATCTTTTATGTTTATTATCAGTTTATGTTTATCTTTGTAAATATATACATACAATACATACATACAGACATACAGACATACATACAGACACACATACATACACACATACATACATACATACAGACGTACATACATACATACATACATACATACATACAGACATACATACATACATACATACATACATACATACACACATACATACACACATACATACATACACACATACATACATACACACATACAAGAGGTAAATTTAAAAGAAAGCTTTGAGACAAGCAAAATTAAAACCATGAATCATCATAAACTTCCGCTATTTGATTACTTAAGAGGCAAGGTTTCACACATAGCTCTTGATTTATTAGTTGCCGAAAACATTAAATTGCATGTGATGCGCTCTGCAAATGCAACATGTGGTTGTCATCTTTTCACTAGTTGTGGCTTGCCTTGTGCTTGTCGGCTGGAAAAATATGAACATTCTGGTAATAGCCGCTCCATCATTATCAATTTTCTATTAAAGGGACAAATTATATATTAATTTATACTTTATAATGCAGGCACTAAAATTCCATTAGATGCAATTGACGTATTTTGTACGAAGCTTGATAACATTAAGCCATCATATACGGTGGATGAAAAAGTTGATGTTGAAGAAGAAATGGAACGGGTGAAACAACAAATAATGACACAACCCGTAGCTGTAAAATTTAGTTTGGTGGAAAAATAAAAAAAATTGTGTATCCATGGAAAAATAACAAAAAAGCGCCTGTTGTTCAAACAGATATTCGCGGTCGTCCAACGTTAAAGGTTCAACAACAAAAGTATGACACTCAACAAAGTACGTGCGACATGCCGAGACATAGCTCGTTTATTGCGTCTCACATTTCCGGAAGAACAAGTTCAGCTGTAAAGCCCCAGAAGCCTGCCATGCAACGTAGTCGTTCAACATCATCTAAAGTATCACGTGGTACTAATGAGTTTTCTTCGATTATCGGAGATCACCAATTAAACAATATAAACAGGTTAAAAAATTGGATTCCGTTAATCTTTCATCAGTATATTTCACGTATACGAGATGTCCGACCCGATGGAAATTGTGGTTTTCGATCAATAGCTTTAGGCTTAGGGTTTGACGAAAATAAGTGGATGTATGTGCGGACACAGCTTTTAGAAGAGTTGGACAGACATGAATTGGAGTACAGAGAAGTTTTCGATACTTTGTATCCCGGACAGTATAAC
Source organism: Flaveria linearis (assembly GCA_024085815.1). Taxonomy (NCBI): domain Eukaryota; kingdom Viridiplantae; phylum Streptophyta; class Magnoliopsida; order Asterales; family Asteraceae; genus Flaveria; species Flaveria linearis. Next base: position 32,073,076 of record CM044001.1, on the reverse strand, counting down.
GAATTACGTCACACCATCGATTGGCAAAGTGTGAAACCTGCACCAGAAGAACACTGGATGATAATGCCGTATACGGGATTAGTGGTTGCTCAAAAGTTTGGGGTTATTCTTCATTTACTAAGCAATAATGGTTGTCAAACATTTTTTCCATTATGGGCTGATCCGAAAACTGTTATGCCTCATCATGTCGTGTCGATCGTTCATGTCAACAATAATCATTTCGTCCACGTTAAGCTAGAAGGAGATTATCCGATGCCAACATTAAGTAATCTTTGGATTCTTAACCGAAGCGTACGTGCTGCAGAATGGGAGATTATGTATAGGATTCGTATCTCGGAGTACAACGCAATAATAGAGAATAACCGAGAAACCCCAGCTTATATAAATTTATTTTAATTCATAATTTGTAATATGCGAATTATATATTTTAATTCTAATTTTATTATTGTATTCGTATTATATTGTTTAAATAATTTTAATTTAAATTATGTATATATTAAAATAAAAACTCAAAAAATTAAAAAAAATTATATATATATTAAAACTCAAAAATTAAAAAAAATAAATATATAAGCTATACGTCGCGTATGGGGCCATACGCGGCGTATAGCTCCTCCACGTATGGGTCATAAGTCACGTATGGGTATAAAATGTCAAACCCTATACGCTGCGTATGGTCCTATACGCCGAGTATAGGGTATAAAACGTCAAATCAACAATGTACCCTATACGCCGCGTATGGAGCCATACGCAGCGTATAGGGTATAAAACGTTAAATCAAGAATGTACCCTATACGCCACGTATGGACCCATACGCGGCGTATAGGGTACAGGGGTGTTGATTTAAAATTGTGGGGTGTCTAAATAAAGGAACCCTTTTCATAACCTACTATCGTCTGGAAGCTGTAACTGAAACATTGACTAACATATTGTCGCTCCAAACTCATTTAAACATTGACTAACACTGTCATGATGTCTGGTGATTAGTTTAATCTTCCGAAGTCATATAAATTACCCCTTGCTCCAAAACAATGTGTCGTATCTTGATCTTTTTGTACCTTTTCACATTAAGAACTGTTTGTACAATAATTCAGTGATTAACGCCAATCAACATTATCTATCTGATGAAAATACTTCAAACACAAAAAGTGGCTAAACGTGGATTGAAAGAGTCAACAAGAATTGTGGAGATTGAGCTAGTCTTTCGGAAGATCATGGAATAAAACGTCTCTAGACGTGCAGTTGTTATTTCCTAGTTTCTAGCTTTATTTGTTAGTTTCCATGCAGTATTTATATTCCTTGTTTCTGTCATTTTGATTATCAGTTTAAAAGGGTCCTAATGGGGACACCGCATGGGTTTTTGGGGGTAAGCCGGTTCAAACGGTCACGGTTAGGTCTTGCGGTCACATTTTGGCACCTAACCGTGACCGCATGGACTTGATATCACGGTTTGGGGTGTTTGTCCCCGTGACAGCATGGTCTTGCTTTCACGGTTCGGGGTGGTAGTCCACGTGATCTCCTGACAACAAAACGACAAAATGACAAAATGGGCTGTTAAAGTTGAAAAGCGGTCACCAAACCGTCACGTGGAGGCCAAACTGTGACCGCATGGACTTGATATCATGGTTTGGGGTGTTTGTCCCCGTGACAGCATGGTCTTGCTTTCACGGTTCGGGGTGGTAGTCCACGTGACCTCCTGACAACAAAACGACAAAATGACAAAATGGGCTGTTAAAGTTGAAAAGCGGTCACCAAACCGTCACGTGGAGGCCAAACCGTGACCTCTAGGGTACACGGTCTCAGTTCAAGGTACGACGTAGACGTGATTTTGACAAAAGGCCGGGATTCCCGGCACAAAACGTCACGTGGAGGCCAAACCGTGACGGTTTGTGCCCCAGAATTTCACCTTATATACATTTCACCTTCGAACAATCCGCATATCCATTTCCAAACTAAAAATTCGCAATTTCATAATCCACACTCGAGATTTTTCAGCCTTCGTCATTCCAAAAACGCGTTAATTCAAAAACAATGTCGGGTTCGGGAGATCATTATCAAAAGCCGAAGCTTCCAGATTTGAATGTCGTGACCTCGGTGATTCTGCTCTTGGGCTCGCAATCTCAAGCTTTTTCTTCTTGACTTACCCCGATATCGACGCTGGTAAACTCTCTGAACTCCGTGCGCGCAATGTTAGTGGTGAAAAACTCGCTCGGGTTGCAGTTCGCCTCGGGCTTTACAAGTACATCCGTCACAACAAAGCTGATGTTCTTAGTGATAAGGTATTACATTATCAAGTCTAGTGATATTTATGCCAATTATACATTCTGTGTTGCTATTAGATTTGGGGTTTTTTTGGTGTTTGAGGAGTGCATACTATTTGAATTGAGTTTACTATTAGCCTATTAGGCGTACCGATTATACGTCATGCATTGCTATTGAATTTGGGGGTGGTGTTTTGATTTTGTTAGGTTTGGGAGTTTCTTATTGCGGTTGAGGAAGAAGAAGGGATAGTTGTGCACGGTGAAAGAAGGAAACCGACCCTGCATAACCAGTTTTCCAAAGAATCTGCGCTGCGTTTTGTCTCCACAAAGATTAAAGTCAACGCGTTCTGAATCAAGATTAAAGATAACAGATTACAAAGACTAATTAAGCAGATTAGAAAAAAAAGATGAACTGAATCGCACGTTTGTTAATGATTAAAACCATAAAATAGTGTTTGTTAATGATTTTAAAAGTATATAAACCTGAGGATAAATCGGTGCACCACCATATGCAACAGCAACTTTCACACCAGTTTCATAGCAGAATTTCTTAGCTTCTTCAAATATCTAACGAAATAATACAGATCATAAGAACAATAGTTATATTATATATTCACGAAAAGATAGAAATAATGTGACGGTGAAACTAGTAATCGATAATCAATCAAACTCCGATCGAACGGTGTTTCCTGCCTTTTCATTCTCAAGTTTACAGTGATAAAATTACGAAAATAAAATAAATGTTTAATGCTTAAGGAAGATACACGAAATCAAACTCCGATCGAACGGTGTTTCCCGCCTTTTCATTCTCAAGTTTACAGTGATAAAATTACGGAAATAAAATAAATGTTTAATCTTTAAGGAAGATACACGAAATAAAAATAATATTTAATGCTTAAAAGAATAAAAAAAAATAAAAGCAATATGTCACGGTTTGGCCAAACCGTGACATATAGCCCCCCTGCGCACAATCAATACCCCCATAATTACATACCCAATCAATACCCCCATAATTACATACCCAATCATTGACCCCAGATCTAACTCTCACGGGTAGGGTAAACCGTGACAGCTAGATGTCACACCTGACCTAGCGGTCACGGGGAGACCTAACCGTGACAGCTTGGGTCGGTTTTCTCCAGGAAAAGCACGGTGCGCCTAAAATTTCCGGTCTAAAAAGTAATATATCTCCACAATTGAAAGCAATCTTTATTTCCTGTTCTATTTTGTGTTTTGGATACTAGCTTCTGAACCGTAACCGGTATCAGAGCCAGTACATCTCGGCTCATAACAGTCCAAACCCTACCGATGGCAGAACCTACGAGTGCTTTACCTACGCAGCCCACACCGATCCCTATTTTCAAAGGAGACGGGTACGAGTATTGGAGTATTCGGATGAAAACCATCCTCCGGTCACGAGATCTATGGGATCTAGTGGAGACCGGTGTGAATATGGCAGATACCGACCAAAGTCGGGTTAAAACAGCAGTGAAAAAAGATGCACATGCAATGGCCATAATTCAACAAGCAGTTCATGATCAGTTGTTTTCAAGAATTGCTGCTGCCAGTACCGCAAAAGAAACGTGGTGTGAAACATGTGCCTTCCAAATACAAAGTCAAATGTGGATGGCATTCAAAGTCTAGAATGGATGGCAATGGTATGAAGTCTAAAATGGATGGTTGCATGTTTTTCAAAGATGGGTGGCAACCATGCTCTATAAATAGATTTCATACCTTCATCATCAAATGCACCACAACACACAAATACATATGTGCTAGAGATAAAAACTTCTCTATTTTCTCTATGTATTTTTCTTTTCTCCAAACTCTGTAAACACTGCAAAATTATAGTGGATTGTTTCTCGGCTTCCGCCACCCGTGGTTTTTTCCCGATTTGGGTTTTCCACGTAAATCCTTGTGTCTCTTATATTTTATTTTTCTGCCCTTTAAAATTACCCGGTGCTTGATTACGCTTGATACGTTAATTCCATTCCGCGTCGAACTAATATTATAAATTACTGCTCGGATCCTTGGACGAGTTTTCACACTCTTTTACCACAATTGGTATCAGAGCATCCGGGTTTTAATATTAGTTCATTGGAATTATTTTATCAAGTGGTAAATCATGTCTACAATGAAGTTCGATATTCCATTGTTAGATCGAAACACCAGGTTTCCTCTATGGCAAGTAAAGATGAGAGATGTTCTAATTCAAATGGATTTACATAAGGCGCTTTTGGGTTTCGATAAGATGCCCACGTCATGGACCGAAGAAGAAAAAGAGTTGAAAGACCTAAAAGCTCTATCCCAGATTCGTTTGCACTTATCAAACGATGTTTTGCAAGATGTTTTAAAAGAAACTTCAGCGGCTTCTTTATGGCTAAAGTTGGAGCAATTGTTGATGACGAAGAGCCTACCAAACAAGTTACATCTAAAGCAGCGGTTGTTCAATCTCAAAATGATTGAAGGAGGATCTGTAGCTGAACATATATCCATATTCAAAGAGTTAGTAAATAACTTAGAGAATATGGATGTTGAGTATGAAGATGAAGACTTGGCTTTATTTTTGCTGTCATCGTTGCCCGAATCCTACAGCCATTTTCGTGATACTATCATCTATAGCCGTGACACACTTGTCTTAGATGAAGTTTATACAGCTTTGGATTCAAAAGAAAAAATGAAGCATATTACAGGTGGTGGTTCTAGTGATGTGAAAGCCGAAGGTTTGAATGCCAGAGGAAGAACAGGAGATAGGGGTAAAAACCCTCAATCTTCCAACAGAACGAGATCCAAGTCTAAAGGCAAACGGAAGTTTTGCAGTTACTGTCACAAGAAGGGACATATAATTGATGAATGTTTCAAGTTGAAGAATAAAGAGAAAGCAGCAGCAAATGGTAAACAAGCTAGCACATCGGGTGAAGCCGATGTAGCAGAAGACGGTTGTATTGGAGAACTCCTGACAGTTTATTCAGATAAACTGGATTCTACTGATGAATGGATACTTGATTCTGGTTGTACTTTTCATATGTGCCACAACAAAAGTTGGTTTTATACATTTGAAAAGGTTAACCAGGGTTATGTATTAATGGGCAATAACACTACATGTTCAGTTATTGGACATGGATCAGTCAGAATCCGTATGTTTGACGGAGTTATCCGAAGCATTGGGAATGTTAGATATGTTCCTGATCTTCGAAGAAATTTGTTATCTCTCAGCTCCTTTGATAAAAAAGGATACGAGTTTGCTGGTAAAGGTGGAGTACTCAGGGTATTCAAAGATGGTTCTGACAAACTGAGAGCCAAGCGAAAAACCTCAGACCTTTATTTTCTTGACGGGCAAACAATTTCGAGTGATGCTGCTATTGTTTCAAAGTCTCTTTCTGATCCAGATCAGTCCCGTCTTTGGCATCTTCGACTCGGCCATATGAGTTTTCAAGGCATGTCCGAATTGAGTCGAAGAGGGTTACTTGGTGAACAGAAGATTGTTGATTTAGAGTTCTGTGAAGATTGTGTATATGGCAAGGCAAAACGGGTGAGTTTTCTAAGTGGTATTCATACAACAAAAGGACCACTTGACTATGTCCACTCGGATTTATGGGGACCGGCTCAAGTTGCTTCGAAAGATGGAGCTAATTATATGCTCACTATCATTGATGATTTCTCCAGGAAGGTATGGTCTTTCTTCTTAAAACACAAGGGAGACGTGTTTTCTACCTTCAAAATTGGAAAGTTCAAGTTGAAAAGCAGTCAGGATTGGTGGTAAAGTATCTTCGCACGGATAATGGACTTGAGTTTTGCTCAGGAGAGTTTAATGCCTACTGCCAAAAGGAAGGCATCACTCGACACCGAACGGTAGTCCATACACCTCAACAAAATGGTGTAGCCGAAAGAATGAATCACACCATTATGGAGAAGGTCCGGTGTATGCTTTCTAACTCCAAATTGCCAAAGTCCTTTTGGGCAGAGGCTGCTTCGACTGCCTTCTATCTTATCAACCGATCACCGTCACGAGCAATCGAGAAGAAAACTCCATTGGAGTTATGGTCCGGTAAACCTGCCGATTATACAGGTTTAAAACCTTTTGGATGTCCAGCGTATGCACGCGTTGACAATGGGAAGTTAGAACCAAGAGCCATCAAGTGTGTTTTCCTTGGGTACAATCCGGGGGTAAAAGGTTATAAGTTATGGAGCTTTGATCTGAAGAAAGTAATTATCTCAAGAGATGTTACTTTTGATGAATCTAAAATGATTCAACCAGTTGCAGACCTTTCAAAACGTACAGATACATCAGATTCATCATCCAAAGCAAGAAAAGAGCAATCTCAAGTGGAGGTGGAGCTTCCTATTTCACCTACTAACAATCAAGATACAGCCGAGCATCAAGAGTCTTCCTCGCCAGATGAGCATGTTGTTGTTGAGGATTCAACACCTTCACAACCACAAGCTACTACTCGAAGCATTGCAAGAGATAGGCCGAGAAGACAAATTGTTCCTCCGAAGAGGTATGCTGAAGCTGATCTTGTTGCTTATGCTCTTACTGTTGCTGCTGATATTGAGTCAGGAATGGAGCCTGTTAATTATGATGAGGCTATCAGGTCTAAAGACTCAAGTGATTGGATGATTGCTATGCATAATGAAATGGAATCATTGCAAAGAAACGGTACTTGGGATTTAGTTCCTATTCCGAAAGGGAAAAGGCCTGTTAAATGCAAGTGGGTCTACAAGCTCAAAGAACCTGTCAACCCAACTGAGAAACCAAGGTACAAGGCTCGATTAGTAGCTAAAGGCTACAGTCAGATTCCAGGCATTGACTATACTGACATTTATTCCCCAGTTGTCAAACATACTTCTATTCGTGTATTGTTGGGGTTGGTTGCTTCTAATGATTATGAGTTAGAGCAACTTGATGTTACTACAACTTTCTTAAATGGTGAGCTTGAGGAAGAGATTTTTATGCAACAGCGTGAAGGCTTTGTAGTTCCTGGCAAGGAGAACTACGTGTGTAAACTTAATAAATCTCTTTATGGCCTCAAGCAATCTCCTAGACAATGGTATAAGAGGTTTGATTCATTTATGACCAGCCATGAATTCAAAAGGTGCACCCGTGATAGCTGCGTTTATTACAAGAATTGTGATGATGGTTCAATAATCTACTTACTCTTATACGTGGATGACATGTTGATCGCAGCGAAAGATATGAAGGAGATTCAGAAATTAAAAGACCAGTTGAAAGCTGACTTTGAAATGAAGGACTTGGGAGCTGCCAAAAAGATTTTGGGTATGGAAATTGTTCGTGACAGGAAGTCTAGGATCTTGCGTCTTTCTCAGAAAAGTTACATTGAGAAAGTCCTAAGACGCTTCAATATGCATGAAGCAAAACCTGTCAACACACCTTTTGCAGCTCATTTCAAGCTATCATCCGCTTTAAGTCCTACTACTGAGACTGATATGGCTTATATGGCACGAGTGCCATACTCTAGTGCTGTTGGATCTTTAATGTATGCTATGATTTGCACGCGCCCTGATTTGGCTTATGCAGTTAGCATGGTTAGTAGATATATGGCGAACCCGGGGAAAGAACACTGGAAAGCAGTGTAGTGGATCTTTCGTTATTTGCGCGGTACGTCTTCTGTGTGTCTACCTATGGTAAATCTAACACTGGGGTGCTTGGATATGTTGATTCAGATTATGGCAAAGATTTGGACAAACGAAGATCAATTACGGGGTATGTGTTCACTTTGCACGGTTGTGCTATTAGTTGGAAAGCCCAGTTGCAGTCTACAGTGGCATTGTCTTCTACCGAGGCAGAGTATATGGCGATTACAGAAGCAGTTAAGGAAGATATCTGGTTGAAGGGGTTACTTAGAGAACTCGATGATAGAATAAAGGTTACCACAGTGTTCTGTGATAATCAAAGTGCTATTTTCTTAAGTAAAGATCAGATGTTTCACGACCGAACAAAGCACATTGATATTCGCTACCATTTTGTGCGTAATATCATTGAGAAAGGTGATTGTGTCATAGAAAAGATTGATACAGATTATAATCCCGCTGATGTGTTTACTAAGAGTCTTCCAATAGCCAAGTTCAAACTATGTTTGGACTTGATGGGTGTTTCTGATCGCAACTGAGCCGGAAAGGCTCATGGTGGAGGAAGTATTTTAATTTTTCGGAAGCAATTTTTCTCTATAATAATTGCAGGTTCTTTTGGAGTTTGATGAAGTGCATAATCAATGTCTTGTTGCATTTTGAAGTCAAGGTGGAGATTGTGAAACATGTGCCTTCCAAATACAAAGTCAAATGTTGGAAGGCATTCAAAGTCTAGAATGGACGGCAATGGTATGAAGTCTAAAATGGATGGTTGCATGTTTTTCAAAGATGGGTGGCAACCATGCTCTATAAATAGATTTCATACCTTCATCATCAAATGCACCACAACACACAAATACATATGTGTAGGGGTGTAAACGAGCCAAGCCGGCTCGCAAGCTACTCGGGATCGGCTCGAAAAAAGCTCGAATCGAGTTGAGCTTAAACGAGCTCGAGCCCGAGCCCGAGCTCAAATTATTGCTCGTTTACTAAACGAGCTCGAGCTCGAGCTTCAGGATATCGAGCTCGAGCTGGCTCGCGAGCCTAAACGAGCTTTTTGTATATATGTATTTTTTACTTACATATTAAATATATATAAATACATATTTACATAAATTATATTATTAAATATATTATTGTGATAAAAAATAGTTAAATAATATATATTGTGTTATATATAAAAAGTATGCTTATAAATAATTATGAAAATAATTATAAAAAATATAAATTTAATAATTTAACAATAAACTAGTCGAGCTCGAGCCGAGCTCGAGCTTGAAAATTTTATAACGAGTCGAGCTCGAGCTTTATAAATAAAACTATAAACGAGCCGAGCTCGAGCTCGAGCTTCCTAAAACCAAAACGAGCCGAGCTCGAGCCTTAGCGAGCTCGGGCTCGGCTCGGCTCGTTTACACCCCTACATATGTGCTAGAGATAAAAACTTCTCTATTTTCTCTATGTATTTTTCTTTTCTCCAAACTCTGTAAACACTGCAAAATTATAGTGGATTGTTTCTCGGCTTCCGCCACCCGTGGTTTTTTCCCGATTTGGGTTTTCCACGTAAATCCTCGTGTCTCTTATATTTTATTTTTCTGCCCTTTAAAATTACCCGGTGCTTGATTACGCTTGATACGTTAATTCCATTCCGCGTCGAACTAATATTATAAATTACTGCTCGGATCCTTGGACGAGTTTTCACACTCTTTTACCACACGTGGGATATTTTAAAGATGGAGTTCCAAGGAGACGATCAGGTGAAAGCAATAAAGCTGCAGGGGTTACGTAGAGACTTCGAGAACCTCTGCATGAATGAGGACGAGCAGATCAGTGATTATTTTTCGAGGGTTATGGGGAATGTGAGCCAACAACGATCATACGGTATGGAGATTTCTGATCAAACTATTGTCGAGAAGGTATTACGTAGCCTTACTTCCAAGTTTGATTACATTGTACCTTCAATAGAAGTAGCATACGACCTCACTAAGCTTACCCCCGTCAAGCTGATGGGATCTTTACAGTCCAAGAAGCTCAACTGAACAGCAGAAAATCTGTTGTGATTGAAAAGAATGAAGAACAGGCGTTACAAGTGTTCCAGAATGTTGCTCGTAGATCGTCACCACGTGGTAGGGGACGAGGAACAACAAGAGGAAGGGGCCGTGGTCGGAACTTTGACCCCAACAAAGGGCCACAATGTTACGTGTGCAATCGGTTTGGCCATGTACAGCATGATTGCTGGTACAATGAAGATGTTCAAGCTCAAGTGGCAACTGATGAAGCCCAGCCACAAGACACTGATGAAGATCAGCACTTGTTCTTGGCCCAAGTGAATGAACCAAGCTCATATGAAGAAGAACCCTTCTTGCTAATGATGTCTCATGATGACAATGATGTTCCCAACAACCTCTGGTTCGTCGATTTGGGTTGTTCCAACCATATGACGGGGCTGAAAGAAAGTTTCACTCACTTAGATGAGACCTTCTCGTTGGAAGTAAATCTGGGTGACAAAAAGAAATTGCAAGTAGCATGGAAAGGTACGGTCAGAATTAACATGAGCAAGGGGAGCTTTAAGCTTCTAGATGACGTCTATTATGCTCCTCAGTTGGAGTATAATTTACTGAGCGTGGGGCAGTTAATGAGAACAGGATATGCGCTCACGTTTGATGAGGGTCAATGTGTGATTAAGAACAAACAGACCGATGCAGATCTGATGAGGATCAAGCTTGCTAATAACAACATATTTCTTTTTGATGCTTTGAAGGTTGAAAGCCAACAAACTGCGGTGACTACTGCATGCAACTCCACTGCTCATCTGTGGCATCTCAGGTATGGTCACTACCATCCTCAAGGTCTTAAAACCCTTTCTGATAAAGGCATGGTTCGTGGTCTTCCCCCTATCAAAACAACCAGCTCTTGTGAAGGTTGTATACTTGGGAAGCAACACAAACTGCCTCATTCTTCTAAATCTTGGAGGGCAACAAAACGACTTGAGCTAGTGCATGCTGATTTGTGTGGGGAAATGCAAGTAACTAGCTTGGGTGGAAGTCTCTATTACTTACTGTTTATTGATGATTTCACGAGGATGTGTTGGGTATATTTTTGGTCAAACAAATCACAAGCTTTTCAAAAATTCAAAGTTTTCAAAACAATGGTCGAAAAAGAAAGTGAATGTGTTATTAAAGTCTTAAGAACTGACAGGGGAGGAGAATTTTGCTCTAAAGACTTTGATAGCTACTGTGAAGCAAATGGCATTAAGAGAGAGCTCACCGTACCATATACCCCTGAGCACAATGGGGTAGTTGAAAGAAAAAATCGCACCATCATGGGCATGACACGTAGCATGCTGAAAGAGAAAGACTTGCCTAACTATTTATGGGCAGAAGGTGTGGCCACAGAAGTGTATCTCATAAATTATGCACCCACAATGGCAGTGCAGAATAAAACTCCTCTTGAAGCTTGGAGTGGGAGGAAACCAAATGTCCAACATTTAAAAGTCTTTGGATGCATTGCGTTTGGTCTCGTACCCTCACAATTTAGAAAAAAAGCTGGATGACAGATCACAAAAGTCTATTTTCATAGGGTATGCTTCAAACAGTAAAGGTTACAGGCTATATTTTTTTTTTTTTTGAACGGCAAAAACTTTCATTACTTAGCTAGCAAGATGCTAGAGAAAACAACAAGACGGACATGTGCCCGATTACAATTTAAAATTACACCAGGATTTCAAGTCTTGATTACCTAATTTGCTCCTATGCTTGATCCATAATGAAACATAGGCATTTATTTGACCTTGTAATTCTATCTGTTGAGTAGCCTTGTTTTCAAACACCAAACGATTCCTAGCCTTCCATATCGAGTATATGGCCACGTAGATCACCGACCTGATTACCTCCTTTAGTTGACTTGAATAGGGCCAATTTTCTACCTCCTTCAATCTGCCTGCCACAGTTACTGCCTGGAAGTTCGGAACTCTGCACCAATTCCGGATGAATTCCCATGTTCTTGCAGCCGAAGGACAGTGCACTAACGTGTGGTCCACCGTTTCTGACAACCACCCACATAACATGCACTGCGGGTTTAAAACAACACCCCGCTTGTGGAGAAGATGATTCACCGGGATTCTGCCTTCTATTGCTCTCCAACAAATTAAGTTGACTTTTAAAGGAACAACTTTGTTCCATACGAACTCCAAGTGCTGTTTAGGGAGAATAGCTTGTTCCAGGATTCCTCTTATTGACTTTGCAGTGAAGAGACCAGACTCGTCAGCCTCCCAAACCCATTTATCTTCAATCCCTGATGTTTTAACATTCCTTAACTCTTCCTCAATGCCCGAAAGCTGCCTTAATTCTTGCGCAGTTCGCGGAGCAGATTTCCATGACCAGATGTATTTTGAATTATTCCCCAGGCCAATCCTCTCACTAACCTTGCACTCCTTCTTGCTATCGAGTTTGTATAAATCCGGAAACATATCTTTTAGGCTTTCGTTTTTGGTCCATGGATCCGACCAAAAGTTTATATTCTCCCCATTTCCAAGCTTGCACGACATCAACGAATAGAAATCAATTCCAACAGAATTAAGATGATGAATCACCGAGACAATATCCCTCCAAGGCCCCTGGATCGACTTTTTAATCGGAAAACCATGATCATTCTTACCATTCCCATGTATGGCCTTTATTGTTTTAACCCATAATGATTGTTCCTCCAATTTAAATCTCCATAGCCATTTTGATAGGAGAGCAATATTAGTTGCTTTGATGCTACCAATTCCCCACCCCCCTTGATCCTTTGAAGCTAACAATCTGTTCCAAGCAACCCACACATCTTAGGCTTTCCATTTGACCATCCCCATAGAAAATTTTTCCTCATTTTTTCCATTTCCTGAATTATTTTTCAGGGGCTTTAAATAAGGATAAGAAATAACTTGGAAGACTCCCAAGAACAGACTTGATGAGAATTAGTCTGCCACCCATGGATAACACATTCGACTTCCATGATGATAGACGATTTTGCATCCTTTCTAGAACCGGTTTCCATTGGTTTATTCTGTTTTGTTTCCATCCCACCGGAAGCCCCAAGTAAGAAAAGGGCAGAATACTCGATTGGCAATGTAACTTAGAAGCAAGGGAATTTACCACATCATTATTAATTCCAACACCAAAGATTCTACTTTTTTTCAGATTTATTTTTAAACCGGACGCCAGGTTAAAACATCTTAAAATGCATGCCAAGTTTTCAATATTTGTTTCCGACCATTCACCAATGAAAATTGCATCATCCGCGAAGAATAGATGAGAAATCATTACCTCATTTTTTGGAAGACTTAATCCCCTGAATGTTCCGGTTGCTATCGATGTTTTGATGAAGACGTGAAGAGCTTCCATTACCATAATAAAAAGGAAAGGAGATAGCGGATCTCCTTGTCGAATACCTCTCATCATGTTGCATTCTTTCGTCGCAGAACCGTTGAGAAGGACCGAAACTCTAGCCGATGTTAAGCACTCCTGAACCCATTTTCTCCATTGGATTGGGAAACCCATCAATCGTTGAATATCATCAAGGAAAACCCAATTAACGGAGTCAAAGGCCTTATCAAAATCAGCCTTGAAGATCATTGTATCTTTTTTCTTTGTTTTTGCCCATGAGACTACTTCATTTAAAACCAAAATGCCATCCATAATTGATCTCCCTTCAATGAAGGCAGATTGACTGTGACTTATAATGGTAGGCAGAACTTTCTTGAGTCTTGATGAGAGAGCCTTAGCAACAACCTTGTAAACACAACCAATTAGAGAAATAGGTCTGTAGTCCAAAAATGATAAAGGATCATCGACTTTAGGAATTAAAGCTATGAATGAGGAGTTGTTTCCATTATGCAGCTTCCCATATGAGTGAAAGTAGTTGAAAGCATTATAGAAGTCAGTCTCCAAAACACCCCAAAATTTTTTAATAAATCCAAAAGAGAATCCGTCCGGCCCAGGGGCTTTATGACTTGAGCAACTCCACACTGCTTCTTTAATTTCCTCTTTAGTAAAGGGGGTCGTGAGCTGTGCACTTTGAGTCTCATTTATTTGAAGGAAACCTCTATCCGAAATTCTTGGTCTTGATGAAAGAGTTTCTTTGAACTTTGACTCAAAGAAATCTATAGCTCTGCTCTTTATTTCGTTCGGGTCCGTGACCCATCTACCATTTAAGGAAATACCATTTATCCTTCTCCTCATCAAATTTGAGTTGACCATTCCGTGGAAAAAACTTGAATTCTCATCACCTTCCACTGCCCATTTAACCCTAGCCTTCTGTTTCAAGTCTAGGGTCCTTAGTCTTTCAATTTCCATCATCCTTTTCTTGCAATCCAGAAGTGAAGTTTGTTCCACTTCATTTAAAGCCCGAGTTTCCGCCATTTTCTCCATATTTGCAATAAGATCTTTCAAGACCTTAGTATCTTTATTTTGCTTTTCTTTTAAGTCTTTTGCCCAGCTCTTAACAGCCACCTTAATAGATCTTAGCTTTTCAGATAGAAAAGAAATAGGGTCCCTGCAATAATTCTTGTTCCCATGAAAAGACGACGCAGCGTCCGTAACAACTTTCTCAAAACCATCAATCAAAAGCCATGAATCAAAAATCTTGAAAGACGTCGGTCCAAAGTCAGCCGAATACGATTTTAGAACGATTGGGGCATGATCAGAGAGGAGTCTTGGTAAAGCGAACACTTCAGCCATTGGAAAGGCATTTATAAAAAAAGCAGTCCAATCCCATTTTGTCTTTTACAAACGATGTAATCACGAAGCAATTTCAAATAAAGAGAGATGTGGCGTTCTTGCAAAAGACAAAATGGGATTGGACTGCTAAAGATTCTTCTAAAAAGGTGTCTTCTGAATTACCATACATTGACCCATTCCCTGTTCCCTTAATTGATACCTCCCTTGTACAAGATAATGACACCTCAACCAACCCCACTCATGAGGTGACTACTCCCTCATCTATCCATACCCCTAACTCACATGAATTATCATCCAGTACCTCCTTAAATCAAACTAATGGCTCACCTACTACCCAAAATATCTCATCTCCGTCACCAAATACTCCTACTCAAATTAACCCAGGTCCGACTTTTTTTGAATCCTCCAAAAGAACTTCAAAAGCTCCTATATGGATGAGAGACTACCAAACGGGGGAGGGTTTCTCTAATGAGACCCAACTCTTCGCCTTAAACATCTCAGACCCAACCACGTTTTCTGAAGCAGCCATGCAACAAGAATGGCAAACCGCGATGCTTGCTGAACTCGAGGCTATTAAAAAACACAACACCTGGGAGCTCGTTAACTTGTCACCAGGAAGGAAAGCTGTTGGACTCAAGTGGCTCTACAAGACAAAAGTGGATGCCGATGGTAACATCATGCGACATAAGGCTCGGTTGGTCGTGAAAGGGTATTCCCAACAACCAGGAATCGATTACCAAGAGACATTTGCGCCTGTCGCCAGATTCGAAACTATTCGAGTTGTGATCGCAGTAGCAGCTCAGTGTGGATGACCTCTCTATCAACTAGACGTCAAAACGGCAATTTTAAACGGCGAGTTATCGGAAGAAATTTACGTTCAACAACCTGAAGGGTTCGAAAAAAAGGGGGACGAGAAGAAAGTGTATCGTTTAAAGAAAGCATTGTATGGTCTAAAACAAGCTCCGAGGGCCTGGTACTCTCGTATTGACGGCTACTTTACGGATCATGGGTATGTTCGTAGCCTTAATGAACCTACTTTATATGTAAAGAGAGGGGACGACAACAAAGTTATTTATGTTTGTTTATATGTCGATGACATAATATATACAAGTTCATGTGCTAAGCTCATAGCAGAATTTAAAGAGGGGATGGAGAAAGAATTGAAATGTCCAACATGGGGAAACTAAAGTTTTTTTTAGGTCTGGAAGTGAAGCAGAATAATGAAGGGGTGTTTCTCTCACAAGAGAAATATGCAAAAAACCTACTGATTAAGTTTGGGATGTTGAATTGCAAAGCAGAGGCTACTCCTATGAATTCTTGTGAGAAACTCCAAAGAAATGACAAAGCTGATAAGGTTGATGAGGTGAAGTTTCGAAGCTTGGTGGGTGGACTGATCTACCTTACTCATACTAGACCGGACTTGGCTTATTCTGTGAGCCTGATTTCTCGTTTCATGCAAGAACCTTCCAAACTTCATTTTGGTGCAGCAAGAAGGATTCTCAGGTACGTTAGTGGTACCATTGGGTTTGGTGTATGGTATGCTCGAAACACGGAAGTGAAGTTGGTAGGGTTCACTGACAGTGATTGGGCAAGTAGTGTGGACAATAGGAAAAGCATCTCAGCAAACGTGTTTTCTCTTGGAAGTGGTGTTGTTACGTGGAGCTCTAAGAAGCAACATACGGTGGCGTTATCAAGTTCGGAAGCGGAATACATAGCCTCTACTGCAGCCACTTGTCAGGCCATATGGCTTAGGAGAATTTTATCTGATCTGGGGTTTGCTTCTGATTCTCCTACCACCATTTACTGCGATAATCGGTCTGCCATTAACTTGTCTAAAAATCCGATTCTTCATGGGAGGTCGAAACATATAGAGTTTAAGTATCATTTTATTCGTGATATGGTTGCGAGTCATCAAGTGTGCCTGGAATACTGTGGAACTGATCAGCAGGTAGCGGACATATTAACGAAGGCTTTGGGACGTGAGAAGTTCGTTCACTTTCGTCATCGGTTAGGAGTGAAGGAGTTTGAAGTACGGGAGGGTGATGAAAATACTTCAAACACAAAAAGTGGCTAAACGTGGATTGAAAGAGTCAACAAGAATTGTGGAGATTGAGCTAGTCTTTCGGAAGATCATGGAATAAAACGTCTCTAGACGTGCAGTTGTTATTTCCTAGTTTCTAGCTTTATTTGTTAGTTTCCATGCAGTATTTATATTCCTTGTTTCTATCGTTTTGATTATCAGTTTAAAAAGTAATATATCTCCACAATTAAAAGCAATCTTTATTTCCTGTTCTATTTTGTGTTTTGGATACTAGCTTCTGAACCGTAACACTATCAATGGATACTCAAACTATTTCCTATAATTTATTTTTTTATGTAATTTTTTTAAATCAATACGTGACATACAGGGCCGGCTTAAAGTTTTTGGAGGCCCAAAGCGAACAAAAAATATGAGGCCCTCAAAAAAATTTATATAAACTCTCCTCCATTATCCGGGTTTGAGACCGGCAACAATAAATTAATACATTTATAATTATTAGACGTTGTGGTGGTTACGAATTTTAACATTGATTCTTTTAGTGATTCATTTAAAGCTTCACGTTTAGTTTTTGTATCCCTTTTTGATGCACCACATTCAAACTTACGGATTTTGTTTGACAATATTATAAATTCAAGAAATATTAATGAACTAATGAAGTAATCAAACTAATCAGATTCAAGCAATGTGATAATCAAATATACAAATAAAGTAATAAAGTAATCAGAAAACCGAAAACTAATAAGCAACTTGGATAAAAAACAATTAATCAATATTCAATAACCTCATTCAAATTGATCCACAACCGAGAACTAATTCAATTACCCAATATTCAAATAAAAACTAATAAGCAATTTAGATTAAAAGAAAAGGATAACAAATCAATATTCAATAAATCAGTAAATCAATTAAATAAAAACCAACAAAAGTGCAAAACTAACCTCACTCAAATTGATCCACAACCGACAACCGACTACCGAGAAGCCTTCTACAAATTGATCCTAATCCACAACCGGGTGCGGTTCTGCTTCTTGCTTGAGGCTTCTGCCCGTTCTTAAATCTTAATCAGCAAATCGATCATAACCAACAACCGAGAAGCTTTCCGCGAATCTGCCCAAGATCAAACCGAGAAGCTTAATTTCTGGTCGAATTTCTGCGAATCTACGGTTCTATTCTGCGTATCCGCGGTTATGGCCCTTCTTAATCCCAAGCGACCAAGCCTTCTGCCGAGTGAAAATTGATGATTTATGATTGTTGATTACAGATTACTGATTACCGAGAAAAATTGAATGCTTCCTGACCTCGAAGAGTGGAAAGTCGCTTGGCCTGAAGTGAAGAGTCGCCGGATGTCTCGGATTTCAACTTGTAACTTGTATGTTGTGGGCTATTGGGCTTGAAGTTTTGAAGTCACATAACATAACATTGGGTCATAAAATCGGAGGCCTTGTATATTTGGGAGGCCCAAAGCCCTAGCTTGGGCCAATTAAGCTATTGAGCCGGCCCTGGTGACATAAGGCCATAAGCTTTAGACATGAAGAGATTATGTATTATTTTAGAACTTTTTTCAAGGATTTTAATGCAAAAATTTAAAGTAATGCACGCTTAAATTGCCTTTAAGTTTGATATTAATTCATGCATCATCTGTTTACAAAAGAAATATATATATATATATATATATATATATATATATATATATACACACACACACATATATATACATATATATATACATATATATATACATATACATATATATATATATATATATACATATATATATATAGGATCAGGATATTTTCAGAACTTATAAAGATCGTCAGAACTGCAAGAACTAATATTAGCCGTTGATCTTAATATAATTTATTTTCTGTTTATTAATTAACAAAGGATAACATGGTAATTTAATATTTTTATGATTTGTAACTTCCTAATAAATCTCCTTATATTAGGCAATTCACTTATTTTAATTTAAATATTCTTTATATTGAGATGCAGATCACGATTTAAATTAAATACTCCAAGATTTCAGCCAACTTTTCATTTTTGACATCTGAATGAAAGATTATTGATAATTTAGTTCAATATTTTTATCTTTAAGGAGTGTATAATATTTCTTATCAAGAGAATATTCAAGTTCAAAGCAAGGTTCGATAACTGTGTTCATCATTTGAAAAGTTTTTGTAAATACTTTCATTGATTTCATCTGTAGCATAATACATAATAAATATATTTGATTTTCGATCTAAAAGCTTCTACGGAATTTAATTGATTTTTTAGTGTAAATCCATTAGTGTAAATCATATACGAAGGTTTAATTATTTAGTATAAAAAAGCTTATGTTGATTTTAGTAGTTTTTTCATTGATTATGATAATACAAGTGTTCAATCTTGATCGTAAGTCTCTGATTTGAAGTGTTCATATGATTTTGATTCAAGGCACAACATACTATGTTGCAAGAATTAATTTATAATTTAAGTTTTAAAGGTTTAAAGTGATTTTTGAAGAGCTGCTCTAAAATTTTCCAATAAATTTAAACTGTAAGTTACAAGTTCAAAGATTCAAAAGATTGATTCAACCTAAGGATCCAATTTGACTCATGATATACAGTGTGTTTCAGTTCAATTTCAAATAAATAATTAAAGATTTAAATACTAATACTTCTCATGAGATGTGTTTTTTATATGTAAGTTGCCCGAATGATTTGAACTGAAGTTGCATTTTTTATTGAAAATCAAGTTTGAATAAAATTTTCCAATTATGTTTATATAAGTTCATTCCACGTGTTTGATTAATTGTGTGAATCGGAGGGTCGTAATTGATTTTTGAAATTAGCAATAAGGTGAACGTTATCCATTTGTTGTAGAATAGATTACGACAGAATCATTTCCGGCAAGTTTAGGGTACAACGACGTTGACTGTAATTGCTGAAATTAGTGGTCTTCTTTTCGGCTATGTGGTATTTGCTTTATCTACTCATTGATATTGTGTTTCATTCTTTTAATTTATTCTCATGATATCATCAAGACTAATGATTAGTGCTTTAAGCATGTTATAATTTAGGCCGATACCCGTTGATTGTTCTGCACATTAAATCTTATGAATTATTAAAATCGTTCTCTATTATTCACATTGATTTTTTTTCTTACTTTTAATCTAGAGTTATATTGTGAAGTTAAAATTAATTTGATCCAGTTTTTAAAATCTGAACGTCAAGTTGCTTGATTTCCTATAACAAATTGCTAGAAATATCTCATTTTGAACTATGTGCATCATTTGTAGTTTCAATTTCTAACTTTAGAACCATATCTTATAATTCTAATTTAGTGAAAATTAAAATTGTCAGCAGATTAAGTACCATTAAATATTATGAACTCTATTAGTTACTTTACATATATGTAAAACATTATTTAATGTATTAGTTAATTTACTTATATAATTTACACATAACTTATAACTTTACACTAATTAATATTCTCATATGTAAAACAAAGCTAAAAATATGTAAATAGTTAGTTTACACGCATATGTAAATAATTAGTTTACACATATGTAAAAACTAAGTTAAAAATATGTGTTAATATACACATATGTAAAGAGTTATTTTAAATTATATGACATGTTTGTCTTTTGATTCATTTGTTTATTTCTTATAGTTTAATTCTATATTTAATACAACTTTTGTGAATGTTATTTCAGACTTTTGATCTATTTGAGACGTTCATATTACTTTTAGAGATACTTCAGATGTCATCAAATCAAGAAGAAAGTGAGTAAATATGTTAAAAAACTATTTTAATTTTTGAATAGTTTGAATGTGCGCATATGTAAATACTTTTTTGTTCCTTACGTATATATAAATGTAAATTTAAATCATGTTTTAAATTGTTATAATCCCATATGTCTACAAAACTTTGAATTGTTTATGATTTCATACATAACTACAAATATGTAAATATTTTGTATTTATTATACCCTTTGAATTAGTTATATTTTATAAATGATTACATATAGGTAACTATTAATATATTTTTATAGATGATCCATATATAATCAATACAAAGTTTCAATTACAACATCTAAATACATGTAAAGATGAGAGATGAGAAGAGAGAGAAAAAACGAAGAGAGAAAAGATGAAAAAAATTAGAAGAATTTATTAACAAACTAATTAGAGAGAGAAAAATTTATTACATTACTAATTTACCCTTTTGTATAATCTAACCCATTAAAATGATATATTAATTTATATTTTTCATCTTGTTTAATCACAACCATTGATTGTTTTGATCAATGCTTAATATTAATTCTGCGAGTTCTCATCTAAAAATGAGTCCTGAAAAGAACCTAACCCTATATATATATATATATATATATATATATATATATATTATATATATATATATATATATATATATAGAGAGAGAGAGAGAGAGAGAGAGAGAGAGAGGGGGAGGTTCCCCTAAAAATTAAATTTTCCCTAAGAATACTAAGAAGTAATCCTAGCCTTCTAATTATCTAATTAAGGGCTAAGATCAAAGTGTAGAAAAATAAGTAATCAAGGGTAATTTGGGTATTTTATTATATTACCCACAATTGTTGACTTTTTAAAATTTCCCCCTATTTTTTTAAATG
Organism: Flaveria linearis; assembly: GCA_024085815.1. Classification (NCBI taxonomy): domain Eukaryota; kingdom Viridiplantae; phylum Streptophyta; class Magnoliopsida; order Asterales; family Asteraceae; genus Flaveria; species Flaveria linearis. The sequence goes on along the minus strand of CM044001.1, from coordinate 32,051,839 downwards.
CTAATAACTTTTTCATATGACGTTATTTTTTTAAATAAATTACACCATAAAATCAAGCATTTTTTTTCTTTAATTTGAGTATAGTATTACTATAGTTTTTTATAAAAAAAATCAAATTATGTGAAATTGTGCTACATTTTTAACGTTTTTGTGCTGCATTTTATAAAACAGCACAAAGCTGTGCTGTATTTCATAAAACAGCACAAAGCTGTGCTGTATTTCATAAAACAGCACAAAACTGTGCTGTATTTCATAAAACATCACAAAGCTGTGCTGTATTTCATAAAACAGCACAAAGCTGTGCTGTATTTCATAAAACAGCACAAAGCTGTGGTGTATTTCATAAAACAGCACAAAGCTGTGGTGTATTTCATAAAACAGCACAAAGCTGTGCTGTATTTCATAAAACAGCACAAAGCTGTGCTGTATTTCATAAAACAGCACAAAGCTGTGCTGTATTTCATAAAACAGCACAAAACTGTGCTGTATTTCATAAAACAGCACAAAACGCACGAATCATCTTAGAAAAGTGAGGTGAGAGTCCAGAGTTGTTTATCACTGAATACAGCACAAAACAGCACAAAACAAGAAGCTTGCATACGAATGCACACTTCACTGCACACACAACATCACCATCAATCTTCCATTTATCACTGAATACACACTTGAATGTGATTACAGATTTCAAAACCCATAATACTCAATTTGAAGCTTGTAAATCGTGTAACATCCACACATATCAATCAAAATGTCCAGACACATATACAAAAACGTTTACATACGAATTAGATTTACGTATATCACCAACGATCCCTCTCAAATTCCAATCGAAGTGATTCACAATCTCAATCAGGACTAATTGTGAACAAAACTAGAAAAGAAACGCGCCAGAGGTTGAGATTTCTATAACAGATTGGAGATCTGAACAGCGGGATCGGAGCGGGAAGACGAGGGTTTATTGGAAGCGAAGAACTTGGAGGCGAAGTAATATATGACGACAATCCTAATGATTCCGGTGAACATGCTGCCAGCACCTTGCTGTTGTTGCTGTTACTGCGGTGGTTGTCGTTCTCCACCGCCTCCGACCACCGCTGCAGGCGGCGCCATCTTGTTTTGTCGGTCCGACTGTTCAACAACCTTTGGGAGAAAGAGGAAGTGATGTAATCGTGCTACTGGAGAATCGTGATGGGGATGAGGCGGAGCTCCGGCTCCGGCCGGACAACACTTAGGACCCTACGTCTGAGAAGGCGAAGAAGTTGAAGTTAGAGACAGAAGATGGAACAAAAGCTTCAGGTGAAAGAGATGGAGAAGTTTGTGCTGCATTTTGATAAAATACAAAAGGGACTAATGAGTGTGTTTTAGGACCATAATGCCCTTTAATCCTAATTTTAAGAGTGCCACATGTAATCTCCTTATTCCTTCTTAGTCTACTTAGGCAAAACTTATTTCTTAATAGAACCTCTACCTATATATATGTATATATATATCATATATATACATATATATATACATATATATATATACATATATATATATACATACATATATATATATATATATATATATACATATATATATACATATATATATACATATATATACATATATATACATATATATACATATATATACATATATATACATATATATACATATATATACATATATATACATATATATACATATATATACATATATATATATACATATATATATATACATATATATATATATATATATATATAGGGGGAGGTTCCACTAAATAATATATTTTGCCTAAGAAGGCTAAGAAGAAATGAGGTGGTGACATGTGACAAAACTAGAAAATAGGATTCAAGGGTATTTTGGTCTATCAACCATTTAATCTAATTCTCTTTCTCCTTTTAAAAATATAGCACAATTTTTTACACACTTTTTTCACTCACAAATCCTATGAAAAATTAACCTTAAAATACAACCAAAGCCTAAATGTCACTCGTTGTCTTAAACTTCATAATTACATACAACAACTAATCGGTGATTAAAGATATTACTTGAGCGGAGGGTATTAATTGGTAGTGTTTTAAGACAATGATTCAGTAGTCAATGATAGTGGTAATTAAAGATAATAAATAATGACGGAGGATGATATCAATGATCAATGATACTCAAATGTCATTCGTTTTATCACACTTAGTTATCACGTTGATTGTTCAAGCACAAAATAATATATAGATTGTTGTTCTAAGCCAAACAACACGAAACGTGTTATATTAACGCAAATAGTGAGCATTAAAATAACAAAAAAAAAGTATTATTTCTATTTTGTTTGATGTTTTAACATAATACACCACAGAAACAACACATGAGACCTTAAAACAATATAGAAAATGTTACGTAAAACCGCATAAAATTATGCTATTTGACAAAACAACACAAAACTGTGTTGTTTAATGCAAAACAACACAAAACTGTGATGTTTTGATAAAATACAACATAATTTTGTGCTGTTTTGATGAAATACAGCACAATTTGTGCTGTTTTATGAAATCCAGCACAATTTTGTGTTCTTTTATGAAATCAAGCACAATTTTGTGCTATTTTATTAAATATAAAATCTGACACAATTTTGTGCTGTTTTATGAAATCCAGCATAATTTTGTGCTGTTTTATGAAATCCAGCATAATTTTGTGCTGTTTTATGAAATCCAACATAATTTTGTGCTGTTTTATGAAATCCAGCACAATTTTGTGCTGTTTTATGAAATACAGCACAATTTTGTGCTGTTTTATGAAATACAGCACAATTTTGTGCTGTTTTATAAAATACAACATAAAAACATGAAAATGCAGCACAATTTCACATAATTTGTTTTTTTATAAAAAATATAGCAATACTATACTCAATTTAAAGAGAAAATAATGCTTGATTTTATGGTGTATTTTTTTTAAAAACAATCTACTATGAAAAAGTTATAAACGTTTAAAAAATTAAGAAAAACTCAAAAAAGTCAACAAAAATGGTTACGTACTTAAAATACCCTTCCATTTTCTTATTTACAACTTTATTTTAAAAAATGGAAGGCTAAGATCATTTCTTACCTTTCTTAGGTAAAATTTATTTTTTAGTACAACCTCTCCCCTATATATATATATATATGTATATATATATATGTATATATATATATATATACTAGCTATAGTAACCCGTGTGTTACACGGGTTGAATAAATAAAAATTAATATAACAAATTTTATTAATTATAAAATAATATTTTAAGATATAATATCACTGAAATTATGTATTAGAAATGACTGTAAGTTATAAAATAGTGATATCAACTTTTTACAACTTTATTTTTTTCTCAAAAAAAACTAAATATTTTGTTCTAAAACAAACCGTATAAAAATGTCATTTTTAAAAATTTTCTTTATTATAACTCTTAAATTTAATTATTTTTGGTTTAAAAAATAACTTTTTAAAATACCAATTTTAAATATTTCGTATTTTTAAAAAAGTCTTATGCTTTAAATAAATTTATTATTTTATAAAAAAATGTTTATTTAGAAATAACATTAATAAATAGATCTCTTTATTAATTTATTAAATCTAAAAAGTGTTAAATAGTATTATTAGTAATTAAGGTAATTATTTAATAGGAGAGAGAGGCGGGAAAATTTTGGTGAGAATGATTGTGGTGTTGACACGTGTCATCCCAGATACCTTTTTATTAGAATAGGAAGATATATATATATATATATATATATATATATATATATGTATATACATATATAGGGTTAGGATCATTACAGAGCCACTTTTTATTTACAGAACTACAGAACCATTGAGTTACATAAATGTATATTAAGTCTGGCAATACTTGACCTGTTTTACATATGTGTATATCAGACATGAACAATAAACTATAAAAAAAACAACTAAATATCACCAGGTTTAACTTACATCTATGTAAACCAATGGTTTATAATTTACATTTATGTAAGTCAATGGTTCTTTTGGTTCTGAAAATAAAAAATGATTCTGTAATGATCCTGATCCTATATATATATATATATATATATATATATATATATATATATATATATATATATATATATATAGGGACCCATTCATATGAAAACCAATATTTTGGAAAAAACCAAAAGAACCAACACCAACCAATCAGGATTTTTTAAAATATATTATTTTTCTTTAATACAACAATTATACAAATGGGCAAAATGGTAATTTGTTAAATTCCATTCAACTTAGTGGGTTGAAAAATTTAACTGCTCCCTCCATTTCAATTAATCCTCCGATCTTCACTTTCAAGTAATTCAAATTTGAACCTTTATCATGCCATTAATATTATGATTATTCATTCAAACCTAAACAAAAATTAGTCTTCTGTGGGTCGGTTGATTCTTGTGAAGATTATCTGCTGCATAATGGATAGTTATTGGTGTTCAATTAAGCAGGCGCCGCATGCAATTCGGGAGATTTTCGACTAGTTTAATTTATATGAATTGATCATGTTTTTCATCATAGTTATGCGATACATCCACAACATGTGAGTTATCCTAATAGCACGATTTAATGTTATTGTTTGTAGACGGTGAAGGTGAACTCGGATCTGCTTCAACGGTGTTCATGAAAGAGCGTTGATAGTAATAATAGTTTCAATTGACATCATGGTTGCAACAAGCAATGTAGATGTTTCCCAGTATGTTAATTGCACAGAAGCTAATGACCTTATGAATTATGACGTTGTGTCTCATGATAAAGATGTCAGAATGAATAGCAATATATTATATAAAGGGTTGTTGATGTTGGAATCTCCAAAGTAGATTAAAGGCAAGAAAGTAATAACTGAGCTCATTCAACAACTTGACTGCATTTATAATATGGTGGGTCGCGTTGATAAAATATGTATGAAGAACCTTTTCAAACATTATGTAATTGGGATGACGCGAGTATGTATCTTGTTTCTTGATATGAAGTTTGAGTAAGTAAACAACCTATCAACATGATTGTGATGTATGGTAATTTATATGTTAAAAGCAATGTGTTTTGTACAGAAAATGATATGTTTTTGCTTCATAATAGTTTGAATATATTTTTATGTGTTGTTATGTTAGGTGATGTGTTTTTGGGATGTAGGAGATGTGGGATATCTTGTTTATTTGAAATTGCTACTGAAAACATAAACATGATGGTGTGTAGGCGAGTATAAATTCAGATGATGTGCACATATGCATGAATGCATAATTGTAGAATGTGCGCTAATGCATTAGTGTTGTGAGGGCATTAATGCATATTTGACAACAATAGTGTTGATGGTTTTCCCTTCTATTTTGTAATGTCTTAGGTGTATTATAACCCTTTTTAGTATCATGTTACATTCCCAACATTTGTGAATGAAATAAACGTCTAAATCGATATTAATCAGCAGATGCATACGGGAGCGCGTGATAAGCGCATATGCAAGTTTTAATTATACATTTAGTATAATCTAGTAAGTGATTTTTGATAGGCATAGTGTCATAACATACCATTCTAAAATGTCAAGGTTGTTAACATCAAACCATGTTGTAATTAACCTAATGTGATGTTTACACTATACAAAGTAAATCAAACTATTAGAGGAGGTCATTTTAATGGAAATGTATTAATAAAAAGTCAACGTTTTAAAATACACTATTTTTCATTCTACTCTCCATTGTCGCATATAAACGCTTAAATAAATTTATTTAACCATCAATCCATGTTGTTGATAATCAAATTCTTCAATAATAAATTTAGGATTTTGAAAATATTAGAAGATATATGTTCTATCTTATGGTCATTTATGATAGAGTTACCCTATATGCCAGTTAAGTTAAAAATTAATTACAACTGTAAATCAAATACAACTTGTAATTCTACATATTTAAATTAGTTACATTATAAAAGAATATGAGTATCCCTGATGATGGGAATTGCAGTATATGCATCGATGCATAAATGTTGTCGGTGCTATGTGGCATAGTTATAGAATGTGCATTACTGCAAAACTTAAAGTGTTAATGCGAAATTATAAGCATAAGTACAAGAACAAGGTGATGAACACATATATATTATTCGCAGAGTTAGAGCTATACATAAGAATGATTCAAAATTATCAAACCACATCTTTTCATCTACATTTATATAAGTAACTTAACCAAATTTGATTAATTAAAATTGACAACCAAAATGCATAGTCAAGAATGGATCTTGAAATTCAACATAGTTTGACTGTCTAATAATGTTAAATGGGGGTGGAAATCATCCTGCATTACAAAATAATAGTGTCATTGGGTAGTTTAAACATTATCCATGAAAGTCTAGGAATTTAGCAAACAAAATGTATGAACTGCAGTTAAGAGACTTTACCAAAACCCAGCTTCACCTACCCTTTCTTTTCTTTTATTTGTTTGGCTTGACAACAATCTTTGCTTTCTTCCACATCCATTTTGACATTAAAGTTGTCTCTTTACTAATTTTTGCAGATGTCTTTATAACCTGTGTTTCTTCCTATTTTTGTTCAGCATCCTTAACCACTCTCTATATATCTAACACCAGAAATTGGATGATCAATAGCAGAAACAACAACCATCAACTAATAAAAACCCTATTTTCATGAAGATCTGAATTTATTATCTCAGACCTAGCATTACTAACATAAAAACACCAATAAAAGAGAAATTAACAAGTTTTGAGCCCTAGGTTTTATGAAAAGCTTGAGAGTTAATATTTCAGATCAAATAAATATGACAAACCTATTGGATTATCAGATGTTTGTCTCGGAAAAGGATAAATGCAATGTTCGCTGGTCTTCTATTATTCAACAAAATCTACACAATGTTGGATGACTTTAGTTGACAAAATGATGATTGTGAGAGACGAGAGTTCTGCAAACTTTGGTCATCAATTTGATCAAGGATTGATGAAATGATTATGTTGTGATCTTCAAATGAACAGAGCATTTTGGGGATTCTTCTGATGCGAACCATATCGAACAGGGGGAGCGTTTTTTGAGGGGCGGTTTCTCAAATCAGGTGTGATATACCGATTATACCCCTGTCTTGCATTCCTCTGCTAGTTTTAAAATGTATAAATTACTAATATGCCCCTTTAAATCACAACCTTTGATCACTATGATCTATGGCTCAAAATGGTTCTTTTAGTTTTTTTCAAAAAAATAGTTTTCATTAGAAGGCCATTCTATATATATATATATATATATATATATATATATATATATATATATATATATATATATATATATTATAACTTATCAGATTCACAAATGTTTATACAAAAAGTATCTCAAGGATGGTACCAGTTTAATTGAAAGCAACATATTACATCGTCGCTAATTAAAGAAATTCAAGAGTTCTCACCAATCTTTAGGTATTTAGATTACGCAATGAAGGATAAAACGTCACGATTCATGCTGCCAACTACTAGTCTACTATTAGTATTTATTTATTATTTGTTAGTTATTAAAAAGGTTAATTTAAACCTCAAAATCGAAAACGTCATGGAAAAGGTTGCCCTCAAGAAGGAATGAATGATTATATAAATACAGAAAAGTCATACCACTTTTATATGAAGGTAATCAAGGTATAGGAAAAGGTCATACAGTTTTCGTGGATTGCCTTTAAGAAATATACTATTGTACTAACCGGATGTTAAAAGCATCAAGAAACTATTAATCTACGGGTAAACGTTGTTGATGGTACAATTATACTATCTTTTTTTTTAATTAAACTATTGTAACTATTTATACAATTTTTATAAAACTGCATCTAGTAAAATTAATTGTGATTGAATTATCCACATGTTCACTTCCGAATGTAACACAAATATTTATACTATATATAAAGCATATGAGATGTGTATTTTAAGATACCATAAAATTAAGAATAATTAATTTAGTCGATACATAATATGCAACCACTTTTGAGGGTAAAATAGTATTTTTAATATTATTTATAAATTAACCCTTACAATTAGTTAAATAATAACATTAAATTTACTGTAACTTACATAAACTTTTACATTATCTACTCATAAACCAAAAAAACTTCATTTGTTTTAAGATTTTAGTTATATTTTTTAATATATCATGTTTAAAAACTTTTTGAGACTACAATTGTAAACGGTGTATTTTTTAACCGTTTTGATGTAAATTTTTTGCTGAACCGATCTGTATTTTGTGAGTTACAATAAGTTAACGCGTAAATGTACAAGTCGTCTTTCAAAACTCATTTATTTGATGTTTTAAATTTTAACTTAAAAAATATATTATAGACTTTTGTAAAATTACTACAAGAATAACAAAAATTAAAAATACGTGTCGGATTTATATTGTCGACCCGCCGCATTGCGTGGGGACCCTGATGTAGATAAAGACCCTTGAATTTGCATTTCATACGTTCAAGTAAACAATGAGGTGCTAACACCTAAATAGAGGTGCTACACCTTAATCTAGGGTTATAGTAAAAATTATGTTAATCTAAAAATACTAGAAATAATTGTGAACTTAACACGTGTCCTTCTATTGTTTTAATTAGTATGACATTTTGGTCATTGTGTTGTATATGTTCATTGTATCATATATTTTACATCATTTGCTATGTGTATTAATTATTGCGCTTTACGTTTTAGATTTATTTGTGTTATTTTTTTACTGTTTTTATAGAATATAAACTTGTATCTATCATTGTGTTTATAAAGTACACAATGATATATTGATTAATATATTTTTCAAAACTTATACTTTTGAAGATAATATAATGTGTTATTTTTGTCATTATTTTTTAATATTGTACATAAACTTGTTGTTATCTGCAGGATCGATATTAGTCACTTAACGAGTGATTTTCACTCAAGCTCACCTAGAACAACACTCAAAACGAGTCCAACAAGAGTTGATCATAATATAACAAGTATTAATAAACACAGAAAGTAAATTTTCAAGGTACTTTTATATATTGCTTCTCAACTCAAAGGATTACAAGACTCTTGCAAGCACACTCACTTCTTTTGAGTTACAATGAGAACTACATATATAATACTACCCACAGCCGGATATACTTTGATACCAGCTGGAAACCTATAACCAAAAGCCTATACTACAAGACTATAGGTTAATTAAGGTATCTAGAATATTTTATCTGAGATTTAGTAGTCAGGACATGTCCCTGACTTACCTTTTGTCATCAACTAAGGTTGGTAACATTTACTATCATAAAAAGGTAAATAGTGAAATAAAGTATGATCAACTACATGGCTCTTTAGGAAGAAGCCATGCTGTATCAGAAGTCTGCAGCGGAATATCAGAGACCATACTTATGTCCACTGGTTCATAGCAGTGTCTTTCGAAGGTTAAATTGCTTCGGAAGAATAACTTCTTCCGAAACCACTTATATTTCGGAAGACTGCTTCTTCCGAGGCTTGGGGACTTCTTCTTTGTCTTTGAAAGTAGAGTTTGTCTTCGGAAGTTGATCTTTCACTTGTCTTCGGAAGAACTCTTCAAACTTCGGAAGTTCCCATACTTAGCATCGGAAGCCTTTGAATGTAGCACCAAAATTGACTAAGTGAAATGGTTTTGGTTGCACCAGCCTTCCTTATGATCCAACAAACTCCACCTAGGCTGATGCTACCAAAACTTCACTCCCTCTTCTTCTCAAAACTTTCAGCACCAAGGAAAGTAGATACCTATCTGTTTCCTTGTTCTTTCCTGATGTGGTGCTGAGAAGTTTGTACAAATCCTTGGTAGACAAAAGATCCAGTATGTTACCTTGGATTATATGTACCCTTTGCTGTGGCCCTCTGAAAAGAGTTAGTTGATGGGAACTATAGTCATATTCCCATCTAACTATAGGTTCTGATTCCGGACCCTCCATCATCTGTAGAAAGGCTGTGCCCTTGGTGGTAGGTCTTTCCTTTTCTTCCCGTCTTCTCAACTTCATCTTTTCTTCAATCCTGGCCTTTGCAGTTAGCTCAGCCAAGTGAAGACTGCTGAGATGATTCCTGATGAGAGCAGCAGTCTCAGAGTTGGAGGGGTTGGAGAATGGTTTCTCTGCAAGCTCAGCAATGTCAAATCTGCTGAGGTGCAACAGAGAAGTTACATTGAATCGGTTGATTTCACCATTCTCCCTTTCCACAACAAAGTTGTGAGAAGTTTCATCGAACCTCCACTGGATTATACTTTTCCTAGGCACAGGAGACTGACTAGGAATCTTGTCCTCCTTCCTTGTATCTAGCAGAGTCACCAGTTTTCTTCTAAGTCCCTTTCTCTTTAACATTCAGAGAATTAGAGTTGAGACCTAGAAGTCTTGCAACCTGGCCCAAAGTTCTTCTAGGTAAATCAAGAAATTGATCTCTTGTGAGGGAACTTGAAGAGTCATCAACATAGGTGATGTTGATGAGGTCTTCCTCACAGGAGATGTTGCTCAAATTTGTGAAGTTGTTGAGCTTTGTCTTGATCTCCTTAAACTCTTCAAGAGAGAGATGTTGAGAAGGTTAAGGGGATGGTCTGGGTATCGGTTGGGTAGGTTTAGGTTTAGTGGTTCTGGGTTGTGTTTTGGGTTGAAGGATGGAAAGTTTAGGTGGTTGAGGTGATGAAGTGGGTACGGGTAGAGTTGTAGGTTCAGGGGTGAAGGGTTCATCTAAGGGCTCAGTTTTGATGGGGAAGGAGAATGGGATTAGTTCTTCTGGTGTTGGTTGTGGTTGAGTGGTTGGGGTGAAGATCATTTCCTGTCCCCTTCTGTACATCTCTTTCTTCTTTCCCATACGGATGTCAGCTTTGATTTCACAGACAATCCGCTGGAGTGTCTTTTCAGACATAGGACCCATCTGCCTACCAGAGAAGCCATGAGCTCGGACGGAGATAGTCTTTCATCCAGGCTTTGTCACTAAGCTTCTTGGTTGCAGAGATCCTTGCTTCTTCTTCCTTCTTCTTCTTCTCTTTGCTCTTCTCCCTTGCAGTCTACTTTCTTTCTTTCTTCATTTGGTCCTGCTCTTTGTTATGGATCCAGAGGATCGTATCATCATCATGTGGAGAAAGTTCTTGAAGGTTGAAGCCTCTAGAAAGTAGGAATTTTATCCTAGATCCTCTCAGCTACAAGGCAGCTCTCCTCTGTTCCTCCTCTTCCCTCTCTAAGGCCATCCTGGTTCTTCTTCTTTTTTTAGCCTGGTTGTCCTCTCCAAAGTCACCAACTCCTCTAGTGGAAGCAGGAGTATCTCTTCATTTGCAGCTCCTAAGTTGATGAGCTGATCAATGAGTTTCTCTCTCCTTTTGTTATTGATTGCCCCTGATTGGCTGCAGCTACCTTTGAACTACCAGCTAGCAGCTTCTAAGCAGTGAATCTACCTTTCTTCTTTAGCTTTTCAATCCTTTCCTCTTCCTGAACCTCTTCCACAGTCATCTTCCTTTTGCCTTTATCTTTTGAAGAGCTTGACTGTGGTGGTTCTTGGATAGAGGGTTCAGATTGAGAGAGAAGCACAGATGGTGTTTGGGATGGAGCAGGTTTGAGAGAGTCCTCACTATTCACCTCAGATGCCATTTCAAGGATTGCATCTGTGATGATTAGATCCTCGGACATCTGGAACAGTCCTTCCACAGCTTCTATCTCAGCTTCGGAAGATTCAGCTTGTTCTTCCGAGGCTTTAGCTGGTTCTTCCGAAGCTTTCCTTGTGTCTTCGGAAGTTGAAGGAGATGCAACTTCTATCCCTATTATTTCAGTTGCTGGGCCATCAGTCCCTATTTCCCCTTTGAAGTGAATCTTAGGTTCCATGTGGACCTTAGGTTGACCAACTTCTTCCACAGTGGTAGAAGGTGCAGTCAACCTCTGAAGCTCTTTAGCTCCGAAGTACGTCAGTGCAGCATCAGGGCTTGGCTGGTAGAAGGAGGATCTCAATACAAACTGAGTGAAGAGTTTGTAGAGATCACTGAGCATCCTTGAGTCGATTTCCTGAGTAATTGGTGATGACTCAGCCAAAGTGTTGATTGAAGTTGTAGTTGATGCTGAAGCTTGGATTTGTTACTCAATTATTTGTCTCTGATCTTTCTCCCCCTTTTTGGTAGCATCATCTTGAAAGGTAGATGAGCTAGAGGAAGAAGTCAATGAGTCCTGAATTGGTACATGCCTGACAGATCTCTCAGTCTGTTTCTCATCTAGTTTGGCCCTGAGATTGTCAATCTCAAGTTGCTGAGTGGCTGACCTGTTCTCTAAGATCCTAACCTGAGATTCAAGGTTTGAGACCTTAGAGATCAAGTACTGAATGGTGAGTTGCATACTTCCCTCATCTTCATGTGAAGAATCACGGGGAGATGAGATAACATACCTAGTATGTTCAGTCTCACCACCAGATGTGGCTTCTTGGCATCCTGGATACCTCTGCTCAAAGTCATCTCTTTTAGAGATATCAATGGGCAAAGTTACCGTAGACTCAGTCTGATTAATGTTACCACTATCCTGAGAGCTCAATGAGAGACTCTTAGTAGTGGCAGCTGAGCCTAAATGAGTCCCCTCCACATCAGTGGGACTCACCTCAGTTAAGGTTTGCTGATGGGGGCTAGAGATAAGGGATGTCTCCAGGCTCTGTTGATCTTGGAGTGCGTGTTGTAGATCAACTTCACTACCATGGAGAGATGTTATCTCTTTATCAGTTTTGAATAGAAGATCAGTATAAGATAGGGAGGTTAAGCCTACTGACCCGGGACCTTGATCAATGTCTACAGGCATTGAGCCTTTGGTGGGGCTGTCCCTAATTGGCTGCGTAGGGGAGTGTAAATACTAACCTGTGGGCTAAAGGCTTGGGTGTCGGGCTCTTGGGTTTGAGACTGAGGAGACTCAAAGCCCATATTAAGGTCCAGATTGAAGGATGGAGAGACCTTGGACTGAGTGGGAGCCCATGGTTCCACTCTAGTCCTTTTGGGTTGAACAGGAGGAGCTTGTCCAATCAGAGTGGATTGAACAAGGGTTCGTTTGGGGCGTCTTTGATATGTGATGGTGATGGGTGGAGAAGGTAATGTGAGATTTGTGGTGAAGGTTGCTGGTGGAGGTTCATCACCTGTTAGGTTGACAGGGATGTCACCAGGAGCTATGCACTCAATCATACCTGGAGATAAAGGAGTATACCTGTCAGTAAAGTTGGTGGACACCTTCTTCAAAGTCTTGAAGATGGCAGGCCGCATTTGAGGAACAGTCAGAGCAGCTGCACAGACAAGCTTGCTCTGTTCCAACTCGCAGTTGATGATGTGTTGAATGTATCGGGGATACATAAAAAATGTCTCCCTTCTAAGATTTCCAAGTAAATTGGTAAACATAAACCTAGAGTAATTGAAGCGCAGGCCTCTTACCAACACATGAACTAAGCATCCTAGTTCATATGGATTTGATCCCATCCCCCAGACTTGTTAGATAAGCAGTGAAGAACAATGTGTAAGAGAAACTTCCTATGATATGAGAAGTTAAATTTGTAGACAGTTGACCTGCTCACATCTCCACCATATCCCATGAGGATGTAGGTGCCATCCAAGTCTTCTTTGGGGAACTCAGTAGGAGCTCCATCATCATGAAGCTCGAGATGCTCCCTGATGAGCTGTTCAGTAATGATCAATTCTTGATCACAAACTCTGGTCCTCAGTACACGAACCCCATTTAGGGTTTCGGCTTGACCATTTACCCAAAATTCTTCCATATGATTGGAATACATAGTAGGGTTTACAGTAAGGACAGTGTAGTAGGAAGATTGGGTCAGAAATGAGATGATTTTAGAGAAATCAGCATCTCTTGAAGAATCAAGAAGTGCGATTTGGTTGTGCTGAGGGTTGAATACCATTGGAAAAGAGTAAATTGCAGAGAGAATTTGATTTTGGGTAACGTTTGAGTGAGGAGAGAATTTCTAGGGCTGTAAAATTGCGAGAAGGTAAAATAGGATAGTCGGGATTATTTAAATGAGGATGAAAGGCGGTAATGGGGTTTAGGATGTGACGGTTTAGTGGATGAAGTGACAGGGGCGGTAAGGTTAAAATCAGTTAAATAATCCGACATCATTAACACAATCCTTACTTTTTACAGTGTGGGGCCCAAGAAATTTGGATTACAAAGTGATCTTTCTTCCGAGGGTAAAACATTTCCGAAGGTAATTGTCTTCCGAAGGCAATTCTTACTTCCAAAGCAAAAACTTTGCTTCCGAGGGTTAGAATTCACTTCCGAATGGAGAGTAAGTAAACCTTGGAAGTAGATCTGATTTATAATCAATCGCTTCTTCCGAGATCAGAAACTCTTTTGAGAAAAAATTAACCTTTGAGAAATTATGCTTCGGAAGATGTAGAAGCATCTTCCAAAGGTTAATTTCTCTTCGGAAGGAATTTACACTTGGAAAATTTCTGAAAGATCTCTTGTAACAGGGTTTAGATTGTATTGACACAACATTTACATATTCAAAAAGGTTTTCAAAAAAGTTAGGTTAGTCAATGTTTATCATCCCAATAGCTTATATGAGATACTTGAATCTTTGTTCATCAAAAGCTTTGGTGAACAAATCAGCATATTGTTCATTTGAGTCAACTTAGATTAGTTTAATTAGATTCTTTTCATGAATATCTCTAATGAAATGATAGCTGATGTCAATATGCTTTGTCTTGGAGTGCTTCACCGGATTTTCAGTAATGGAGATAGGACTGTTGTTGTCAATATGGATAGGAGTACTCATGAAGTTGAATCCATAGTCTAACATCTGATTTTGAATCCATAGCAGTTGAGCACAGCAGCTAGCAGCAGCAATGTATTCAGCTTCAGCAGTTGATGTAGAGACACAGGATTGTTTCTTGCATTGCCATGAGATGATTCTTCCACCAAGAAATTGACATCCTCCTGATGTAGATTTCTTGTCAATGTTGCAGCCGCCATAGTCACTGTCAGAGTATCCATAGAGATTAAGATCCTTGTTTCTGGGATACCAGAGACCTAGTTTAGGTGCTCCTTTGAGGTATCTGAGGATTCTCTTAACAGCAGTTAGATGAGACACCTTTAGAGCAGCTTGATATCTTGCACAAATGCATTTGGCAAACATGATATCAGGCCTACTTGCTGTGAGATACATCAGAGAACCTATAATTGCCCTATATTGATGTTGATCAGTATCCTCCCCCTCAAGATCAGGACAAAGATTGTGGTTTCTGGGTATGGGTGTCTTGGCAGGCTTACAATCTTTCATTTCAAATCTTTCTAAGATGTCTGAGTCATACTTAGATTGATTGATGAAGAATCCTTCCTTCATTTGCTTTACCTGAATTCCAAGGAAAAAGTGTATTTTTCATATAGAACTCATCTAATTTCTGTTTCATAATGCTCTCAAAGTCCTTACACATTTGGTCATTTGAAGAACCAAATATGATATCATCAACATAGACTTGAACGAGCAAAATGTCTTTTCCAGACTTCTTGATGAAGAGAGTCTTATCAATGGTACCTCTGGTGTAGCCATTCTTTAGGAGAAACTAAGACAAAGTCTCATACCACAGCCTAGGTGCTTGGTGTAGCCCATATAGAGTTTTGTCCAACTTGCACACATAGTTGGGGTGCTGTAGATCTTCAAATCCTGGAGGTTGACATACATAGACTTCCCTATCTATATCCCTATATAGAAAGGCACACTTGACATCAAGTTGATAGACAGTAAAATCCTTAGATGCGGCATAAGCAAGGAAGATTCTAACTGCCTCAAGTCTAGTAACTGGTTCAAAGACATCAGTATAATCAATTCCTTCTTCTTGTGTGTATCCTTGAACTACAAGTCTTGCTTTGTTCTTGATGATCAAGCCTCTATCATCTCTTTTGTTTCTGAAAACCCATTTAGTGCCTATTGGTACTTGACCGGATGGTAGCTCACATAGGTTCCACACCTTTTGTCTTTTGAATTGCAGCAACTCCTCTTGCATTGATTCAAGCCAGCTACTATCTTTCAAGGCATCTTCTACCTTCTTGGGTTCCATCTGGGATAGAAAACATGAGTACAAACAGACATTCCCATGATGTGCCTGTCCTCTTGTTCTCACACCTTCAGTGACATCCCCTATGATGTTCTCAGTTGGATGAGTGTTGTGAATCCTAAGACGAGGAATCACTTCTAGTTGCAGAGATAGGTCCAGGTAGGACATATTCTGATCAGGAACTGGAACACTCTGTCCAACTGCTGTTTCAAAGTCATTTAATGACGGCTGATTGAATAAATGAGAAATATCATCAATGATTGGCTGTGAAGTAGTATTAACAGTTGCCTATTCCTTTAAAATACTACTTCCTTCAACCTGGTGTTGTAATGGATCACTTGATGAGTTTTGAGCTTCATCAAGTGATTCATTTGTTGAAGCTTCACTATTCCTTGAAATAGTTACACTATCAGATCTGTGAATGGTTGAAGTTTGTTGTCTTTCAGCTCTTGGAGAATTTAGAAGAGGTCTGGGTAGCTCAAATAGTTGATTAGCAACAGCATCAGCATTACCTTGAGCACCTGTTCCAGCTAAAACATTTTCACAAGATGGTTTAGAATAGTTTGGAAACAGTTCTAAGTCAAAGATATAATCAGGTCCATTCCCTCTAACACAAGGAGTGTGCTCATTAACAACTATATTGGATGATTTCTCAAATTATTGATTCTTAATGTTGTATACTCTATAAGCTTTAGAGCTAGAAGAGTATCCAACAAAGATAGCATCATCTGACTTCTCAGCAAACTTTGCTAAGTTATCTTTTGTGTTAAGTATGGTACACCTGCTGCCAAAGGATCTTAAAAAGCCAATGAACGGTGGCCTCTTGTTCCATAACTCATAAGGGGTTTTTTCATGGGGCTTAACTACAAGAATCCTGTTCTACATGTAGCATGCAGTGCTAACTGCCTCTGCCCAGAATGTTAGAGGCAGTTTTGAATCAGCTAACATGGTTCGAACAACCTTAATAAGTGTCATGTTCCTCTTCTCAGCAACACCATTTTGTTGAGGAGTTCTGGGAGCACTATATTGTCTGGCAATCCCTTTTGAGTCACAGAACGAGTCAGAAACAAAGTTATTAAACTCAGTCCCTTGATCACTTCTAATGATTTTAACCTTGTGATAAATTTGATTTTCTATTTTAGGAATAAAAGATTTTAATGTTTCAGTAGTTTAATCTTTAGTTCTTAAAAAAATACCCATGTAAATCTTGTAAAATCATCAACAATCACAAGGCAGTATGATTTCCTTCCAATGCTCATTATACTTGTGGGACCAAAGAGATCCATGTGCAATAAGTGTAATGGAGTAGTGATGGAGTTGACAAATTTGGATTTATGAGATGACCTGTGTTGTTTCCCTTTCAGGCATGCAACACAGTTATCTTTGCAAAAAAAATCCTTTTTAGGCAAACCATGTACCAAGTTATTTTTAGCCAATTTATTCATTGTCTTAAATTCATATGACACATGCGTTTATGCCATAGTGTGGACTCATCACTATCAGCTTTGGAAAGAACGCATGATACTTCACTCATAGGAGAAGCATTGTTCATATCTAGCTTGTACATATCTCCTTGCCTGTGAGATCTAAGAAGCACCAATTCCGGAGGAATTGTCATCCCTGGTTTGAGGATAATGCACTCGTGTTCTGTGAAAACCATTTGGTACTTTTGATCACAGAATTGAGAAACACTAACTGGTTGTGTTCAAGCTATTTGACAAAGTGAAATTTGTCTACCTTTAACTTACCATTGGATATACTTCCTCTGCCAGAAATATATCCTCCGGCCTCACCTTCAAATTGGACAGGCCCTCCATCATAGTTCTGGAATTGTTGAAGGAGAGATCTGTTCCCTTTCATGTGCCTGGAGCATCCACTATCTACAATCCAGACATTGTTGTTCTTGTCAAATGGATGTCCCTGCACATAAGATAAGATTGTTAGTTTTATTTGAAAGCCCAAGCCTTACTGGTCTTGGACTCTTCCAAAGATGATGACATAATTGAACCAAAAGATATGCATTGGGGTTTCTTTGAAGAAGAGGTTTGGGCTGCAACATCCTCTTTGATCTTCCAATCCATCCCTTGGTTGATCTTTGAGGATGAGCTTGTTGAGGCTTTTGCAGCATGGACTTCTTCCACAGTTTCTTTCTTTTCAGAAGAAGCCTTCACCACCTTTTCTTCTGAAGTAGTCTTCTTCTGGGTTGGTTTTAGGGAAGCTTTCTTGTTCTTCCGAACCTTTGAAGCTTTGGCTTCCAAAGCCATTTTCCCTTCGGAAGAAGCACTTTCTTCCGAAAGCAACTTGGCTTCCGAGACCAACTTTCCCTTTTTCATCACTTGGACTGTTTGAAATGGTCCAAATATGAAACCTTCTCTGACTCCTTCTTTTCTAACATTATTTACATAATGTGTGCTTGCTGGATTGTAGTAACAATCTTTTGCCATGTGGTTGTGCAGACCACACATTATGCATACGATGTTAGTCTTTTAGGAACTTAAGGGTTGTTGTTTCTTAGGCTTCTTTTCTTCATCAGCAACTTTCCCTTTCAACTTCTGATCCTTTGATAGGACAGGAGTGCTAGTATTACACTCTTTTCCTGAATCAGAAGTACCTAACACTTGAAATCCAGCTGAGATAAAGACACATTTCTGCTTTGGGTCGATCTTTAGCTTGGACTCAGCAACCTTCTTGGCAGTCTTTCTCGCAGCTTTAGCTCTGCTTCTTCTTGCCTTGGTGGTTAGGATTTAATCTTCATAGGAGGAGATAGGTGCATTTACCAGTTTCTTCCCTGTGGTGGCCATTATTATTGCATCATCCTTCAACTCTAGTGAAAAAGGGTCAGCAGTTGGAACCTCTTGCTCCTCAGTACAACATCTAGGTTGTCTAATAGACTCATAAGAGTGTGGGGGAGCGATTTTATTGTTTCCCAACCCTCCTTTGTTTTGATAAAACATTTTGGAATGGGAGGATGATGCAAGAATAGCTTGGAAGTTTTGCTCAGCAATAACTTGCTTCCTGGCCTGAGCCTCAGCAGTGACAAGCTGGGCTTGAGCTTCAAACAGCTTGGATATCAGATCTTTGATTTGAGTCATATAGTTGGTTTGTTCATGTTTTAAAAGAGACACAGTTTTCTCTAACTCCTCAATTTTCTTTTGATAGTCAGATTCAGCTCTTTTAAAGTCAGATTTTAAGTTATTTAAGGACTCAACATCAGATCTGATTTCCATATTGTAATCCTTGTAAAGTTTAACTTTAGCAATATAGGATGGAGTACAAAGATGTTCATATACCTGAACATCATCTGTTCCGGCCATGAGTGCTTGAGCAGGAGTCACATCCTGTACCATGAAGCTCCAGTCAACATCTTGAGCTATTGCAGCTGTTTCAATTGTCTTTTCTTTAGACTTTGAGGTTGAGGGATGTGTGGAGGCCTGTGGGGTTCCCGGGTTGTTCTTGGGAGTCTTGCATTCCCTAGCAAAGTGATCCAGTTGGTTGCAGTTGTAGCACTTTGCTTTGGTCTAGTCAAACCCAAACTTGCTGTTGGCAGGATTTTGAGGGAATTGCCTTCCAGTTCTCTTGAAGAACTTCGCTCTGTAGGTTAAAAGAGCCATCTGTTGGACAATGTCCACATACTCTACATCATCTGTACTGAAGCACTCAAGATCATCAAAGCAATATTGAAAATCACCAGAGTGTCCACTTCCAAAGACAAAGGCACAACTATCCTGAAAGGAGTTGTGTTGAGCCTGTTGAGACCTTGGAGTCTCAGGTAGAGTAATGTAGGGTCTATTTTGAGAGTTGTTAGGATAGCATAGTAACTGATGTTGTGGTTCTATGCTTTCCCTTTCGACATGAAGGGCTGAACTCAGTTGGTTATTGGAGTTACCAGAGGAGTTTTGCATGTTCATCTCCATCTGGAATGCACTGAGGATACCATACAACTCTGTGAGAGTAAGAGTCTTAAGGTCTGAAGTTCTCTTGATCACAACACAATAGTGTGTCCATAGTTTAGGAAGGGAAGACATGAACTTCCTTACTATGTCCCTGTTCTCAAGAGTTATGATAGGATCAATTAGAGCAATCTGTATCAATTAGATGAACAATTCAAAGCAAAATACAATCAAGTGTAATCAAATCAAGACAAATCAACAAAATTCATATTCCATTGATTGCAAAGACGATTACAAGTGATAGAAAGCAGTTCTCATAAAACATATGCAAAAACTTACTATCTACACTACGTCTAAGCTATTTATACTAGAACTAAGGAACTAAATTTACACAAAAAGTCCCTACACTAGTATAAAATACAAAAACAGACACTAAACAATAAAAGACTAAATGTTAATCTTTTAAGGACCTAACAATACTCCCCCTAAGATTGACATTGTCTTCAGTCTTCTGTTCAGCTCCATCTTTTTTTTTTTCTTCTTTTGTCTTGATCTTGACTTTGTCTTCATTTCTTCTCAGCATCCTTTGACTTTTTCTTTTCTCCTTGAATCTTCTATCTTCAATCTTCAATCTGCAATGAAATCCTCGGGCTCTTCTTTTACTTTAAACATTGGCTTTTGCTTATACATGTCAATCTCCCTCAATGCATTATCAATTGATGACTTGAATTTACCAGCAAGCATTGCTTGTTCTGGTTTTGAGTCATTTGTTTTGATCTCTAACATCTTCATTCTTTCCAATGTATCCTTAGAGAGACATGCTCATCAGTTCTTTCCTTCTTTCAATCACATTGGATTTCTGAGCCATCTGCTTGATTTCTTGAGGTTTTAACATTCGTGTTCTTTTTGTAATATCTAAATACTGAGGATTATCAGTATCTAGAATGATCATTTTATTTGATTGCTTTTCAGTCAATTGGAAGCTTTTGACTAAATTTCTCAATGATTCTCCTTGTAATCTCTTCAGTCTTTTCCATGGATAATTTCTAGCTTGCAACCAAGATCTTAAAGCAGTTATACTCATTTCATTTGGATCTGGATGGTGCAATTCAGAACTAGAAATTTCCTCAACATTTATGCTCTCCTGCCTTCTATCCCATTCACCATGTTCTAAACTTATTTCGTTTGGATCAACTGGTGCATAAGACTCAGCAGCTAAGCACTTCTCATATTCATCATTTATTTGAGAAACAGTCAAACCATCTAAAAACACTCTGTTATACTTCATCTTTATAAGATACTGATATCTTTCTTCAAAATCTGTGGGTATATCATCATAACTTTGATCAAAATCTCTTAAAGATGGATCTTCAATCTCTTCAATCACATCTTCATCATCCAAAACCTCATTATACCAGTCATCATTAAATTCTTCTTCTAAATCTTCAAGAGCACCAATTTTATCTTGACTCATTTGCTCTTGACTCTCTTGATGTTCTTTTTCAATAGGTTCTTCAACTCTTTGAACTTTTGAAGAAGTTCCAGTAATAAATTCAACATCAGCTTCATCTAATTTCCTCTTTCCTTTCTCCCTTTCAGATACTTTTTCAATATCAATTGGAATGTTTTCAGCAATAATCACAATTTCTGGAGAAGAGGGCTTTGCTGATTCTTTTAACTTTGATAATTCTTCCTTCAATCTTTCATTTTCTTCAGACATATTCTTGAATTTTTCTTCCAGCAAATCATAATCTTTAATCATAACATCAAAGTTCTTTATAACATCTTCTTTATCTTTTGCATACCCAACAAGCTTTTCATCTTTTGACAAACCATCTTCTTTCAATTTTTCATTAGCTTTCTTCAACAAGTCAAGCTCTGCTTTTAGTTCTTCAATTTGTTTTTCTTTTGCTTCATTTTCAGCTTTTAAGCTTTCGAGTTCATCAACATCAAGAATTTCTTCAGTTTGAACTGCTACATCAGTTTTAGAAACAGGTATATCTTGATGAATTTGAAATGTCTCAATGAAATCATAATCAAAGATTTGATCATCAACATTCATTTCTTGTTCATTCTCAAAGTGAGCTTGTTCCTCTTCATGTATTTCTTCATGAGCAGTTTCATCAATGATGAAAGCATCTACATCATCAACTGCTTCATGCTCACTTTCTTGTTCATGAACTTCATCACCTATTATATCTTCAACTTCGTTTTGAGCTTCAGTTTCATGCTCAGAACTTGGTAATTCATGAATTATATTCTGGTGAATCTCAGCTTCATCACCATCATTATCATTATCATCATCTTGATCATTTTCATCATCTTGATCATCATTATCATCATCTTGATCATCATTATCATCATCTTGATCATCATTATCATCATCTTGATCATCATTATCATCATCTTGATCATCATTATCATCATCTTGATCATCTTCATCCAAAGGAAATTCATCTATAAGATCAGTAGGATCAATTGGTTCTCCTTCTATCAAATGATAATGCTCCACATTAATGTCAACCTCATCATTTGCTACATTTAACATGTAGTCAAACATAGGTACATTTTGAGCACCTGTTATCATTGATAACTTTTTATATGTCATTTCAGACATATTTTCCATCTCCAATCGATCTCCACCAACACCATACACATGAATGTCAGGATATTCCTCATTAATAATCATTTGAAGGAATCTTGGATACATTAAGTATTTATGCCTTGTTCCTTTTTCCAAATTGAATACAAAGCCATTCAGTATCCATCTTGACATATTAAATCTTCTGTTTGTAGCAACAGCAACAATTGGTGAAGCTATGTCCACAGGAAATGAGTTCCAACCAGCACTCCTTTTGGACAAGCAATGTTGGAAGATATAACACAGAAGCTTCCAATGATTATAAACTCTTGCTCGAAAGAATTGTTTCTTGGGAAACTGATCAGGGTGACCCATAGCCATAAAACTTTCTCTGCATTCTTCAAAAGAAAATTCACATCTATCTTCTGGATCATTTTCTCCCAATCTCAGAGCATTTCTGATAGAATCTTCGGATACTTCTATCATTCTATTTCTGGTTATAAAGCCCCTTACAAATTTTCTTCCATCTTCAACTTCAACCTGAGCTGTATTCCAAAACTGTCTGATAAGCCTGTCATAGATTACTGTTTGGTAGCACATGGCATAAACATATTTAGTTCTTAGCAGAAATCTGATCATTTCTTCATACGAGAAAGCATCTTGAACTTCATCATTCAAAAATGCAACAATATTATGCTTAGGTACAAATTTCAGTTCTGCCATCTGCAAAATTTAAGAACAAAGATGTTAGATAATGTGTATTTTGAAGCAAATGATTAATTGTGAGTTTAAAATAATAATGATTTAAGAAATTATAAACTGATGTGTTAAATTTAATTTGAATCTTGAAAACAACTTGAATTTTAATTTTAAGTGTAAACACTTAATTTTGAAAAATGATGAATGTTCAAGATTGTTTTTGATTAGCATTTTAACACTTCTGTTTATGAAATCTTATATTACTTTATTAAACTCTTAAATTCCTGAGATGATGATTTGTATCAATGTTGATTTAATTTTGAATTTTGTTTTATTTTATTTTGAAAATTTTGAAACTGTACATCTTCTTCAATCAGTTCAACATCCCCGAGACTGTTCATCGAAGACCCTGAACCAAAAATTCAATCAAACATCAGATTATCACAAGATTAACCTAATATAATGATCGAAATCATCAAATGAACACGAATCAGTCATCAATTTTTCTCATTTTTCTCTCGATTTGAAGAACTTTGTGATTTTGTCAAAGTGTTAGGGTTCATACGACTCACAGGGATCGTACGACCATCAACATGTTTCATTTAAAATGAAATCAGTTGAAAATGATTCATTTACTTACATTCACAATCTCACGAATCCTATCAATAATCGGGAATTTTTGTTTGAAGAGAATACAATCGATGAATAAGGGTTTTTGATCGAAGAAAGTCGAAAGTTCGAGTGTTCAGAGGGTTTTGTGAGGGTTTTTGAATTAGAATGAAATGAATATCACAAGTGTTCTATTTATACTAAGTATAAAAATTTTAGACTCATGAGTACTGTTGGTCGTTTTAGGATCATTCAGACTCATTAGATCGAAAATTTTACTAAGTATCTAGACACATGAGCACTGTACAGCAGTCGTATGAGCACTGTTAGACACATTAGTCTAGCCGTATGAGAACTGTTTCAGACTTATGAGAACTGTTAGTCACTTAAGCACTGTTAGTCGCATAAGAACTGTTCCAGTAGCATGAGCACTGTTTCAGTAGCATAAGCAATTTTCAGTAGCATTAGCACTATTAGTCGTATAATAAATCTGAAATGTCCACATTCACTTGTAATTTTTCAATTCTTCCACCTGCACACTGTTTAAACAAATTAGTAATATTTCATACTAATATTCAAACAATATTGCATATTTTTACATTTTGACCCTCAAAGTTTCAAATTTACACTTTTGACCCTCAAAGTTTCAAATTTACACTTTTGACCCTCAAAGTTTCAAATTTTCATTTTTGACCCTTAAAGTTTCAAATTTTCATTTTTGACCCTTAAAGTTTCAAATTTTCATTTTTAACCCTCAAATTTGAACTATTTACAAGTTTGACCCTTCATCTTAGTTTCAAAATGAACAACCAAATATTTCAACATCTGTCTTGATTTAAACTTTTCAAAGAAGCTTTTCCTTTCTAACAATTATGAGATCATTTTATCATTTGATAAACACACACATACTTTGAAATTAAAGCATCATCCGTTCAATTCAATCATGATCATTTTCATTTTGATTTTCTGAGAATATTCTAACTGGATTATTACTCCCCCTAAACTTTAAAGTTTCACAAACTTAGAAGTTTATTAATTGATCATAAGAATATCATACTTAACTTTGTTATATTGCCTGCACACAAGAAAACATGCATAAAATCAAAATTAAAGCAGAATAAGAATCTAATATTTACACTAGAATCTTTAATTGCAGTGAGATCATATTAGATAAGATCAGACATTAAAATAAAAAATTGTATGGATAGTCATAGACAATGATTAAATCCTGATCAAGTGTGTTCCAGGTCAGTGATATCACAGCAAAGGAGACATAAGATCTAAGGACAGCAAATGAGTGTTTTTGACATAAACTATCAGCTCACTTACTTTTTCAATTCTTGGATGAGTATGGTAGAGGTGTATGACAAGATGCGACTCATACCAAGACAAAGAGGATCAACCATCATCAAGACATGCAAGAAAGCACTTATTCTCAACTTATTACCTAACAAATATGCATAATCAGAGTTCATGTTACTTAATTTAACAGAGAATGATCATGGATAACCATTTGATCAACTCTAACCATCCTTTTGAATGGGTTGTGCACATTGGCATCTTTTGCATCAAATGAGAATATCCAGGTCTGTAATGACTTACAACAGAGGATATCTCGGTACTTCAGGTCTATGATGACTCATAACAGAGAAGTAAATGATGCTTGTAACAGATCTCATGATTAGTCACATTACCATTAGGTGTGAGCAGGAGTAGCTTAACAAGCAGTCAATCTGATAAGCTAATACACTCAAATGTACTTAGATGAATACACAAACAAGCATAAGAATGTGGGTGATCACAAGAATTTACTTGTTCAGTATACTAGCATGATAGTGTCTACACAACAATTCCTGATCATGTCAGACTTTATTAGTGAGTGAAGTATGTAACTGATCTTACTAATGTACTATCATTTCTCACAGAAGGCAAAACAGATTCATTCCTAAAATAAAGAATGAAAAATGAAAAGCACTCTATTTTTGGATTTTTGATTTATATTTTTCTATTTGAGTTTGGGGTTTTCTACTTTTGTATTTGTTTTTCTATAAAAGAAAGCACACACACACAAACAATCAGGCAAATAACTATGAAAAGTTATCCTTATGAAAATATTCAGATTTAGGAAAGTATTTGATCATGAAAAGATTCAAATTTGTAACCAGGTTTACACATGGTTAATAAGGCCAATTGACTCCACTAAGTACTCAAACCTTCCTGGTAGAAAAGCTTTAGTAAATAGGTCTGCCAACTGTTTTTCAGTTGCTATTTGAATCAAAATGATTAAACCTTTTTCAGAATTATCTCGTAGAAAATGATATCGGATTTCGATATGTTTTGTTTTTGAGTATTGAACTGGATTAGCTGTAATAAACATAGCAGCAGTGTTATCAATGTAAATGGGTGTTTTAAGAAAATTGAACCCATAATCTAGCAGTTGGTTTTGCAACCAAAGGATTTGAGAACATCCTGCTGACGCAGCTATGTACTCAGCTTCTGCAGTTAAGACAGAAACATTTGTTTGTTTCTTACATTGCCATGAAACTAATCTGGGTCCAAGAAACTGACACCCACCCGTAGTAGATTTTCTATCTTGACAACATCCACCATAATCACTATCTGTATATCCATGTAACTCAAAATTACCCTCGTAAGGATACCAAAGCCCTAAGGCTGGTTTACCTTTGAGATACCTGAATATTCTTTTGACAGCAATTAAGTGAGATTCTTTCGGGTCTGATTGATACCTTGCACAGACACAAACAGCATACATTATGTCTGGTCTTGATGCAGTAAGATACATCAAAGAACCAATCATAGATCTGTATAAAGTTTGGTCTACTGATTTTCCTTTAGGATCAGGTTCAATCTTGGTGTTAACATCTGCT
Organism: Flaveria linearis; assembly: GCA_024085815.1. NCBI lineage: Eukaryota > Viridiplantae > Streptophyta > Magnoliopsida > Asterales > Asteraceae > Flaveria > Flaveria linearis. The sequence continues at coordinate 32,025,160 of CM044001.1, read as the reverse complement.
GGAGTTCTTATGGATTGACAATCATGCAGTTTGAATTTCTTCAAGAGTTTATCAACGAACTTCTCTTGATTAATAAAAATACCATCTGCAGATTGTTGAACTTGTAGTCCAAGAAAGAAATTTATTTCTCCCATAGAACTCATTTGAAACCGAGATTTCATAATCTCTTCAAATTCTTTACACAAAGATGGACTGGTAGAACCAAATATGATATCATCTACATACACTTGCACACATAAGAGATCATCATTATCCTTCTTTATGAATAAAGTTGGATCGATTTTCCCTCTTGTATATCCATGTTGGATCAAGTGTTGAGATAATGTTTCATACCAAATTCTAGGAGCTTGATGTAGTCCATATAAAGCTTTGCTAAGCTTATACACACGATGTGGAAATTCTGCATCCTCAAAGCCCGGAGGTTGCTTAACATACACATCATCAGTGATTGGACCATACAGAAATGCACCTTTTACGTCCATTTGATACACCTTGAATTTCATGAATGATGCATAAGCCAGGAAAACACGAATAGATTCGAGTCTTGCAACTGGAGCAAATACTTCATCATAGTCAATTCCTTCTTCCTGAGTGTATCCTTGTGCAACAAGTCTTGCTTTGTTTCTGATTACAATGCCATGATCATCAGTTTTATTTCTGAACAACCATTTGGTGCCTATGGCATTTTCTCCTTCAGGTAATTCCACCAACTTCCACACTTCTTGTTTTCGAAATTGTAGAAGTTCCTCCTGCATAGCTTCAATCCAACCATTGTCCTGTAATGCCTCGGTGACATTTTTAGGAACATTCTGAGAAAGGAAACAAGAGTATAAACAAACATTTGCATGTTCAGATTTACTCCTAGTAGTTCTTTCATTCAGAGGACCAATAATCTGTGATGTTGGATGGTTCCGGTGGATACGAGATATCGGAAACTCATTTCCTTGAACATTTACATCAAGATTTGTTTGGTTCAGATTGGAGAGCTGTTGCAATAAGGTAGAGGAATGTGGTGTGAAATTTGGAACTTGAGTCGGAGAATTGAGAAAGTAATCGAAGTTACTATGATCAATTACATCTCCAGAGATAGAAGATGTGCCAGACTCAGGATGTCCAATTTCTGTACCATCATTAGGAAAAGGTTGTGATGCTTCTTGAGTAGCTGAAACAGAATGATCTGAAGCTGAAGAATCAGGAACATTGTCGTGGAAATGGATTGTGGAATCCTTGACAAATGAAAAAAATGGATAATCTGGACGAGCATCATCTGAATCATCAGAATCTGAATCATCACTGAAAGATCCAAGATCTCCTCTTGTGTTCTTCTTACCTGAAAAATCATCAGATTGATTAAACAAGTTAGACTGAAATGAGTTTGACAAAGAATCCAAATCAAATAACCATGCAGGACCATTTGAAACTGATGGAAAAGAGTTTTCCAAAAATTTAACGTTGAATGTTTCATTAATAGTGTTTGTCCTAGAGTTATACACTCGATAGGCTTTTGAAACAGATGAATATCCAACGAAAAATCCATTATCAGCTTTTTCTTCAAATTTTCCTAAATGATCACTTGAATTAAGAATCATAACGGGACAACCAAATGATTTTAAAAAATTTATGTTTGGTTTCCTGTCAAACATCAACTCATATGGAGTTTTCTTTTATCTTTAACAAGCAAGATTCTGTTCTGAACAAAACATGCTGTGGATATTGCTTCGTCCCAAAAAATGATTGGAAGTTTAGCATCTGCTAACATAGAACGGGCAGCTTCAATCAAAGTTCGGTTCTTCCTTTCAGCAACTCCATTTTGTTGTGGAGTTCTGGGAGCACTGAATTGATGAACTATCCCTTTTTCTGCACAAAACAAATCAATGTTAGCATTTTTAAATTCAGTTCCATTATCACTTCTTATTATTTTACTTTTTGATCAAGTTGATTTTCAACTTTATTAATGAATTCTTTTAGAAGATCTGCAGTTTCAGATTTAGCTTGAAGAAAGAAAACCCATGAAAATCTTGTATAATCATCTATGATGACTAAACAATAAGATTTTCTACCAATACTCCTAACATTAGTTGGTCCAAAAAGGTCCATATGTAACATCTGGAGTGGTTTGGTATTTGAGTTTATCAGCTTGGACTTATAAGACGCTCTATGTTGTTTTCCCTTCAGACATGCTGAGCAGTAATCAGTAGTTGAAAACTTCTTGGAAGGAAGTCCAATAACATGATTTCCTGCTACAAGCTTGTTCATGTTTTTGAAGTTGGAATGACCAAGTCGTCTATGCCAAAGCTGGCTTTCATCATTTGAAGCTTTAGCAATCAGGCAAGTAGTTTCAGTTGCAGGATCCACTTGAGACATATCCAATTTGTATACATCTCTGTCTCTAGCAGCTTTAACTATCACCCAGTCATTGCTAATCTGAAATCCTGGTTTCAAGACATAACAGTGAGATTCATCAAAAAGAACAGAGTAACATTTATCACAAATTTGGGATACACTTAAAAGATTAAAGTTCAACTGTGAACAGAAGTTGACTTTATCAAAACTGATAATCCCATTGGACACTGTTCCCTCTCCTGTTATCTTTCCACCTGCATCTCCTCCAAAAGCAACATGAGTACCGTCCTTTAACTTAAAGTCTTGCAATAAGGCTTGATTGCCTGTCATATGCCGGCTACACCCACTGTCAACATACCATGAGTTGATTGGTCTTCGCGGGCGTACCTGCATTCACAAACATTTAAGGTGAGATAGTAACCCAAGCCGAGATGGTCTTGGGCTTGCCAAACTTGTCAACAATTGTAAATTGTTTAAAATGAAGTTTGTTGACATCTGGTTTCTTTTGAATTTTATCATGTTCAAATCCTTTTTGAGAAACCAACTGATTATCTCTTTGAGATTTTAATTTCAAAGCATTATTAAGAAATCTTGAACTCTTGTATGAATCATTTGAGAATGTTCCTTGGTTTATTCTCACAGATCGAGGAATAAACTTTTCTTGATGATATTACTGTGATTTGACAAATTCTGAATTGTTTCTTCTGAAAGATCTCAAACCCAAGGAAGATTGTTGTTGTGAAAATTTAAATCCAATATTCTGATTTCTTATAAATTGTGGATTTACAAAACCTTGATTATTAAATTCCTTCCTTGTAGAGTTCTTCCTGAAGTAACAATCATTTGTATTGTGATTTCTTTCATCACACAAGGCACAGTATTTGTTAAAATAACAATCAGCTGTGGTGTGATTTGTCATATCACATATATAACAATACTTGTTAAAGTAACATTCAGAAATGTCATGATTGTACATGTCACAGATATCACAATACTTTTCAGAATGTTTAAACAACATTTTATTTACCCTTGATGTTGAAGCAACATTTGATTCTTGTTTGAATTTTGGGTTAGGCAATTTAATTTGTTGTTTAATTTGAGTAAAGTTTGTCTTTTGATCTTTGGGATTTTTCTTTTGAACTTGAACAAAATTCTTTGACTCCTTTGATTCAAATCTTTTGTACACAGCGGAAGTCTTATGATCTGGACTTGTTCTCAGATCAGAGTTAGATTTGATCTTAGGTGTATTTGTTATTTTTGTGTTTGTGTTCAAGTCAAAAGTTCCAGCAGACACAAACTTCACAGGTTTAATTTGAGTATTGTTCTGTGAATGATTAGTTGATTCAGTTTTCTTTGCTTTTGCAGCTTTTCTTCGTCTTTGATTTCGCAATCTAGATGAAGTTTTCTTGCTTTGAAGTTTAGTTGAATCTTGAGAAGATTCCTTTTGACATTCTTTCACTTCAGTTAGTTCATTTGAACTAGAATCATCAGAATTATTGTTATCTGATTTAACCTCTTCATATTTTTCTTTCAGTCTGTTATTGACATCAGAATTTTCACTCTTTATTTCAGTTTGTTCAATAACATTTTCACTTTTTGGTATGAACAGCTTTTTTTGTTTTTGTTGAGGTTCATAAGATTTAACTTTGATTGGATGACCATTTTTGATCTTGTTTAAGTCAGTTTCTTCATAAACTTCAACATTTTTCTTTTGAATGTTCTTTTGAGCTTGGAATTCCTTCAGTTTAGCTTTGTTTTCTGGTGAATGATCATGAGTATTGAAATTATCAGGTAATGTTTTTGAGATAGATTCAGGCATAGGTTCATGTGTGAATCCTAGACCTGTTTTGTCTTTTTCATTCCTTCCATTCACCAGTTGCTCAACCATTTTCTTTGAGCTTTTTACTTTGGCTAAGTCTATTTGAGTTGCTGCATGTGCCAATTTTTCTTTTTCAAGTGTTTTGTTCATCTCTTCAAGTTGTTGTTTTACAAGTTCAAGTTCTTTAATTGTTTTGTTCCATGATGCTTGAAGAGACATGATCTTTTCATCAGCAATTTTGTGATCTGATTTTAGCTTGTTGTGTTTTGATTCTTCTTGTTTGAGCTTGTCACAAATTTTAAATGAGTATGTTCTGTAGTGTTCAACTAGCTCAAAACATGCTTTTGTGCACATTTTCTCTCTCACTTCTACTGGTATTTCAGGATATGATTGTGAAGATTTAGTATCAGAAGAATTAACAACCTTTGGCTGTTCTGATTGAGCCATAAGAGCAACTTCTTCAGTGGTATCTTTTGGATCTGATTTGTCACTCCAATCATACTCTTCTTCTTGATCTGATTCATCATATTTAGGATCTTTAGCTTCAGACCAGTCATCATCATCAACTTCAGCAACTAATGCCAGATTAGCAGTGAGATCAGCAGTAAATTGTTCTGCATATGCACTCCAGTCATAACCATCTTTGATGTTTACAACCAGTGCCTTCTTGGTTTCCTCACTTTTCTTCTCTTCTTTGGGTTCTGGCATTGGTAGACTTTGGTATGGCTTCTGAAAAGTCTTGTTTGCCTGTTGCTGATACTTTTGACCATTTGAGCTGCCTTGGTTATTTCCTCCTTGGTTTCTTGGAGCTTTGCATTCTCTTGAAAAATGACCATAACTGTTACAGTTAAAGCATCTTGATTTTGATTTATCAAACCCAACAGTTTTGTTTGCACTGGGTTTGTAATTTCTGTTAGTGTAAGCATGCTTTTGAGTTCTGTATGCTATCATGACCATCTGCCAATTAAGATCCATTTCTTCTACATCATCTGGATCCATTTCAAACAAATCCTGTAGAACTAGCTCCATTTGAGTCAGATGACTGCCTTGATAAGCTTGAAAACTTGCCATGAATGCAGTGAAAGCAGTTTTTGACTCTTCATCTTGTAAAAGAATGTTAATCACATCTTTCACTTTGCTTGGATTGGGAGAGTTTGAGGAGGATGGCATCTCAGTTGAAGGTTTTGGCATTTGAGCTTTAGGTGATGATTGTGGTTGTGGTTGTGGTTGAGTGGAGTAAGCAGGTGTACTTGTGAAGAATCCTGCTCCCACAAATAGATCACCTTCATCTTCAGGAGTAGATTGATCTTTGGCCAAGAATGCATTCTCAACAGTATTTGCTGGTGAAGCAACATACTTATACTGAGTTGTAGATGCATGTCTATCATTATTTCTTGAGCTCTCATCAATTTCTACAGATTCAATTTTAGCAATGAGCAGATCAAGATCCATTGGAAACTTCTCAGTATGTTTCAACAGAGTGACAGTTTGTTTCCAAGAAGATGGTAGTGCATTCAGAAGTCTATTGTTTAAGTCCTCAAGATCATTCTTGATTCCCAAAGTAGACATCTCTGTAGTTAATTGCACAAACCTGTTCATCATTTGGTTTATTGTTTCTCCTGAGATATGCTCAAAAAGTTCCAATTGCCTTTTCAGTTTCTGCTTTTTCAGATCTTGAATCTCTTTCCCTCCTTCACATATAATCTTCAAGGCTTTATACATTGTATATCCAGTCTGATAGTTTTCAAGCCTTGAAAGAACTTCCAGTGGTAGTCCTTTACACATGAGAGAATATGCTTTGATGTCATTCTTTACTTTCTTTAAATCATCACCATGAAGATTATCTTCTGGATAAGGCTCTTGTGAATCTTTAGAATACACAAATCCTCTGTCTGGACCATCAGTAGTCACAGGAATGTATGGACCTTTTTCAATTGATTTCCACAGATCAGTGTCTATGGAATTCAAATGATGTTTCAGCCTAAGAGACCAATTTTTAAAATCAGCTCTGTTTTTAAGTTTTGGAACTCTATTCTCAGAATCCTCTGATTTAGCCATTTTTTTATATTTTTGTTGTTTTTCTAATCTTTTGAATTAAGAAATGAAAAGAAAAAATATTTTTGGGTTTTTGAAATTTTATGAAAAAATTTCTAAGTGTCAGGCTGAAAAGTCCGAAACAGTTGTCAAACGGCCAACAGTGATGATACGACCAGCAGTGAAACTTCTAACAGTTGTAATACGTCCAACAGTGAAAAAGTCCAACAGTAGTGATGAGTCCAACTGTGATGAGTCTAAGGGATTGCCTTAGAAAAATATTCAACACAGTGCTGAAACTACCAACAGTAGTTATACGACCAAAGCTGAAACGACCAACAGTCGTTATACGGCTAAGCTGAAATGACCAACAGTCGTTATACGGCTAAGGTAAAACTACTAACAGTAGTGATGTGTCTAACCAACAGTGGTTATACGACTAGGGTGATACGACTGAAACAGTTGAGAAAAGTCCAACAGTTCTCAAACGACCAATCACTTAGTCAATTTTCAGTGTTTTTCATCCCTAATACGGCACATTCATCAGATTCTTATGAATGTAACGAACTCAGAAATCTCAAAATCCTTCAATTGTTGATGAATTGAGCTGAAATTTCGCAATTAGTTCAAGATTATGCCGATAATCAATCCTATAACCTCAATTTCAGTGATTATCAACAACTTTCTATGAATTTCAGAGATTTTAGGTCGAACACTCAAGAACACATATTCGTACTGTTTTTCCACTAATTCACTTGATTTTTATGAGATAAACTGCAAATTGTGATTCAAAACATGTTTCTGATAATTAAACACAGCTTCGATTCACAATATTTCACTTGAATTGTCAATTGATTACAGATTTCAGTGGATTTTTGAAGTATCTATCTTCGACAGAACCTCAAAAACACGCAACCGAAAGCTCTGATACCAATTGATAGGATCAATTAGAGCAATCTGTATCAATTAGATGAACAATTCAAAGCAAAATACAATCAAGTGTAATCAAATCAAGACAAATCAACAAAATTCATATTCCATTGATTGCAAAGACGATTACAAGTGATAGAAAGCAGTTCTCATAAAACATATGCAAAAACTTACTATCTACACTACGTCTAAGCTATTTATACTAGAACTAAGGAACTAAATTTACACAAAAAGTCCCTACACTAGTATAAAATACAAAAACAGACACTAAACAATAAAAGACTAAATGTTAATCTTTTAAGGACCTAACAAGTTACTCCAATATCCACCAGAGTATCCACTATCTCAACATACCTGAAGTATTGTTGAGTCAAGGTCTCACCAGCCTTGAAAGTGAAGTTTTCAAACTGCTGCTTTAAGAGATCCTTCTTGTTCTCTTTAGTCTCCTTGGATCCTTCATACATGAGCTTTAGTGCATCCCATAAATCTTTAGCTGTCTTGCACTTCTTGAAGCCTCTGTAGATGGAGTTTGGAAGAGCAGCTTGAAGAGAAGTCATAGCCCTTTGATCAAGCTTTATCCTTTTCCTATCTTCTTCTGAGTAATCATCCACATCTTTTAGAATGATACGATTACCAGTAGCAGAAGTAGTGCTTGGTATGAAAGGACCATTAACAACGGAATCC